>ML661903.1:4455908-4862718 GCA_007570785.1 Antilocapra americana | reverse complement strand
TATATATGGCTGATTCACTTTGCTGTACAGCAGAAACACATTTAAAACAACTATAATAAAAATTTATTTTAAAAAAAGAGAAAAAAATAATCAAATCTAAAAGCTGTGAGATAAGAGCACAAGCATTGGGAAGCCGATGTTTCCAGACCCCAGAGACCACGTCATACCCACAGTTACCCCACTGCTAACTCATGCTCAGTGCCTGCTCAGACTACCTTCACCAGCAGACAGTTCCTGACCCCTGCGAGGTGGTCCAAAGGTTGACGAGACTGAAGCTTCTAGACTGGAAGGGAAGAGATGCCCCGATTCCATTTCCCACTAAGGCAGGTGGGGTAAGTATCCCCCAAAAGAGGCAGCTGCCCACTACAGGACTCGAGAGGTAGAAGGGACTGTATATGATAACAGCTTGCAGGGAATGGCTGACGATGTCCTTAATTCTTCTGACCCTTTGAGAAGTCACAGAGAAAGGCAGCGTTTGCGTTTGGTTTGGGAAGATACGTAAGATGGTACCAGGCAGAGGGAGAGGAAGGCGCATCTGTCAGGAGGGTCCAGTCCGGTCCCCGGGAGAGGGAGGGAGGCGCAGCGGTCATGCCCCAGCCACCCTGCTGCCTACTGGCAGAGCCAGCTCTGGACTCAGGTTGGGTGGGGACTGCCCTGCCCGCGTCCGTGTCAGTCTTCTCCCCCGTCTGTGGCCTCAAGAAAAGCAAACCTACAGCATCTTTTTGTTTCAAGTCTTAGGCCTGTCATTCATTTCCATGAGACATTTTCCTTTCTGCCAATTGAGGCAGTCAGGCCGGAGCCCAAGGGCCCCTTCTGGTGCTCACGATTCCGTGGCGGAGCCTGAGACGGGTTCCCCCGGAAACAGACGGGAGCCTGTCCCGCAGTTTCTCAACAGGGACCTGCATTCTTGGGGCAGAATCCCCATGGCGTGGCGGCAGTGGGGCCTCAGCTCCAAGTGTGCAGAACTGACAGAGTGGGGCCACTGCTGGGCCCCTGAGGGCTGAGCTGCGGGGAAGGGGCTTCCAGGCCTATGTGTCAGCCCCCACATTAATCTTGTCGTTCAGGTGCTAGGTCATGTCTGACACTTCACGAACTGTTGGACTGCAGCCCACCAGGCTTCCCTGTCCATCACCATCTCCCAGAGCTTGCTCAAACTCATGTCCATCAAGTCGGTGATGCCATCCAGCCGCCTCATCCTCTGTCGTCCCCTTCTCCTCCCACCTTCAGTCTTTCCCGGCATCGGGGTCTTTTCAAATGAGTTGGCTCCTCGCATCAGGTGCCCTAAACAAGTCACTGAACTTTTTCACTCATGGTATGCAAATACCAAAGACCTCTGTCCCAGGAAGGAAAATCAGTGATGGGTGAAAATAAGCTTTTCCACCCGGAGGGGAAGCATATGTAAACCCATGGTGATATCATGACAATGTATGGCAAAAACAATAATAAAAAAAAAAAAATAAAAAAAAAAAAAAATAAAAATAAATTAAAAAAAAAAAAAAAGAAAAGAAAATAAGCTTTTCCGTCAGAGGAACAACACAGTCTCTGCCCTTTGTGGCCGGCGGTGGGGGCCCTCCCCAGCTGTGCGTGCAAGGAAAGCCCATGGTGACGTGTCACTTGTCGTGGCCTCCTGCATGTTTTTCTTGAGTCTCTGATACTGTCCCTCACCCTGTCCCGTCTCCCTTTGAATCTCCCCCTGATGGGAATGACTTCTGGCTGTACAACCTTGCTGTGTGCCTGGCTGCCTGTGTGCGGGTGTTGGGTGGCACTGCGGCCTGGTGTCCTGGGTGCCGGAGGACAGCTGAGCCCCTCAGGATACCCAGGAGTGGCCTGGCCCCATTGCGGGGGGCAGGGAGAAAGGGCCAGTGGTAGAGAGAAGTTCTCTCCCTCCTGGTTTAGGAAGATCCGCTCCAGGGAAGTGGCGCGGACTTGGAGATGGACTTTCTTTGTCAGGTTCTGCCCCTCTGAAGGGTGGCCACCAGCAGACAGGTGAACGGGCATCTCAGGACCCTCGGAGAGCTTGAGCCTCAAACCAGTGCTTCCCTTCTTATTATTTCACCCTGGGAGCCCGGTGGTATGAAACATTTGTCCACTTGTCTTAAGCAGTAGCTTTCACCTCTGTCATTGAACACAGATGCCTCTATCTCTGTAATCATGGGCCACAAAAGACAGGTAGCATTCTCCATCCGAGCTGATACTGTTCCTGCCCCGGAAGGGGAGAAAAAGCTATGTAGCCCCAGTAGGCAGCCTCGTTGTACGCAAATGACTTCTCCTTGTCTTTGCCATAGAAATGAGCTCTCAAATTTCAATGGCCCACATAGGGACCACTTCCCAAGAGAAGAAGGAAGGTGGGGAATGGCTGAGGGATGTCTCCCTCCTCCCATCCAGCAACACACACGCACACGCGCGCGCGCACACACACACACACACACACACACACACACACACACGGCCCTGTGGCATGCCCTCCCTTCTCTCCTGGAAGAGGGAGGAGAAGAAGCAGACCCCAGTGCCAGCAGGAGCCCAATATAACCTCCCACCCTCCGGGAGCAGAGCTTTCCTTGAGTGGGAGGAGCTCAGCTCACCCACACCACTGAGCACCGTCTGTTGGGTTTTCAGCACACATTCCTGAGCTGTCGGGAGCTACTTGGCATTTCCCGAGCTCTTTTGAGATGGGTATTTGACTGTAGCACACAATGTTCTCACAGCAAAACCATTGGCACTCTTGACTGTGCCTCTGGGCATAGCTGACTTCACAGCTGAGAAACTGAGGTTACTGCCTTCATGCCAGCTCCCAGATGTCATTCGATCTGTCTGCTTTCTCTTAGACCTGCAAAGCAGATGTTTGCCCTCTTCTTGTACCTTCCTCAGCTCCTGACCAACTTCTTTTGTAAGAATTATGGGGTGGCAGCTGCCAACTGTCAGGACTTTGGGCATGTTACGTATTTGCTGCCCCATTCTTTTGGGCTTTTGGATTTGCTGTGCTTTGTCAGACCACAGGCTGCAGCTTTGCGTTTGTTGGTATGGGATCTGTTGGCTTTGGGAAGCTTTGGAGAAGGAATACACAGGATGGGTTGACCTGTTCTTTCTCTTCAGGTTCAGTTCAGTCTCTCAGTCATGTCCGACTCTTTGCAACCCCATGAACAGCAGCACGCCAAGCCTCCCTGTCCATCACCAACTCATAGAGTTTACCCAAACCCATGTCCATTGAATCGGTGATGCCCTCCAACAATTTCATCCTCTGTCGTCCCTTCTCCTCCCACCTTCAATCTTTCCCACCATCAGGGTCTTTTCCAATGAGTCAACTCTTCACATCAGGCGGCCAAAGTATTGGAGCTTCAGCTTCAGCATCAGTCCTTCCAATGAACACTCAGGACTGATCTCCTTTAGGATGGACTGGTTGGATCTCCTTGCAGTCCAAGGGACTCTTAAGAGTCTTCTCCAACACCACAGCTCAAAGCACCAATTCTTCTGTGCTCAGCTTTCTTTATAGTCCAACTCTCATATCTGTACATGACTACTGGAAAAACCATAGCCTTGACTAGATGGACCTTTGCTGACAAAATAATGTCTCTGTTTTTTAATATGCTGTCTAGGTTGGTCATAACTTTCCTTCCAAGGAGTAAGCGTCTTTTAATTTCATGGCTGCAATCACCATCTGCAGTGATTTTGGAGCCCCCAAAAATAAAGTCTGACACTATTTCCACTGTTCCCCATCTATTTACCATGAAGTGATGGGACCAGATGCCATGATCTTAGTTTTCTGAATGTTGAGCTTTAAGCCAACTTTTGCACTCTCCTCTCTCACTTTCATCAAGAGGCTCTTTAGTTCTTCTTCACTTTCTGCCATAAGGGTGGTGTCATCAGCATATCTGAGGTTATTGATATGTCTCCCAGCAATCTTGATTCCAGCTTGTGCTTCTTCCAGCCCAGCATTTCTCGTGATGTATTCGGCATATAAATTAAATAAGCAGGGTGACAATATACAGCCTTGACGTACTCCTTTCCCGATTTGGAACCAGTCTGTTGTTCTATGTCCAGTTCTAACTGTTGCTTCCTGACCTGCATACAGGTTTCTCAAGAGACAGGTCAGGTGGTCTGGTATTCCCACAGGTTACTGAACCTTAAACTTTTAACATTTTGTCTCTTAATTCATATATGGATATATCTTCAAATATAATCTGACAGGCCAACATGGACCAGCATCAGCACTGCCTAAGCCCTCTTAAAAGCACAAATACACCCCACACCAGTCAGAATGACCACCATTAAAAACTCTATTAATACAAGTAGTAAATGCTAGAGCAGGAAAAAGGTAGGTAGGAAAAAGGGACCCCTACCACACTGTTGGTGGGGATGTAAATTAGAATCCTTAAAAAACTAAAAACAGAGTTACCATATGACTGTGCAGTCCCACTCCTGGGCATATACCCAGAGGAAACCATAATTTGAAAAGAGAGATGCACCTCCAGTGTTCATAACAACACTGCTTACCATAGCCAAGACACGGAACAATGTTAATGTCCATCAGCAGATTAATGGATAAAGATATGAGATATAAATAGGTGTGTGTGTGTGCCACACATAATATGTATTTACATGCACAATGGAATACTACTCAGCCATAAAAAAGAACAAAGTAATGTCATTTGCAACAACATGGGTGGACCTAGAGATTATCATATTAAGTGAAGTAAGTCAGAGAAAGATAAATATTTGATATTACTTATATGTGGAATCTAAAAATCGATACAGGTGAACTTACTTACAAACACAAATAGACTCACAAACACAGAAAACAAACTTATGGTTACCAAAGGGGATATCAGGGGATGGGGAAGGGAGAGTTAAGTTAGGAGTTTGAGATTAACATATACACACTGCTATATATAAAATAAAGAACAGGGACCTACTGGACAGCATAGGGAACTATGTCCAGTATCTTATAATAGCCTATAATGGAAAAATCTGAAAAAGAATATATGTGTGTGTGTGCGTGTGTGTGTATAACTGAGTCACTTTTCTGTATACCTAAAACTGACGCAACATTGTAAATTAACTATACTTAGGTTTCTTAATGGTTTTTTTTAAGGCACCAATACAGCATTATCTGAAGAATAATCAATACGGGTATGAAGGCTGAGGACTGTATGATTAACCCAAAGAGAATGAATTGACCGAGGGTCTCAGCTGATGTGGGCAGAATATATGTGGCCAGATCTTGTTATCAGGTGGTTTTCCCACACCACTGTTTATTCAGAATCTTCCAGATGTGGGCTTGGCACCAGTGTCCGGGAGCCTGGGGCAGGAAGAACAATCCGGGGACCTGAACTGGCCGTGTGGTCAGGCACACAGGCTCTCATGTTTCAGAAGTGCCCTCAGAGGTTTGTGAAAGCACAGATTCCAGAACTCTGACCCGCAAGGTGAAAGTCAGGACTTCTGGGCACAGACCCCGGGGCTGCCCTGCAGCAGCTTCCCTCTAAGGGGCCAGGGGTGTGGGTGCCATGTCTGTAGAGGACAGAGGTGGAGAGACGCAAGGGCTGGATGCCTGCCCTGGGTCTGCAGCCAACCTGGAATGTGATCTCAGCTCAGTCACTTACGCCCTCAGGTCTCCACTTATTTCATTTCATTAAGAATAATTCTTCCACTTACCTGCCTTGGGATTCCTGGGGTAATCCAGCCAGAGGGAAAGCGACTGCACCCACTTTGCCTCAGGGAAGCCTCTATAGAGGTGAGCGCCTTCTTTCCGTTATGCCGATGCGGAAGGTGATCCCAAGTCTTGGAGATGAAGGAGCCCAGATTAGAATCCAGGTGTTGGGTTCCAGAACGTTCCATCCCATTAGGGTTCTCCTCTGAGACTCCAGCAGCCAGACAGATCCTTGTTCCCCTTCATGGGTCACAGCCTTGCCGTGGTGAAGTGGTTTGCGTGACTCGGTGAAGCTATGAGCCATACTGCGTGGGGCCACCCAAGACGGGCAGGTCACAGTGGGGAGTTCTGACAGAACGTGGTCCGCGGGGGGAGGGAATGCAGACCGCTCCAGGACTCTTGCTGCGAGAACCCCATGAGCAGTATGGAAAGATAAAATGACACGACACCGGAAGGGGAGCCCCTCAGGTGGGCAGGTGTCCGGTATGCTGCTGGGGAAGAGCAGAGGGCAACGCCTCACAGCTCCAGAGAGAAGGAAGCTGCCGGGCCAAAGCGGAAGTGACCTGGTGGATGTGTCTGGTGGTGAAAGTCAAGTCCAATACTGTAAAGAATGATATTGCACAGGAACCTGGAATGTTAGATTCCTGAATCAAGGAAGATTGGATGTGGCCAAGCAGAAGCAGGATATGGACCAGCCGCATCACCTGGGAGCTCATGAGAAATGCAGGCTGTTGGGCCTCACCCAGGTTGACTGCCTCAGATCCTGCATTTGAACATGCTTTCCCGATAATCCCTGAGCAATTAAGCTTTGTTTTCTTAGTATCTGCTTCTTTAGGCTGCGCTGGGTCTTGACTGCTGCAGGCAGGCTTTCTCTAGTTGTGGTGAGCAGGGGCTGCTCTCCAGTTGCGACGTGCAGGCTTCTCACCGAGGAGGCGTCTCTTGGTGTGGAGCACAGGCTCTAGGGTGTGTGGGCCTCAGGAGCTGTGACACACAGGCTTAGTTGCCTTGTAGCATATGGAAACTTCTGGACCGGGGATCGCACCCATGTCCCCTGCATTGGCAGGTGGCTTCTTAACCACTGGACCACCAGGGAAGTCCCCACCCTGAACTTTAGAAGTGCGGGTTTAGAGGATTGCACTGGAGAAGAGTAAGTTGACCAATGAGGTTAAAGTGAATATTCCAAAATCCAACAAAAGTGTAAGCTCCTCCCAGGGATAACCAAAGAAGAAATCTTAACTGGGAAATTCCTATGGGAGAAGAGTAAGCCGTTTCAGCCCTTTCTGAGTTCCAATTGCAGGGCAAGTGCCCTTTATCTGAGAGAGTCCGAACTTTCCAAGAGATCGGGGTTTGGAATAAAACATTGTTTCTTACAGGTGTGTATATGTGTGCTTCCCTGGTGGCTCAGCTGGTAAAGAATCCACCTGCAATGCGGGAAACCTGGGTTCCATCTCTGAGTTGGGAAGATCCCCTGGAGAAGGGAAAGGCTACCCACTCTATTCTGGCCTGGAGAACTCCGTGGACTCTGTAGTCCATGGGGTCGCAAAGAGTCGGACAGGACTGAGTGCCTTTCACTTTCATATGTGTGTTGTGTTTAATTTTCAAAGATAACACAATTCTTTTTGGAAGTAAGAGAAGGCAAAGTCAGGAGGAGAGGGTTTAGCAGAGCTGACGTCACCCAACATTTTTACTTTTGGAGGGCTCTCCTGCCCCTGCCCCTTTTCACAGCTTCTCACTTATTTCAGGAGTGAGCCCTTTATGGCCAATGGCCTCCAACAGGGAGGGTCGCCAGTTGGGTCAGGGAGAGTTCAGCTTCCAGAATATCCTTCCTGTGACTGTTGGTCCTCAGGTTAAATCCTAAGACCCAGCCGTTTGAAAGATGTTCCCCTGCTACCCACACCTCAGCAGCCCCACAACAGCTCATCCCCACTGCAGAATGCAGAGAGAAAAATGGTCTGACCCAAAGCTCAGAGCAAGACTCACAAATCAGGGCTTTGAGAAGTCTGAAAAGGCTTCCAGACAGTACTCCAGACAGCTCGCCTTGGGGGAACATCAGAAGAGTACAAGGCGAGCTCAGCTGGGGCCAGAATGTTCAGTAGGATTTGATTCAGGGAAGGATGCTCAAAGCTAGACTTCTGCTCCCTCCTTGCCTTTCCTGGATTAGCTGTGTTTGTTGTTGTTCAGTCGCTAAGTCGTGTCTGACTCTTTGTGACCCCATAGACTGCAGCACGCCAGGCTTCCCTGTCCTTCACTATCTCCCAGAGTTTGCTCACACTCACGTCCGCTGAGTCGGTGATGCTGTCTAATCCAACCATCTCATCCTCTGCTGCCCTTTTCAGCTTTTGCCTTCAATCTTTCCCAGCATCAGAGACTTCTCCAATGAGTCGGCTCTTGAGGCTACACAAAAACCTTGGGTGAGCTGAAGTTTCTGTCCAGTGATTTTAGCACTCATATGCACTGCATTAGCCCTTAGAGATTACTTTTCTGGGACCCACTCTGTCTGTGAAATGTGCACATTCCTGAAAGAGTCAAGATACTGCTTGTCCTCAGTATCCCAGGCATTCAGTTATGTCCGCGGTTCCAAAAAGAGCCAGCTGGGAGTGTCACACAGACCTGATGCCCACCTTCCAGGAATTTGTAGGGTAAGCAGAGGCAGTGGCACATATCACAGTGTGCTGGCACCCCAGGTGTGGAGACCTAGTGACTGAATCAGACTCTCCATCTGCTTACTCGCATATCTAGGGCTCTAAGCTGATTCCCTGTAAATGCGGGTTCCTCTGCCAGCCTCAGCCCTGATTTTCATGTACTAGCTTCACCTCAGACCACCCAAATTACAACTGGTTAACCAACTTTTTCATGGACTTCCCTTCCCTGTTTGATTTTATGGTTTTTGTTTTCTTTGAATTTCTCGAAAGTCTAGAAGAAGGGGATTTGGGGTCGGGATGAGGCCATCACTCCTTGCATTCTGTTCACAACTTTTTGAGTCACATGAGTGGAAGGTTTGACTTTGAGAAATGATGCCACTTTTGAGTTTTGACTCCAGAAAGTCATTGTGCCTCAGCTCTCAGCAGTTCTAGAGGGAGACTGTGAAAGAGGAACCGCATAACCAGGCTTCCCCCCAGGGAAGGGGTCCTTTTCTTCAGAACACCTGATTTCACAGATGAAGAGTTTTAAGGGTGTGGGGATGGGCAGTCGGGGGTGAAAGAGAAAGCAATGGCGTTTGGTTCAAAAGCCCCAGTGTATAGAACAGCTCTGTTCTTTCCTCCTCCCTCCATCCCCCACTAACGGATGCCTTCCATCACCCAGAGGTGAACTGGGAAGGCTGGTGACTGACAGCCAGGCAATTCACAGAATCAAGTTTAATGGTCTCCGTCCCCTCTGCGAGTCTGTCCGTGGTTCTCGGTGCGTCAGCTCGCGGGGAGGGCCGGGTCTCAGCCTCACCCTGACTCTCTGATCCTTCTCTTCCCCTTGCAGCGTGCAAACGCAAAGAACAAGAGCCCAACAAGGACAGGAACAATTCCCAGAAGAAATCCCGCCTGGTGTTCACCGACCTCCAACGCCGAACGCTCTTCGCCATCTTCAAGGAGAACAAGCGCCCGTCCAAAGAGATGCAGATCACCATTTCCCAGCAGCTGGGCCTGGAGCTCACGACCGTCAGCAACTTCTTCATGAACGCCCGGCGCCGCAGCCTGGAGAAGTGGCAGGATGACCTGAGCACGGGCGGCGCCTCGTCCGCCTCCGGCACTTGCACCAAAGCCTGATGGAAGGACTCTCAGTTGGGCACAAGTCGCCTCCCTACAAGGACCACCGATACCCAAAGAAAACGCAGAGGAAAGAGACACCGGATTCTGAGCTGGGGCCCTTCACTGGTGATTTGAAAGCACAATTCTCTTGAAAAGAAACTTTTCTATTCTAGCTGTAATCATAGGCCAGGTGTTCGTTTTCGTTCGTTTGTTTTTAATGGCTATGGAGTCCACGTGCAAGCTGAAAAGGAATCTCTTTGAACCAGACATTGTCCTCTGAGCGAGCGTGCTAAGCACCCCAGGAACCCAAATGGGGCCTTCCTAGAGCAAGTCAGTTTTCCAGCGTAGTGTCAGCCAATCAGGATTGCTTAGAATGTCAGCATCCCAGTTTGGGTCCTGTCAGCCTCTTACAGTCAGCGTTCCCGTGAGTTAATAGTAGGACTCTGGCTTGTGTAAGGACTCTTGAATTTGGGTTCCCAAGATGCCACAGTAAGAGAACAATCTAGCAACAAGAATGACCTCATTTGCTTTCCAAGTGCTTAGCCTCATCAAACTGTAGTTCACCAACGTTCACAGCCATAACATAAAAAACCATCTGAATGACAATTACTGAGCACAAGTTTTAAATATGGAAGTTTAAAAAAAAAAATCCAAGGACCTGTTTTTCGCAACTCAGGCATCTTTTTCATTGAATGGTTTAGAAAGCTTTAAGTTGATCCAGTTTACAGTTTTCTTTTCCTTACCTCCTGGAAATCTCACGTGGTCTTGAATCCATCAAAAAATAAAAACAAACCAAGTCAGTTCACTTGACGCCAAGTATCAAGCACAACGAAGATAAATAGAGAAGTGAGGGAGGTTCTGGATTCACTGCATCTGGATTTTCAAGACACCAATTGGGAAGTCAAGAGGGAATCATTGGGAATATGGCTTCAAGCACATTTTGCAGTTTGCTACAAATTCTGTTTGTACATAATGAAAATGCACACTCAGGAGGCCAATTTAACTGTTACGGTATACGGAGCAAAAGCAGCATTTTAAAAGATCTAGATTTTTTTAGATCATAAATGTATCCTTGGTTATCCATCGCCTGGTCCCTCCTGTTGTGCATTATGACCACCACATAATACATTCCCACTCTTTTGGATTTGGGTTGTTCCCTTGTCCATCCCATCAATAGGGACGTTTTCAGTGTTTCCTAGCAAGGAAAAAAAATAGTTCAAGCCACCAAACATGTCGCTTATAACCATCATCTAGTCCTGAATCTCTTCCATTATTGAATCATCCTAGCAGAACAGCTGAATAAATCTGGAGAAAAACACAGCACACCAAAGAAGCAGAATACTGCAAACCAAAGACATTTATTACTTGCCATTTTCTAGCCTGAAAAAAATACTGTGATTACTTTTAGAAGTCAGAAAACCTGCGCAACTCCAAATGGCTTTCAGCGCTCGCATTTGGCTCATCATTGGGCCGAGTGGACCAGCTACGCCAAGGATGTCAGCCAAGCCACCGAGCGAGTGGCTTTCTGGTTCCTGGCTGTCACCTTCCCACAGCAAGTGCAGGAGGGCCCACAGGACCCCAGGAGATCACGATGGTCACCATGTGCATATTTGCCAGTGAACGGCCCCAGGTGGGCACCACAGGGGTGTTCAAAGCAAGCCAAACGCTGCAATGATGCTTTTCGGACACTTGAGACTGACTTTTTTATGAATTACTTAATCGAAACCAAAGAAATTTTTCTGCACCTACTTCTGCAACAAACAAAACTGTCCCATGGAAATGAATAAAGAGAAACGGATGTCCGTGAAAATCCACCACCAACAAGAAGGAAGCACGCCAGAAAAAAACAAAAACAGAAGAAACATCGAGACACACTGTTCAAACAGACCTCTTGGGACATTTTTTGGAAGCAGATTTTTAAAAAGGGTTTGAGACAGGAAGAGAAATAAGGAAGAGCCTCCGTGGCTGCTGCTTCATCCGACGCCTCACGCGGTAATCTTAAAGTTGAAGATTGTCTTTAATTTGTGCCTATGCAGTTTTTCAAAAGAACACGGAACAGAGCAACAGAAACCTCAACAGCTACAATACCAAAGATGAGGATTTCTCACACCTTTGTTTCAGTTCATTATCCCCTCTTGCCTGGCTTAAATACTAATAGCGCCATTGATCTGTGTAAAGGTAATCAATTTTGTTTCTGAGCAACGAGAGGAAAGGGTCATTGATTTGATTTTATTGTTTCCCTATCATTTTGTTTTATGGCTTTCTACCCAACATGGAATCTCTCAGAAGATTCCATGGAGCTCCACTTTAAGATGCTGGGGTACTGAGCAGTTCTCTCTGCTCAGCAGAGCGTGGGGAATCATACTGTCACTTGAATGTTCTTTGCTTAACCCTCCCTTACTCTTGGCTCCTTCTGTGTTCAGAGTCTCATCATCAGGGGAGGGAAGGAGAGTGAGGGTCAGGAGTAGGAGTCTTGGTGACGCATCCTCTCCCGAACCACAGAACCAAAGAATTTATAGAGGAGTTGACAAGCCTCGTCTTCATATGATCGCTACATCCTAACAGGGCTTCATTTGGGGGTGGGGGGAGACATGTAAAAATGATTGTCAGTTTCTACTTTTCTATTAGCTTTTTAAAAAATCAGCTGTAAAGTTGCATTTCTAAAGAAAGAGATATATATAATATATGAATACATATATAGATTCAACTTGACATTGGTAATAACCCAAAGTTATTGCTGTTCAAATTCACGTCTTGTTTTTGTCAAGTGCTTCATCACTTAAGTACTCAGTTCAGAGCTTTGCTCATTTCTCATGCCATCCCAGAGTGTGGATGATTTAGAGTATTCTGATTTCTGTGAAAATTCCTGGGAAAGGTTGAAAGTCAAGTTCAAGCATTTCAACGTTTTAACGTGTTGATAAATGGGTCCATGGGACAAATGAGTGTTATTTGTATTTTGAGTCATCTCTGTTCTCTGTCTCAGCCATGATCAGGGTGGTGAGGGACATCCATCCACCTTGGCCGGGAAGGGAAGTGTTCATCTTCTCTAACTGCTGGGGAATCTCAGTGGTCCATTCCCACCAGTTACAGAGATGAGGCGAGCACAGACACATCTTCTCCAGGAGCTCTGTCCCATCGGGGTGTTCGAGATGCCCCTCAGAGAGTAGATCCACCAAGGGGACTTCTCGCAAAAGTCCAGCTCCTGCTGCAATGGGTTCATCAGGTTTCCTCAGAGTGGTAACGACCAATTTGTTTAGACAAGCTGGTATGCAGCCACGGCTGGCACTGGGGTGAGGCAGCAGTGTTGGAGGGTAGAGGTGTCTCAGTCCTGGAGAGCAAACACAAGGCAAGGTTTAGAGAGGATCCCTGATTCTTGCTTGGAAGACCTGTTGTCTGTGGTGCCAGCTCCTTGCCCCCTCCATGCTGGTCTCCCTTTGCAGAGGCAGCAGCCTGGAGCCACAAAAAGAAAGTGACTTTCCGTGGCTTTTATAATTCATCCTACCCAGGGATGTTCCTTGACTTTGCCTTGTGTTGCTTTGTCTCTTGCTCATTCTCCATGTCTCCTTTGTCAAATGACCAAGAAAAGAGTATATTTCAGCAGGGGAATGCTCCTATTGGGTTGATAAAAGCAAATTTCAACCTGGGCATTTCTTAATGAAAGTTTGTGACTCATGGCCAATGGAAATGCTTGTTCTTCCCGAGACTGGGCTGAGGAGTGAAGCCTACTTGGTTTGGTTAGTGATTCTTTGGCATGCCAGTCTCCACATTTGGGTCTCTGGTGTTCTCTGAAGATGTCTACACTGAAAGAGGCTGCCTTCATGGCCTGAGATTTCAACCCTGGTCCAACCAAGTGTAGATGCATACACCCTCAGTGTTCCTTGGGACCAGAGGGAGATATGATAATGTAAAAAAAAGGCAAGGACTTCCCTCCAGGGGGTTTTGATAAATGTCTCATAGCAAATAATGCCATACCAGAGAGAAGTGCTTGCTTCTGAAAAATTATTTACGTGCATATATAAATACATGTGTGTATCTATATATTTGTGTATTGAAAAGTTAAGTCCTACAGAATTTCAATTTGTTAAAAATCTGAAAGAAAGAAAAAAAAACCCTGCAAACTGAATTATAATGGAATTTGACCCAGTATGTTTTTCCTCAATCATTTAAAAACTTATTTTAGGTTAACAATTTTAGGAAAAAAACTCTTTGGACTTAGTTATAGTTTAGGATCTATTTCCTCAATCCAAGGAAAATTCCAGGCATCAGCAGTGAAAAGGGCAAGGCAGTGTGAAGGGACAGTCCCAAACCAAATTCACATTCTTGAGACAATGGAAATCCAAAAGCTATTGGCTGGAAAATTCTTTATTTCTTTAGGGAAATAGGCTTGCCTCTGTTTTTGTTCTCAATGTGATTTTTGTCCTGAGGATGTAGTTCTTTTATTCCAGTAAATTTTTTTTTTAAAAGGAGCCCATATAGTTCTTTTGGAAAAAAGAAAAGAAAACAGCAACAACAATAAGAACTCGTCCACGATATTTAAAGGCCTTTCCAAAATGTAAAAGAGCATGTAGGTTGTAACACTTAACAGTACAGGTGGGAATGAGGCAGGTAGCCTGACACTTGGGAGAAATCACCTCTGCGGGGTCTCTTTTCCTGAGGGCTCCTGGCAACTGTGGGCTCTGGAAATTCCAGCTCATTTTTATTTCTAGCTAAAATAAAATCAAAGCTAGGAGTAAATCTGATACACACACACACACACACACACACACACATACATTTTTGTTAAGTCAAACGATGTATTTCAGAGCCAAACATAGATGCCTTTTAGATGATCAATTATTTTTCTTTATGCTGGGTGCCCACCTATTCATGCTGATATATTAAAGTTGAACAGCTTTTAAAAAAATATGACTACCACTTGGGTGCAGGGAGACACTTTCCCACTTTTGAAAATGCTGGTAGAATTATAGCAGTGTCTGCTGATTACTGTTCCTGAAGCATCGTGACAGTATTCCTTTGTGGTGAACTCTGATTTTCAGGAGGTTGTGTAGTAGAAATAGGAATTTCTTAAAAATAGAAAAAGAACAGGCTGGCTTCCAGTCTTGTTGAAGAACAATGGAGTATATGAAAAAGTAGAGAAAAAGGTGACCCACGTGGCCAAGCAAGGTCGACCCCAAAGCCCAAGCGCACGCACTGTGATGGCGACTGTCGCGGTCACGACTCCTAACAAATCAGAGCTGTTTTTGTTGTTGCTGCTGCCCACACCTTGTGGTTCAGACTAGTTAGCCTAACCAGGAAGAGCGAGTGAAAGATGGTAGGCAGAAAAGGATTACAGTTGGTTTGCCTATAAGACTCTGATGTTTACTCGTAAGATTGGAGAGCTTTTGTACATGTAGTGAAGACCAAGTCACCTCTAAAACAACAGCAGATTCTAGTTTTTAAATAAGGCCATAAAATCATTACTAACAGAAGCAAGTGTACCTGAGTTCAGCTATATAAATCTTATCTAGTTAATGACGTTGGCTTTAAATTTGGATGTCCCAATGCCTATTTTTTAACCTATGATTTTTTTCTTTCCAAGGGCCAAGGGGAGGGAGGGTTGGTTTATTTGTTTTAGAAAATATCAGAATTGGTTATAACCATTTTTAAATGTACTGAAATAACACAGAGCCTCACTCAGACAGACCCTGAACTTACAGTTGAGGCTGATGGGCTAGTCCATGAACCCCATGGGGACCGGAAGTGTTTCTTGTTCTCAGATACCCTAAAGGCTCTGATAGCTGGAGGCAAGTGAAAGCTAGAGCCTAAGCTTCCCTTACCAGTGTTGAGTTTGGTTGCCTGGAATTAACCAGTTCATTCCCTTTTAATGGAGGAAAAACACACATGGGTGCAGATCTGTTCATTCCGCAGAAGTCTTCCACTCTGCTTCAGCCTTAGCAGAGGTATTTCCCACCGCACAAACCTTGGTAGATACATTTGCCTAATCCTTGTACCACCTTCAGCTTGAGTGCATACAGATTTAGACTCCTCTTTCACCGTGTATAGGCATCTTATAGCAACACCCATCACCCGTGAGTGTCCAGACTGCACAGACACCTCCATACATCCATACATACTGTCCCCTGTTACAATTAACACATTTTTAAATGATCATTTCACATGTATGTGGTACTTCTACAGTGTACACTGTTTTTATTTATTGTAACATTAAAAACGAAAGTGCAGGGGAAAAAAAAATTCCAGCATCTTCATTCCATACACTTGGAATTCCATTCATTTGGTCACATCCAAGATAAACTCAGCTTTCAAGAAACTTTGGATTTTATTTAATCATCTGTGTAAGAATGACACATGTGCTTGATGACTTCGGTTGAATAGCTTTACTCTGGATCTGTCATTAAAGCTAAATCCAAAGACCTGAAAAAAGAACACACACCCCAAAAACAAAAAGGAAAAAGAAGGAAAAAGTAGCAAAGTATGAACTAATAAGGAAAAAAGTGGGCTCTGGTTTCCAGGGTTGAGAAAATGGTGATGCGGTCTTGGGCGGGAGGAGGGTTTGTGTCAGCGAGGGAGGGGCATGGCGATGTTTTTTTTCATGCTTGTCACATTTAAATGGTCTTTTTGAGCGTGAGAAAGTTCAGAGGTTATAATTTTCTGCTTTATTTTCATTTAGACTGTGGAAAGAGGCTACACGTTTTGTCCATTGAAAAATGAAGACAAAAGAAACCTTTTTTTCCCCCTTTACCTCTTTGGGTTATAACCCAACAAGCTAAGTACCATTAATGTAATTAATTTATTTAAATTAGTTTTTAGCACACTGAATGTATAGGATTTTGATAATTACTTAATCATCTTTGCTTACTCTGATTTTACTCTTTGAGCTTATTTATCAGAACCTAGACCAATGGTGCATCAGAGATGTGCTATCCCTTTTAGAATCCCCCTGAAGGTTTGCTTTATAAAGCAGAGAAATTCTGTTACAGACAGGGAAGAAATACAGGTTACAAAAAAAAAAAAATGAGGTATTTTTCCTTCTTGAATTAACTTTGAAAATAGTTTAATAAACAGTGGTTAAATTATTTAAGTTCGCAGCCCCACCTGGTACCAAGCGAACTTCACCTTTTAATTATTGGGGCACTCAGAGCCTTCATATTGTAACTTATTTATTTAACTTATTCAGCATCTGCAAAAGATGCACGATATAGTTTATATTTTTTATTTAAACAACAGAAAGCACTGCAGTTTGTTTGCTGTCAGACGAACAACAGAGCAAAGTTTGTGGACAAGCAATGACTATTCAACCCGAACCTGTGCATTCAGAAAACGCAAGCTGACACCCTGCTTCACCAGCCTGGATTTCGGGGCTTCTGTACAGAAACTGGAAAAATAAATTAAAAAAAAAAATCAGAACAGCAAAAAGAAACCCTTACACTAGCTGCTTCCAAGAATGAACTCTGTGTGTGTAAAACAACAAACAAAAAAGGAAAAAAAAAACAAAAACAAAAGCAGAAAAAAGAAAAAAAAAAGGAAAAACTGTCTATTTCTAGTGAGAACCAAAGAAGGCTACCTCACTGACTTTTTCCATTTGTAATTTTAATCGTGTTGATGACACCAAAGATACCAAAGATTTCTTTCTCTGTGCGGTCTGCATTTTGCTTGTGCTCTTTTATAATTTTAACTCTTCTCTCTGACATATGGCATGTATAGCCACAGCTCAGATACCCCAAAGAAATAGTTATCTATGCGACAGTGGCTGCTGATTGGGAAAGGGATGTTTTCTGTGTTTTTCTTCATGTGTTCGCTGTCCCCTCCACATGTTCAGGATGCACGTCCAGATGTTGCCATCATTGGATTCCTGAAATTCAAAATTGATGAAGAAGCCTGGTTGGAAGTGGCCTTCGCTCCCAGCCACGACCTCTGTTCCCCTCTTTGGAGCTGTCACAGCTGAGATTTCCAATAATAGGAATCCTAATCATTGAACAGTAGAGCTGGAAGGGATCTTAGGAAGTTTTTAGTCCAGCCCCTGGAGGCCCAGAGGAGTGAAATAGTTATCCAAGGCAAGTAACTGATCCAGAGGCAAAGCCCAGTCAAGCCTTCTGGGCCATTACTGTGTTCATGCCTCATGCGCCTCTGCCTGAGACGGGCCACACGTTGGAAAGAGGAGGAGGGCTTGGAGCTTGTCATGCACATTTTTACCCTGTAGAAATAGTCACAGGTATTTTGGTATCTGTTAGCTAGAATCTCAACATAAAGTCACATGAGATCAGTTGCTTGTAAAGGGGGTTAGCCTTGATTTATTAGAGCTCACAGAGGTGTTTTCACCCTGGAAGTACACACTGTTCCACTGAGATCACTGTTGTACCTCCCAGTTCCAGAGTGTTGTAGAGATAAGCTTCTGATTCAGTGAGAAGAGAAAGTTCATTCTTGGCCTGTTGGGTTGAATTGTTATGCATATTTTTAGAGAGAAGGGGAATTCACCGTTTACATGTGTGACATTTAAGCTGTTCAGCTTTTCCCTTTTCCTCTTGACACAATGCATCATTTCAAGGGCACCTCTGTACTTAAGAGAGAAGTTTAAGCCTTGTATCATTGGATGCTGAAACATTGTTCACTGGCAACAATAGATGACCACAAAATCTCAGAGGAGTCTCCATGCCAGTTTAGGAAACAAATGCTTAGATTTACTTCTCTTTTCCCTTCTTACTCATGAAGTGAATTGGTCTTAAGTTCTTTTGAGTCAATTAACTGATTAATTCATCACTAAGATTCAGTCACCAGAGTAATTTGTACATGAGCCAGGTGAAATCATTCTCAACTGTTGACTAAATAAGTTTCAGATATATATGAAGATCAGCTTCCCAGTCTGGATGGTTGTTCATTGAATACTAGTATTTTGCATTTCAACTAACACAGTTCTCTTTCAGCTTTTTAAATGATCATTTACACAAAGAAGCTAAGAAGGGAAAAGACCAGTCCGCTCCTCCAATCCATGCATTGATGTGAGTATAGCTAGTAGAGGAAACCAGAAGGTAGGCTGACAGACTTGAAGGAACACTCAGTGATTCCCTTCCTGTAGTTTCCCAGCAGCATACTGACCCAAGTGAATCTTCTTTCCGGTCCAAACAGGCTCCAAGCTCCATCTGCCCCCCCACCCCACACCAGGCAAAGGTGTAAGGCCTGACTCTCAGATAGCAAATTGCTTTGGTTTTCATCCCAAATTCCTATTGGAAGTAGCATTCTCCTAATACCCGGGAGACAGCTGTTCTCCCAGACCAAGAAGTTCTGGTGGTTGAGCAGCAAAGTGCTCTGGAAGCCAGCACAGCCTTCCCCAGCCTTCCAGCCACCAAGCCCCTAGAAGAGGGAGTGCAGGGAGACAGATGGCAACCTGAACACAGAAAACATCCCCAGTTGGCAGACCCCTCCTCAGCAATTCCCCCCCACCCCAGCCTCATGCTTCACTTGCAAAGTATGACATAACCACGGGACGAGTGCCTTGCTTGAACCAAAGCAACGATTTAGCCAGTCTGGACTTCTCTGTGCTTTTTTTTAATCCTTCCTGTGAATACCTCAGCTTCCACTGGGCCTCCATACAGTAAATTGGTGGGCTTATTGTACTGTGGTGCTTTGCAATGCAACCCTGCAAACAACGAGATTTGTACTAATACCAAAGGTTCTTTCTCTGTCTCTCCTCTGCCTCCCCTGTTCTTCTCCCTTTTCTAGTTCTTCACGGTTCCAAAGCTTTAATATGAACCTGGGCATGTTGGCAATGCAGACCGCGCAATTCCTTACCGAATTTTCTCAGATATACCTCATAGATAATAGTGTTTAGAGTAATGTTATTATAGCGTATGTAATAAATTATTCACTGTTTCTTTTGGTAACTGTGATTTAAAAAAAGAAAAAAGAAAAAAAAAGCTTTATACGTTTTAGGTTGTGCTTTTGTAATAGACGAAAAGGTGAGCTTTAAAAAAAAAATGTATGTTTTTTTTTCCCCCCTTTGGATTTTATTTATTCTGGATTGGGGAAAGTTGCAGAATGAGCCCAAAGTTTACAGTTTCATATTTTGCTGAAGAAACAATCTGTGTTCATTTGCTCTGTTGAAAAAGAAAATTTATTATTTTCTACATTTGTGCTACTTGGTCTGAACAATTAATTGTTCTGTGTTAACAGTGTAGTATTATAATTAGCAACTGCCAATCAGTGCTATAATTTTATGCATGAGGCTAAAAATTTAGCAATGTGATGCATTGTGGTCTTAAATAGCAACGTTTTTCATTTTGAACTAGATCTTCCCCTTTGGTTCAATGGACTTTATTTATGCATGGGCGCCAAATTGTTTGTTAGCGGTTGTGGAACGGTTGTGTATACATTAAACTGTGAAAATGTACACAGTTCAGCCTCAGACAGTGGTAATATTGGTTTTATTGGGAGCTGTCTCACCTCAAAATACCTTGACCTCTGTTGGGATTTCAAACCGAGTCAGACTAAATCGAGTTCAAATGTGATGAGAAGAGTCATTCCAAGTTTGAGTTTGCCAACTCGCATTCCCCAGTCAGATTCTCATAACCCAGCTATCTCACTCCATGCGAGAGAGGTTTGGAAACAAGCATTGAAAAGCAGCTCTGCATTTTAAGTTCCCACAAAAGAGTAATTTTGACTTTTTGCTCCTGACCTCAGACATAAATGGCTACCTGTATGGAGATGCAGATTGATCCAGGACTAGCCTCTCCTGGATCTTTACTTGGGAATGGCCACGCTGTGCTTGGTTTCCTGGAAGAATACTAGAGTATTTTGTCAGGTCAGTTTAGATGGCATCAGTGTCAATAATTGTTCTCTGGCTTTTCTGTCCCTTTTCTTGGACAATTCCACCAGCTGTTCCACTTTTGGGGGCAAAGGTAGAAGGCCATTCCTCAAAGCTTCACCTATGCACCCACATGGATTTTCCTCCCTAAAGTGAGAGATGATTCTAGCTTACTCTTTTCTGCCCAACAACGTTGCATCTATCCTAAAGCGGGTATAAGAAGTTTTGAAACCTAGTTTAGTAAAACCGTCTTTGTTTAAACTCCCTAATTATCTGAGGCCCCTATATCTCAAAAAGTATTTTCACTTGCAGTGGATTGGGCAAACTCATTCTTTCTTATTTTGGGTCCTGAGGCCCATCCTCAAGTTTCATACCTATTCCCCCAATCAACATGCTTGACATAAAACCAAATCAGTTGCCAAGCACACTTTATTTTGCATAGGAGTGCAGCTTAGGAAACAGCAGTGGGGAGGCCACAGCCTGCTCTGCAAAATGTTGGAAATCACCCACGGTAGTACACTGATATGACCGTCCATGAGAATATACTGAAAATGCGCTTTCATTAATAAGGCCAAGAAACATTTTATTTGGCCTTATAAAGTAGATCGTGATAATGAAAACTTTGTAATAGATAGTCTTGATTTCTTCCTTTATTAATCTGCCAAAGACAGGAATGGATACAAGAATTTTAAGTCAATTTTTGTTAAGACCATTTATGATTGTAATCGTGTTTAATCTTCCAGAAAGCTTTCTATGTTCTTCCGCCATAAAACCAAATGGATGTTTCAGTCAAGCTCTCCTCACCCTCACAAACCCACACACGAATCCTCTCAAAGCAGGTGTTGTAGAATCTACGAAGTTCAAATGTATTTTTGATCCAAAGTAAGCAGAGGAGTGTCTGAGACGTGAGTGTGCCCAACAGTTTTTATTATGAGAGACACATGGGTCTGGCTTATTAACTAGGATTTGCCAAGAAGACTTGTCTTATGAAACTCGAGGTATATTTTGTTATGCCATTTTATGTCCTTTTTTCTTTTAAAAAAAAAGAAAACTTTGTGGAAAGTGATATGTTGAATCAAGTGTAAGCTGAGTTTTCCAGACAACTGAAGTAGCTACATCGTGAATGTTATTTTGTTATTAAAGGGTTTTTACTCAATGCTTTGTGCCGGTGGATGTCCTTTTTCTTGCAGACACAGAACTATGGAAGGGCCTCACCTGGGCCTGGGTTTCACCTGGAGACACATGGGCCTGGCCTGGGAAGTGGAAGGTCACGGGCTGGAAGGTAGAGTTTGGCTCTAGGGCACGTGAACGTCTGAGTGTTGGTTGCTCAGTCGTGTCCGCCTCTTTGTGACCCTGTGGACGGCAGCCCGCCAGGCTCCTCTGTCCATGGGATTCTCCAGGCCAGCATACTGGAGTCGGTGGCCATTTCCTCAAGATCTGCATAACTGTCAGCTTTGAAGAGAGCTGTGTCCAAACTTTCTAACCTCACTCTCTGAACCCCAACACTTCTCTGAGATCCCTTGGCCTTAAGCACATGCCAGCAAGAAGGCAGACCCCGGTTCTTACAGGAAAGGCCAGGAAGACAAAGTAGCCATCCTGAATCCTTGGCCACCCACCGGGCACTCGTCTGTCCTCCGCCAGCCAGGGTTGTGGGTAGCCCATCTGTTGGCTTGACCTGCACCGTCATTGTGCTGCAGGGAGCTCAGGTCTCACACTGCAGGGGGGCTCTTTACGTCAGAGCCCCCTACATCACCCTTCCTCTGCACCCTGGTTTAGCGAGTCCATCTGTAGATTTTACAAACAATTACTTGGAGAATAAAGAAAGGTATGAATGGGCTTTTCTGTTGTTTTGTTTCTAGTTTCTATTTTGGCTATCCCCAGTTCTTTGATCTGGTAAACAGACGAGAGGAAAGGAGATGCCGCTGTCTCTCTGCCTGGCCCCTCCGTCTCTCGGGGGACCACGTGCATTGCCCGAGTTACTGGTTTTTCTTAGAGGACAGGCTGAACCACAGCTATGGAGCCAACCAAGAACATGGCCCATCAATGCCTACTTTAATCTCTGTTTGAAAGTCCTCTTCGAAAGTCTATACAACATGGGGGCTTCCCCCATCTCTCTTGCACATGTGCATGCAAGCATACTAAGTCACTTCAATTGTGTCCAACTGTCTGCGACCCTGTGGACTGTAGCCCTCCAGGCTCTTCTGTCCATGGGATTCTCCAGGCAGGAATACTGGAGTGGGTTGCCATGCCCTCTTCCAGGGGATCTTCTCAACCCAGGGATCAAACTCACATCTCTTAAATCTCCTGCCTTAGCAGGCAGGTTCTTTACCACTGGTGCCATCTGGGAAGCCTCCATCTCCCTTGCTTTGGTCCAATTTGGCATTTAGCTAAAGAATCCAATTATTCTGTAGCAAATTTTTTTTTCAGATTATGACAGGAAACCTGTTACCTGGACATCAGAGTTAACTCTTCAAAGACCATCTAGCTGTTGAATCGGTAGTCATACCATTATCAGATATTTTCTTGAAACTAGAATATTATTTCCCTTGAAGCTAGAATATTATTTTCCTTCTTTACTATGTCTTTTTGTGTTACACAAGTCTAAATGGGGCCAGCAAACGTCATACCAGGAACGGTTATAATGTGCATGTTAATTCACTTCAGTCATGTCTGACTCCTTGCGACCCTATGGACTGTAGCCCACCAGGCTTCTAGGTCCATGAGGTTCTCCAGGCAAAAATACTGGAGTGGGTTGCCTTTCCCTCCTCCAGGGGAATCTTCCCCACCCAGGGATGGAACCCACATCTCTTTCGTCTCCTGCATTGGCAGGTGGGTTCTTTACCACTAGCACCACCTGGGAAGCCCACAAAAGGTTATAAGATACCTGGCAAATTAGAATTCCAGAAACAAGATAATCTTCCCACTGAGAAAATGATAAAAATGTCTGTGTTTGACAGGCAGCAATTGAGAGGGTATAGTCTTAATCTTGGTGTTGGTTCCTCTTTCAACCCATACCTCCAATCACCAGCTCTTCTTTTCACTCACTCAGCCCTAGAGCCATTGAGTCTCCTCTGGTCTCAGATGCCAAAGAACTTCATAAAGATGATTCAGAATTGACCAGCATTCCTGTTAGTTCCTTTCTTCATCCTTTGCTTTTCTTCAAGAGGGTTTTTTCCCGGACTGCAGAGAAAAGCCCGACCATTATTTTCATCCTTCCTATTCTAATATTTCTACCCAAATTAATATTTTACTGGCACAGGTACTGTAGATTCTTACTTGGTCGATGACCTCTTACTAGAGAAACTATCCTTCCACCAAAGTGAGCGAGAACAAGTTCCAATATCTTCCGCTGGCTTTTCTTCTCGGGATCAAATCAGTTAGGGCTCTTTTCTCCCTTTCGGCCCCGATGACCTCAGAAGTCTTAAATTTGGGTATTAAAAATGCCTTTTAATTTTACATGCTGGCCTGTGGGTCTTGAATCCTTTCCAAGCTGTTGGTTGCTGTATAATTTTGAAAGTGACTAAAATGAGAGAAGGAAGAGGAAGGACAGAGAAGAATTTGTCCCAGCTCTATTTAAAGTTTTAAAATGGGAAGAAAAGACTCATTAAGTAACAGGCAAATGGCTTTACCGTCAGAGCCCACACTTAGCCATGGGGCTTCTCAGTCAGCTTTTCCAGAAACCCAGACCTTTAGTAGAAATCCAGGTACCTTTGCTAGGTCTCCACCCAGATTATAAGAGAAGAGATCAGAGAGTCACATACATACCTCTTACTCTATTTCCTTGCTTTTACAGCTATTATTTCCAAGAAAATCATGGAGGAAAACTTTAAACTTTTCCTTCCGCTCAATCCCTTTGATATCAGTCACCTCTCCTACCTAAAATCAGGAAAACACATTGCTAAAATTTGCATTCCCTTCTGTTTTGAAAAAAAAAAATCATACACTAGTTAATCACATTATTTCCTTTTAACCCTCAGCTATACTGACAAAGCATATTATTAACCAGATTTTGCCCCATCTCAAACCTGTCAAGGCAGACTGTGCTGAAAGATTTTCCAGGGGTGGTCAACAGGGTGAATGTATGGTGGCTCCTGTGAAATTCTGGTGAGGAGAATCACACCATTCTTGAGGCTGCTCACCCCTTGATAAGCTCCCAGTCCTTTGGAAGATTTCTTTGAATGTTAATTGCATTATCAGTTCTGCTCATTTCCCACCCTGGTGTTTTGTCTGCAACGTTACTTACACTGGATTCTATTTTTATTCCTATCATTAAATGGTAGTGCTGTAAATTCTGCAATTAATGTCAAATAAACTGCTTTCATTCCTTGACCATGTCTCAGCTGGCCTCTTTCTCTTTTCATGGAAAGGTCTGAGTATCCTTCTCCCTGTTGCATCCCATTGTGGTTTCATAAAGAACAGTCAAGTTGCTCTACTTCACAAGACATCAGCTTCTTACCTCTTAAAGGATGCAAGGCAGGTTTTATCATCACCAAATCTGTCGTCCCTGCCATCAGTTACAAAGGGTTAGGGATGCCCCTGTAAAGATGACCTTATTCTTAACCCATAGAGATTTTAAAAAACGTTAGAGGCAACTCAGCCTAACTTTATCCTTATATGGATTCCATATGAGCCTCCTAAACCAGTAATGAACATAGGTTCATAGGAATCAGACGTCCCTTGCATTCCCCCAGGGTCCAGGTGAGAAATTTCATGGATTCCTACATTCTGTGAAGGCAAGGAGGGCCGGAGGGGTTCTCCAACCTATCTATCTTAATATCTTTCATCTTACTAGTCACCAAAGTCCATTGGTCACATTTCTCACAGGAGTTGATAGGCTGCAATTTTCACCATTAAGATGTCACTTCTGGCACTCAGTGTGCTAATTCGCAGAGCCCGGCATGGGCTGAGATGTGGGTGGCCGAAGCACAGACGTGAGCAGTGGCTGCCCGGGAATAAGACCCTTCAGGAACCATGTTCCTGCACACCCTTGATAAGGACAACTTACTGCCCCCAGACTGAAGCTTGAACACACACACTATACCACAGCCTCTGTGTTCAGCCTGCTACAGTGAGCCAGGTCATTATGACCACAGTTCAGCCTTTATTCACATCCTATGTTAGAAAAGATCAGAGATTATATGTTAATTTCCATATAAATAATGATACTTTACACTGGCATTTAAAAACTACTTTGGGGGGCTTGGTCCAGTGGTTAAATATCCATGCTTCTTAACTGCAAGGGATACAGGTTCAATCCTTGATCAGAGAACAAAGATCCCGTATGCCGTGCAGTGCAGCCAAAAGGTAAACAAAATAAATTTTCTATTCCTTTATTTATTCATCTTATTTTTCCTGCAGCTGGTAGTGCAGGTATTATTGTTCTTATGGAATAATTAAGTGCAAACTGTTTCATACTCACCTAATAATAACAACTCACACGGATGTATAGTTACCACATATGAGACACTGTACAAAACATTTCACACCATTTATCTCATCTTGTTCCCCCAACTGCCTTGTAAGGCAGGTAAAATAATTATCTCCATGTTACAGATGAAGGAACAGGTGTTGAGAGATCAGGTAACTTGCTGCGGGTCACTCACGAGGCAGCCTGACTCCAGGGCTGTGCTCTTATCTGTGCGGAGTTTCCTTGGGTTAACTGCAGAGTTTAGTAATCACAGCTTGGGGCTCGTACTCCTTCAATAGGAAGTCCTGTTCGTTAAGCAGCAGAGATGGGTGGAAGTGACGACCAGCAGTTCAAAGCTCCTTCTAGCGTCTCTACAGCTGAACACTGGTTCTGTTATGACTGAGAACTTGCTCACAGCTCCAAGTCTTTATTCTGCTCTTGGGAACTCCATCCAGGACATTCGTGTGGAACTCCATGGAGATGACAAGAAATGATTTGGGGCTTCCCAGACCACAGAGAAGCCTACGGAAGTGCAGGTAAGATCTCACTGTTGGCTGCGGGTACTCAAAGTGCCCACAAAAATGAATTTTTAAAGGACACTAAGAGCTGCAGAACTGAAACCACAAAGAAAGTAGCAGGCTGTTGGCACACACCAGTGGCTACAAATACATCTCCCAACAGGGTTATTTTTGAGTAGCCTCATTTGAGATTTGCGTGGTCCTTGATTTCATCATCACGGTTATTGTCATTAGTCCCTTCATCTTCAGCATCTTCAGGAGACCAATAAATAACTCTCCTATCTTCTCCTTCAAGCTTAGAACTAATTAAGAAATAAGACACAAAAATCAAACATGAACATTTTTAATCTGTGTTGTTGGTAGAGCTGAGTTGGAGACCATGAACTGGCTTGGATTGGAGTGTGGCCCAAGGGGCTTCCCCACACAATCCTGCTGGGCTGGACTCTCCCCCAGGCTGCCAGCTAGTGCTGCCCTCTGTTCAGTCCTGCTCCCCTCCGCACCCACAGGGGTTGCTCCCCAAAGCGTGTCCCAATAAACCTGCACGTGGATCTCGGTGTCTGTCTGCCTCCCAGGGGACCAAACCTACAGATGACTTATTTGTATTTAATTTGTTGTTCTTAGAGCATAACCGCTCACAGTGTTGTGTTACTCTCTGCCATACCACAGTGTGAATCAGCTATGTGTATATGTGTGTCCCTCTCACCCCCATCCCTCCCCTCGAGGTCACCCCAGGGCACGGAGCTGAGCTCCCTGTGCTGTACCACAGCGTCCTACTAGCTACTTGACACCTGGTCGTGTCTATGTGTCTGTACCACCCTCTCATTTCTGCCCACCCTCTCCCCTGTCACCCCACCAGGACACCTACTTACAGGCCCCGGAACTCTCCCTTCCCATGAAAATACCAGACACTCACCTGGAGGGGGAGGAGGGAGGAAAGGGGAGGCATCTCCAAGACCCAGCTGTTTTCTAAACCAGATTTTTTTTTACAAGAGACTGAGCTAGCGTGACCTGGTAAGACTTGCTCTGCTTCTATGGGTCCATCAGAGAGAAAGGAGGTGAGGAATGTGGTCCCACTCAGGTAGGCTGGGGTAGTGGCCTGCCTCCACCCACAGGGCGGGGAGGGGCAGAAGGCAAGAGGCCCCGTCCTTGTCCTCCCTGGGCTGAGGAAGGCCGGCCCACGGCCCGCAGGACCAAGGTGCAGCCGGTCTCCCCGCCCCCAGGGAAGCAGCTGCACCTCCCACACCAACCTAGCCACACCGCGCTCAGGACGAGGCCACACTTGGCCATTCCCTTGCCTTTCTAGTGTGCGACAGGGAAAGTGTGAGCTGCTCTCACTCACATGTGCCTGAAGCCCTGAAGTGCACGATGTGTTCTTTGGGTTAAGTACGACCCTCGGTGGGTACAGGGCTCCTGGATGGATGCACCCCAAACTGGGAGTCCCTGACCTGCTGGCTTTCACGCAGCAGCCCAGCCCGCGTCTCCTGCAGCACCAGCTCCTCCTTCAGCTGCTGGGTGGGTGACTGCAGCTCCAGGATGAGGGTGTGGCTCTTTCTGCACCACCTGCAGACAGAGACAGTATGGCTCCCTGCTCAGCGCCGGGTCCAGCTCCCCTTGGCTTTCTCAGTTGACGTCACCCTCTTCTTGCCAGTCTGTGTTTGGCTGTCGCATCTAAGGAACCATTCCCTCACTCGAGGTCATGAAGATTGGACACTTAGGTCTTCTGCAAAGTGTTTAATGATTTTTGCTGTTCTGCGTAGGTCTTTGATCTACTCTAAGTTTTGGATATGGTGGAAGGTAGAGGTCTAGCTTCTGTCTTCATGTCTTCTTGGTTTTCTCTGCACCATCTGCTGAAAAGACTGTTCTTTTCCCATTTCTTGACAGCTGCCTCATTTGATATTTTCTACCAATACTGTGAAAGGGTTCCAATTTCTCTCTATCCTCATCAACATTCACTTTTTTTTAAATTTTATTTTAGCCATCCTAGTGAGTATGAAGGCAGATCTCATCCTAGTTTTGATCTGCATTTCCCTAACGACTAACAAACAAATTATTAACAATATTGAGCATCTTTTCATGTAGATGTTTTGTTAATAAATTTTAATTTTTAGAAGTTTTAGATTTACAGAAACATTGTGAAGATAGTACTGAGAAGTTCCCATATACCCAGTAACCAGTTTCCACCACTATTAACATTTTATATTAGTATGAATCATTGTTTACAATTAATGAACCAATAATGGCATATTGTTAAAGTCCATATTTCATTTAGATTTCCTTAGTTTTTACCTAATATCCTTTCCCTGCTTCAGAATTCCATGCTACATTTAGGCCTCATGTCTTCTGAGGCCCCTTTAATTTCTCAGTTTCCTTATGTTTTATGAACTTGACCATTTTTCCCTTTTTAAAAAAATTGGGGCATCATTGACAATATGACATTATCTTAGTTTCAGGCACACAATATAATGATTCGATATTTTGTATGTTGCACGATAATGACCACAGAGGGTCTAGCTAACATCAATTACCATACATAGTTACAAAACTATTTTTCTTGTGATGAGAATTTTTAAGCTTTACTCTCAACAACTTTCAAATATGCAATGCTGTGTTATTAACTATAGTCACCTTGCTGTGTATTACATCCCCATGACTTATTCGCTTTATAGATGAAAGTTTTTTGACTCCTTTCACCCATTTGGCACTCCCTCAATGCTACCAGCCCCCTGCCTCTGGTGACCACCAGTCTCTTCTCTGTATCTATAAGCTCAGTTTGTTTGCTTTTTTTTTAGATTCTACATACAAATGAGACCATATGGTATTTGTCTTTCTCTATTTGACATCTTTCACTTAGAATAATGCCATCAAACTCCATCCATGTTGTGGTAAATGGCTAGTTTCCCTCCTTCTTCATAGCTGAATCATATTCCATCATACACACACACACATTTTCTTGATTCATTCATCCATTAGTGGACACTTAGGTTTGTCCACAGCTTGGCTATTACAAATGATTCTGCAATGAGCATGGGAGCATAGATGTCTTTTCAGATTAAATTCTTTCTTTCAGATAAATATCCAAAAGTAGAATTGCTGGATCTGATCTGGACCGTTTTAAGGAGGACTGGTCAGGTATTTTGTAGACTACCCCTCTATTGGGTCTCATCTGACATTTTTCTAATGATTAGACTGAAGTCATGGGTTTGGGGGAGGAAGACGGCAAAGGGAAAGTGCTATTCTCAACACAGCAGATCAAGGGTTTATAGTACCAATGTGACTTACTGTGGTTGAGGCTGACTTTGACCACCTGGCCGAGGTAGCGTTTGTCAGTTTTCCCCACTGAAAAATTACTCTTTTTCCTCCTTTCCACGCCACCCACTTTGGAAGGCGATCACTGCCTGCAGCCCACACGTAAGGAGTGGGGTCCCTTTCCTATTCCCTACTCCCTGCCTCCAGTTCCCCATCTTTCAAGAATCTCCAGCTCAGCACAGCTCTAGACGGAGAGCCTAGAGCCTCCCCGCAGTGGCACAGCGCTGCAAACCTGCCTCCCTCCTCCCCTCAGGCCTTCCCACGGTCAGACTCAGACTCTGAAGGAGCAGCCCTATCTGTGAAAAATTACCTATTAACAGAGACGACAATCCCAGAGTTGCCAGGAAAGTTCCAGTCTCAGCAATTCCATACAGCATCCCCTAAATATGCTTTAATCCTCAACACGATAGGAAAAAAAAGAAAAGCGGTCATCAGATCGATCGCGCACATGTGTGCACCGTGCGTGTGCCAGCAGGCCTTCAGCAGAGCTGGAAGCAGATGCGGTTTTCCTTTGATGCCCTCCCCTTGTGGTTTCAGGCTCCCCCAGAGCCCCCCCTCCATGCTGAACGCCCCCCCCGCCGGCCTGCTCCCCACCAGCCCTAAATCTCTGCCTCGCCTACTTCCCAGGCCAGATGCCATCATGAGCTCATTAGCACTTGGGCTTGCCACACTATCCAGAGCAGGAAAGGGTGGGCTGGAGAAAGCAATGATTTTCAACGCATTTACTTGTCATTTCTTGAGAAGGTTGAAAGCAAGCTGCCCCTCTGCTTTCAGCCTATAGAAAAGGCAGTCATCCTCCAACAGTAAAATTGATTCTGCCTCTAGGTGTTTCTACCCAGCCTGGGCTTTAAATTTGCATTTCTATCGCTCTCTCCAAGCCCGAGGAAGGTAACCCATGCTTCCCACTTGCCTCGTTAATTTTCTACCACTTTGGTTTCTCATATTCCTAATCAAATCCAATTTTGGAAATACTAGTCATTTCTCAGAAACTGGAGAAACTTTCTGCTTTCTCCTTGTGTGAAGTTTTAGGGGAAAAAAAAAAAGTCAATTTCCCCCTCTAGCCTTCTTCTGACTTAGCTGAAGCCCCTGGAGACGGCATCAAGTCTGCATTTTGATCAGGGCTCCTACGAGGGCACCAGCACTGTGGCTGGATTTCAATGATTCCCAACAGCTGAGTAGCAAAGAAGCCCACTCCCAGGGTTTCTGTGTCAGTAAGAGTCCAGACGGTCCAGCATTTGCTGTGTGTTTATTCTCAAGACAAGCATGGTTCCTTCGGATTCCTTTCGCAAATAATTAGGAGCACTTTCTCTGGGGTCCAGCATCTATGTTAAGCAACCAGAAGCACACAAAAAATATAGAATAATCCACATTCCTTCAGGAGCTCATAACCCAGTTGAGGGTCAAGGTGCATACCTAACATGCTTAAATAAAAGTATAAAGTAACACGAATGTGTTTAAACAACTACTCTAGATGTGCGATTGGGGTTCTACACCTAAATTCTGATGTGGGGCTGGGGGGGTGTTCCCCACATATCCAAGAAGCAAGCAGTTGTCAGGCATCAGCTGTTCATCCTTCAATGAACACAATGCGGACAGTAACACCAGTCCTAGCATGAGATCCACAGGTGAAGGGCTCAACCCTATAAAACTGCCCCCCACCCCCAATGCAGATGCCTCTGTCAACCAGATATTGATTTCAGGTTTCCAAGACCCCCTCCTTAGGTTTGATTAATTTGCCAGAGGGGCTCACAGAACTCAGAGAAACGCTTTGCTTACTGGACTCAGAAACAGGCAGATAGACAAGATGCACAGGGCAACGGATGGGAAAGGGGTGCAGAGCTCCCATGCCATCTGTAAGCCACCCCCTCCCAGAATTGCCACGTGTTCACCAGCCAGGAAGCTCTCAGAACACTTTGTTTTGGGGTGTTAAAGGGAGGCTTCATCACATGGGCATGATTGATTACGTCATTGACCATTGGCGACTGAACTCAGCCTCCAGCCTCTTCCTCTCCCAGGAGGTCTGGCAGAGGGCCGGGAGCTCCAGTTCTCTGATCACAAGGTTGGTTCTCAGGACTTGGCTGTACTCAAGGTGCTCAGTCACATGGTTCTCCTGACTGCTAACCCCCGACCTCAGGAGCCTTCCAAAAGTCACCTAAATAAACTAAGAGATACCTTTAAGCTCTCATCACTTAGGACGTTTCAAAGGATTTAGGAGCTCTGCTATAAATGAGATGAAGACAAATATATTTCTTATTCTAAATCACAATAGCACACGTACACATCCAACTCGAGAGACACACCTCCCACACCAAAAGCGCCCCGGTGGTTCCCAGTGTTTGGAGCTTCTGTAGGGCTCATTCCAATGCAAGTTTAATGATCACAAAAGAAAACCCAGCTTCTCTACTTCAACATGAGAGCTTGTTTTTTATGGTTGTTTTTAATCTTATCGCTTCCTATTTGATCACACACCTTCTTCAGCAGATTTGACTACGAGTGACTTGAAACCACAAATAATATCTATTATATCTATTCTCAAAGGAGATTTTCCAACCTGCCCTGTTCTGTCAGTTAATCAGGCTCCTGCCATCCTGATTTCCTTTCTTATGCGGTCTAGAGCACTGAGCAAGCTCTCTGATGATGCTGTTGCCAAGCCCTTCAATTCCTTCTCCTCTGCTGGCTTCCATTCCACAGACCACGAAACACCCCAGCCTGAAATGTATCCTACTCTGCTGCCTCGACTCCACACTTAGCCCCAAGAAGAAAATCACAGTGAACTGGTGCCGCCACACAGGCAGGGTTTCCAAAGTCAGTAACCCTCTCCTCCATCTTTGGGTCGGCTCCGCCTCCGGCACTGTGGCCCAGGCTTTACAAATGGTCTTCACTCCTCTCAAGCTTGCTGTACTTCCCCGCCTACTCTCACTCTCAACTTCACCCATACGCTCTAAGAACTCTCTCAACCAATTGCCAGCCTCGCTTCTCACATTCTACTAATCCATCTCAGGAAAGAACTACTCATCCTGTCTAAGCCTAAAGCATCCCCTTGAGGTTTGGGCATCATTCCTTCCTTCTCTGGGTCCTGCCTCTATCAACCGACCCCTGTCTTTTTGCTTTGTCCTCTACATGTCTACCTCCAATCTCCTTTCCTACCAAATAAACGAAAAATTTAAAACCCAACTGTCTACCCTGTATCTCCTGCTAACGATCACCCTCCTCCTCTCCTCTACAGAGCAAGACGTCTGAGACAATACTTGGCTCTCACTGTCCCCATTGCCTCAAGACTCATTCCATGCTTAACCCGTTGTGTCTGATGTCCCTCTGGACCACCCTCCTAAAGAAATGCTTCATCAAGAAATCTAAAGCCTTCCTTTAGAAGGCTTTGTGAACCCAGTGGACTTGGAATGACTTGAAACCATTTCAATTGGACTTCAAAGTGGCCTGAAGTCATTTCAATTTGCATCTTACAGCTCCTTTAAGCAACGCCTAGCGCTGTAATCACTCCTTCCTTTTGGAAGCATTCTTCTTTGCCCCCCAGCCCCATTCTCCTACAGCTCTGACCACTCCTGTCCAGTCTCCCAGCGCTCCTCTTCCTCAGACCAACTGTGAAAAGCCCCCGGTGTTCTGTCTTCTCTAAAGAGTCTTCCTGGCTGATCTCATCCATATGCTGATAATAACTTTTTACAGCCCTAACTTTTTCCTGGGCTCCATAGAAATATATCTAATTACATACCATGGCCCCGATTATTGACTTCACTGCCCCGATTCAAGGCCTCACTCACATCCCTCATTTCATTATTGGATCTTTAAGAAGTGTCTTGACTCATCTTGTCTCCAAGACTGTCTCCCTCCAACTCCTTGTCTACACTGCGGCCAGATCACTGTTTCTAAATCGTGAATCTGATTCTGTCCCTTCCTTAAACAATTTCAGTGGTTTTCTCCAGTGTTCTAAGATGAGATCCAAAATCTTTAGCTTGACTCTCATGGCTTTTCTCCATGTGAAACTGGCCCACATCTCCAGCCTCACCTGTTAATTGCCACTGAAAATGGGTATCAGTTTCACCTGCCTTCACTAAACAAGGTCATTTTAAGACTTGCATATCTTCCAAGACAAATATAGCCTTAACAACAAAAGTTATTTTCTGGCGCTTGGAGTCAGCTGTGTTTAGTTGGAGCTAGGCTGGTGGAGATTGGTTAGGACCCCCGATCTTTCAACTGGACTTTGCATGAGTGTTCCCTCGCTAACCTTTTGAAGGTGCAGAGGCCTGTAGCTTAGTTACACCTGTAAGGAAGAGAGTGAAAGTGAAGTCGCTCTGTCGTGTCCGACTCTTTGCAACCCCGTGGACTGTAGCCCACCAGGCTCCTCCGTCCATGGGATTCTCCAGGCAAGAATACTGGAGTGGGCTGCCATTTCCTTCTCCATCGGATCTTTCTGACCCAGGGATCAAACCCAGGTCTCCCACATTGCAGACAGATGCTTTAACCTCTGAGCCACCAGCAGAACAATAATTAGCACACCTTTTCCCAATCACCTTTCTCCACGTTCCCCATGCCTCAGACCCCTTTGTTGCTTTATTCTTTTTCCTATAAATACCCAATAGCCCTGGGGAGACAGACTTTAGGCTTGTTTTCTCGTCTCTTTGCTCAGCTACCTTGCAAGTTAAGCTTTCTCTTTGCTGCAAACCTCAGCTTTTGGGCTTGCTGTGCCTCAGGCCAAAATACCCTGGTTTGGTAGCATTTCCATCCAGCCTCCCACTTTATAAGCCTAATCCTAAAGTGCTAGTCACAAGTATTAGTACCTAAAAACTCTGTCTCCTTTTTTTTTCCCCCATTGCTCTCTCTTCTCTCTTTCTGAAACATCTTTTTTTGGCTGATGGACTCCTGCTTACCTCTGAAGGCTCATATCTGGATTAGAGGTCCCTGTAGCCCTGTGTTTCTACTAGCCTGAGACCCACCGACCTACGATTCTTTGTTTTCCCCACTGCCCAGTGAGCTGCTTAGAAGCAGGGCTGAGTCATACTCATTTTTGCCTCACTAACCTCTTGTCTTCACTAAATGGGATACAATGAAAACGGGAAGGGTCAGGCCTGAGGGGAGAGGAGCCAGGAGCCTCCCAACAAGGCGAGAGAAGTGAGGTCAGGAGCTAGCCACATGCGAGCCCTGGCCTCAGCAGAGAACTGATAAAAGCAGAGAGCCAGGGTGAGCAGAGCTCCATTGGGAAGAGGGAACCTGAGCCCCGGGTTGGAGCCAAAGAGAGCTGGCTTCTGGTGGAGGAAACGTTCCCAGGAGAGGGAAGTCCTGGAGTCAGCCAGAGGGGAGGGCGGGGGCTTTACTTCCTGCGGGCAGGCTCTAAGAAGCACCGTGGTCTCTGGGTGACCACTCGGCTGCAAACCAAAAGAAAGATTAAGGCAGAGTTACCTGGGGTCAGGAGATGATTGCAGAGCAGTCCAGTAAGCCCTTGACTTTTCTCCTGTTCCCAAGGAAATGTATAAGTTCATTAAATCTCTCCATCCAGTGTTTGAAGTCGCAGTGGGAATGTTTCCTATTTTTGTGTGTCTCTGACAGTGGCCCTGATAAGAAAAATCCCCATCTGACAAGCTCCCATCTACTCTTCATACCGTCTCCTGCCAATGTTGATACAATATTTATTAAGGCTTAAATAGCACCGTTAAGTGTACACGTTGATTTAGAATGATGGAGTATGTCAACACAAAGAACAGGAACTCAACCGCAGAGTAGCGACCCCCCAAAGGACAAGTAGATGCATCATTAGCTAAAGACCGAAGCTAGCAAATGTCACCAGCAGGGAAGAATGACTCTGTAATTAGGGCTTTCTTTATGCCTATTAACATCAATTTTTATAAGTATATTTTCAAAAACATTTTAAAACGTATGCACAGTTTCAGAATTCAAACAGGCTATTTACTGTGCTGTTATTGAATCAAAACTACATATCACCTTCCCTACCCAATCCATCGGAGGAAACCCCTTTTAAGCTTTCGTTCTCAATTCTCCACATTACCACCATAATTCTAAATGACGTGCTTAGATCTCAGTTTCTTAATTTACTAGCAGTAGAAATAGTCATTCCATTATCTGATGGAGAAGGAATTCAGCTCACATCTCTCTGAGTGTTACTAGTTATATTCACGTGTGTGGTTTTTCTATTAGTTCCTTTATACTTTGAAGTCGTGTACATAATCTTGGGTTTTTTTTTTTTTGGTTCTGTCTTCTTTATACACTATCTCTCATCTCATCCCAAAGTAACATGAGGTGAGTTGCACCCCTACACTCAACCCTTCTCGCCTCCTGCTCTTGACTTCTGTCAGCTGGAGTGCTACCTTTACAACGTCTTTCATTACACACACACTCTATCCTACAACTAAAATTAGGTCTTATGTTTTGATCATAAAAACTGAAACTAGTAACCAAACTATAACTATGTAAATAATGATCATTTAACTATTAGTACAGAAGTAGTGTGATCAGATGCACTGAAGATACGATGATTTGTCACTGACTCTCAAAGGAGGAAGTCCCCAAGATTAAAGTCAAATGAACTCTCCTATATTCCATCCAGTGATCAGGCCACACACAGTTTTGCTTGTTTTTGTATTTAAATCAAAACTTTCTTCTCTAATTTTTCAGTTGTTTTCTTGGCATTTCTTATTTCTCAGACTGTTTTCTTGTTGAGAGGAAAAAACCTGTCTTCTTCCCCACTGGGTTAAGAGCTCCGAGCTTCTTAATCGTCCTGCCTGTTACTTAATCCTCTTTTCTTTCTTTTTTTAATTAATTTATTTTCTTTACATTATTGTGTTGATTTTGCCATACATTGACATGAATCCGCCATGGGTATACATGTGTTCCCCTTCCAGAACCCCCCTCCCACCTTTAAGGGTCTTTTGACCTGGTGTTGGGAGCTGGGCTTTTTGTGCTGCTGTAGAGGTATCATCCCTCCTGTTTCAGACCTAGTTTCCACCACTGTTTCTGGACCAGGAGCTGCTTCTCGTGAGAGCGCACTTGCATGCCTAGTCACTCAGTCGTCTCCGACTCTTGGCAAGCCTAGGGACTGTCACTGGCCAGGATCCTCTATCCACGGGATATCTCAGGCAAGACTACTGGAGTGGGTTGCCCTATTCTTCAACTCTTGATAGAGGACACCCTCAAAGAAAAATTTTTAAAAGAAAGGTTGATTGGGACTTTCCTCGTGGTCCAGTGATTAAGACTCTGTCCTGCCAATGCAGGGGGCATGGATTTGATCACTGGATGGGGAAAAATAGACCCCACATGCCACTCAGCATTTAAAAAAGAAACATTGTTTAGTAGATAAAGATTCTGATTTCATTCTGAATCCTGCATGGCTAGAAAAGTGTTTTTTTACCTACATACTTAATTGATAAGTTTAATATAAGAACATTCTAGATCTAAGATTTTTTCCCCCTCAGAAATTTAAAGGCCATCATTTATGTCCTCCAGTGTTTTGACAAGAAGTCTTATGCCTATGATACTCTTATTCTTTTATTAGTAACCCCTCCCTCTTTCTCTTTTTCCCTCTCCATTTCTCAAGAGAAATATAACATGAGTCATATGTGTAATTTAAAATTTTTCTAGCAGACACTTAAAAGTAAAAAACAGGTAAAATTAATTTTATGGTATGTTTTCACTTAATCCAATATATCCAAAATAGAATTTCAACATGTAGTCAGTATTTTACATGTTATTGTTTAGATCCTTCCCATTATTTTTCTCATGCTAAGTCTTTGAAATCTAGTGTATATTTTCCACACTCATCTCGGTCTGGGCCAGCTACATTTCATGATCTCAATAACCATGTGACAACTGGCTCTGGGTGGTGCACGTGTGTAACTGTCTCCTTATTTTTGTGGTATATTACTTCACCTAAAGACATGAGTCTTTTTTTTTCCCCCTTTCCTGCTCAGAAATTGGTGTGCCCTTTGAATTTCAAAATTTGTGTTTTTCTTTACCCGGTAGACAAATACAACTACAATCTGTGTTGTCATTTCTCTCCCTTCTATTTTCTCATTGCTTGAATGCCTGATCTTTTGGACTGATGAATTTGTCTCTTAATTCTCCGCTCATATTTTTCATCATCATTTTGCTCTGAGAGATTTCACCAAATTCATCTTAAGCCATTTTATTCCTTTTTATTTTTTTCATTTTATTATATTTTTGACTTCCAAGGATTCTTTTTGGCTTTCTGGAGTTTTTTTTTTTTTTTTTTTTTTTGCTTTGTGGATAAAAGACCCTGGATCTCTCTGAGGATTCTAATTATATTCCTAAAAATTCTCTCCATTCTCAGGGCCTTTTTCCTTTAGGTTTTAGGTTAGTCTTCCCCTGTGTAATGCTTGTTTGTTGTCTGCTGATCTCGGACTGTCCATTTGTGTTTATGAATGAAATGCTCAGTTGACTGGCCTAAGAAGCCACGATGGGCTTTCTCTAGGAAGACGTGTGTTCCTACACACCCTCTGACCTCCTGCCTGAGTCAGGGCAGTAGTGGTGGCTGATGGGGATCTCAGTTTCTTGAGAGCTGGCACCTCCTATACCCCTTCCCTAACTCACTGCCAAAAGTTTAAAAGAGTTTTACTACATGGCACCAGCGCTCACAGGAGGAGCCCAGCCTTCCCCAGACAGCTGACTCCCCCACTGCAGATAGCTCCGTTTGGGCTCATTAACTGGATCTCTCACAGTGTTTAGAATCTCTGGGCTGTGGAGCCCCTCCGCACTTCCTTTCTTGCTCTATGATAGACTTATTCTTCACTGTCACTTCACCGGGCTTCCCTTGGGGCTCAGCTGGTAGAGAGTCCGTCTGCAATGCAAGAGACCTGGGTTCAATCCCTGGGTTGGAAAGATCCCCTGGAGAAGGGAAAGGCTACCCACTCCAGTATTCAGACCTGGAGAATTCCATACACTGTATAGTCCATGGGGTTGCAAAGAGTCGGACACGACTAAGCAACTGTCACTTTCATACTTCACTAGGATTTTGTTCACCTGCCATCTTGAACCAAAAGACCACTTATCTTCAAAGGAAGTATTTCTCCTCTCCTAAAGCCATTGTCTCCCATAAAATAATGAACCTGAGTTTGACTCTGAAACTTGATTTTCATGGTAGAACTTCTATTGGCCAAGGCATAGTCTTTTTTTTTTATGTGTTAACTAGTGATCTGTCTCCATGGAAGTTTAAACAGAGTCCAATTTTCCTCTCCAAGATCCCAAGTTGAAACATTTTTAAGGATGTACAGAGATGCTCCCAATCCTTTCCCCTCCCTTTCTCCCCTAAAAAATGAATGCTTTGGGACTGAGGGTTTGCCTGTGCTTCCTCATCTACAGTATAGGGGAAAACACTGCACTGGCCTAATGGTGAAGCAACATGGATTCTAGTCTCTAAGTAGCCACTCTTGGTTCTGGTGATGATTTCCTAACATTTCTCAGCCTCAGCTGTAAAGAGGGCATAAACACTCTTCCTGCATTTCTCATGGGACAGAATAAGGAGAAGAGCTAATATATCGACACAGTCACTCAAGTTTTGTTGGCTGATCCAATGAAGGGTCTAAGACATGTGTCTCATTCCAAGGGCCTGCTGCTCTGCGCTAAAGGCCCACAGAGCGGATCAGCCCTCCGGCCAGGGTTCGGCGGGGCAGGCATACTGGACCTGGCGCTGCTCTCTCTCCCAGAGGACTTTTCAGAATGACCCCGGGTATCCCCCCAAAGGCAACAGAAGCTAGCTCTGGTCATGACCTCCCCTGGTTCACTTCCCAAGTCCCCAGCTTCTCCTGTGGGGGAGGAACCACGAGCTATGTAGCAGATACTCGTTAACCCCCGGGGAAGGCTAGGGAGATGACGGGGGCCTGCAGGAGGCTGGGAACTGCGAAAGGGCCTATGGTCGCTTAGTCTCATCCCCTCCGTGTAGAGATGAGGACCCAAAAGAGCCTGAGTGGGAAAGGGGCTTCCCCAGTTCGTGACGGAGCAAGACTCTAGAGGTGCTCAGGCTTGTGTGACTGTCACAGGCGACACCCCCCAACATGAAGCCTCATCGTGGAGCACTTCCTGGAGGCGGGCTTCTTTAACATTGCCAGGCTGGGTTTTGGGACAGTGACCTGAACTTCAAGCCCAGGAAGGCTTTGGGCCCCAAATCTGTACAAGCACCTGCTGGAACTCACAGCTTGTAAGAGACCTCTCGGTGGGGGAACATCTCCCCTTGCCCAGTTTCCAGGCCATCCCCCCTTCCTGGTGACCTCTGAGTCCCCACCTGGTAGCAGCATGCATGCCCATGCTTTGCCCCAAAGTGCCTGGCAAACTGCAGGCTCCTGCTGTCTCCAAGGGGCCCCAGGGCCTGGCCGGAGGAGGGTAATGGCAGAAAGCCCATAATATATTAAAACAGCGGATTAAAACAAGAGCATTTTGGATCATATTACACATCACTCTCCTCATGTCTGACAGCAGGGAAAAAAAGACAAAGGCGGTAAAAGACAATCGTAGACCATAATGGTCTAATAACTTGGTGATAAAAGTGCTTGTGGGAACAGCATAGGAGCCGTCTGCTCCTGGTGTAGGAATCAGAGTTCCCCTCCAGATCCACAGTGGTGTAGTCAGAGGCATTACTGCTAAAGTGCTCGTTTAAGACTTCCTCGAAAATGCAGCACACTCGCTGGAGAATCATAATTAGGCCTCAGTTGTGGGCCATATTCACACACTGTGCATCATCCTTAAAGATGACAGAAAAAAATTACCCAAGGCCATGCGGAATGGACGTCAGATCTTGCACCATTGTGCTACATGCGAAAAAAAATCCACTTAATAATCCCTTTTGAGACACACAGCTTTCTGAATATGGAACAATGACTTCTTGTTTTGAAATAGGAGGAGAAACGTTGGAAATGAGGGAACACTGCGAGCAGTAGATCCCTGGGATTTGCATGACGGGATGGACACGGTCAGATCCATAGCGATGGTAAGAGAGCAAGTCTTCTTCCATTCATCAGGCACTGTCAAAACCCGGAAAGACACAGTTCCAGCAAAAATCACAGATCAGGTTTAGCAGGAGTATACCAGCCCCCAGCTGACTCAATACTTGGAGGATGAAATCTTCAGAAAACCACTTTCATCTAATAGTTGGTACAATGAAATAAATGCCACAAAAAGTTCAACTATTTCTCTGCTACTCTTTTTTCTTCCCTCAATCTTCTCCTCTCAAACTCATTCCCATCCTTAAGCTTCTTTATTTTTAATATTTATTTATTTGGCTGCTCCCAGTCTTAGATATGACATGTAGGCCGCCAACCCAGCCCCCTGCACTGGGAGCCCAGAGTCTTAACCCCTGGACCACAGGGAAGTCTGCCATCCCTAAGTTTCTGCCATGGGAAATAGCTTCCTAGGAAAGGACAAACCTATCTGACCGTCACACCCTTCACACCAGCATCAGTCTCCCCCGGTGCCTGCTCCCCATCAGAGGAAGAATTTCACTGAGGTCGACTCCACAAGGGATCAGACCTACACTTGCTTTCAAGTCATCTTTGTTTGTATTCCGAACTGGCCACAGCTGTCATTTCCTCATCTTTTCTAAACTGTTCACACACACCAAGAGGCATACATTTGTATTTATTGGTTGGTGTTCATTTTTTGTTTTTGTTTTCTGTTCCTCATCACCAAGAGCACTTACAATTCACTGGCTCTTCTGTGATCTCGTTTGGCCCTTGGCCATGTATGACTTTAGTTCAATTGGCTTTTTCATGGGTTACAATCCTGTCTGCTTGAGCACACAACAGTCCGTTCCATTTCAATGTATTTCTCACCAAGACCCAGGGCTGTGAGCACTCAACAAACCCTTGTTCGGTTGACTGAACTGTTGAATCCAGCCAGGGCTCATCTGGAGGCCTGGGGAATAAGGATAACAATAAACAGACATCTCTAAACAATGCCTAAATGTCATTTCTGTTAATTTTTCTTGTAACCTCCCACTCCCCACCCCACAAAATGTCCTTCCCACCTTCATAGACTTGGCTGGAAAACGGTCCATCTTTTCTTCTCTCCTAACTTTGCAAAGTGGGATTACAAGCAACGAGAGACATAATTATGAAAAAGAAAGGTATAAAAGGCCTGTAACACTCATGGAGGTTCAAACCCAAAGTAATCAACAGTTGACTGGATGTCATCACATGTGTTTTCTTTAGGAAAATGGTAAACACTTTAGCACCTTCTTTCCTTTCTCTTTAAGTTTTATTAGCCACTGAAGCATTTGTAGAAAGTTTGGGAATTTGAGAAACCATGTCACATAGTTTATCTCGTTCTATTTTCATGACAACTCTGGGTGCTGTTACGGATTATTATTTTCATTTTACAGATTCTGAAATCTGCAATTTGGTAAGAGCTAATAAAGGAGGTGTTACAAGTCCGTGAAAAAGGAATGAATTATTCAAATGTGATTTTTAGAAAAATGGTTTTCTTGGTGGTAGGAAACATCTAAATATTCCTTTCATAAAATCAATTGAAGATGTGTTAAAAATTATATTCCACAATTATAAAAAGCTATAAGAAAATATAGGTAAATATTTGATCCCTGATTGGAAGAATTCTTCAAACATCAAACAGTGTGAGAAACCACAAAGGAAAAGACTAACAGATTATACCACACAAAGATTTGGATGTCTAGTTTTAAAAAATTAAAAGCAAACAATAAATTGGAAAAATATTAGCCACGTACATGACAGGCAAAAGACTACTATTCTTACTATACAAGAAATCTACAAATTGATAAGGAAAAGAAATGGAAAAGTGGGTAAAAGTTATGAATAGACAATTTACAAAAGAGAAAATACACAAGTCCACCTAATACACAGAAAAAAAGCTATTCAGCCAGAAAAAGTAATCAAAAAAATAATTAGAATCACCAAATACAGCTTCTTGCTTATCGAATTAGTAAAATATGGAAAGATTGATAGTACCAGGTGCTATAGACGTGAATTGAGAGAAATAAAAATTATATGACCTTTCTGAAAGCCAGCTTGACCGTGTATATCAAGAACCTTGAAAATAATCCTGTTCTCTGACATGGTAATTCCTCTTTAAAGAAGGACTCAGGACTTCCCTGGCAGCTCAGTGGTAAAGAATCCGCCTGCAATGCAGGAGACTCAGGTTCAATACTTGGGTCAGGAAGATTCCCTGAAGATGTGAATGGCTACCCACTCCAATATTCTTGCCTTGAAAATCCCATGGACAGAGGAGCCTGGTGGGCTACAGTCCATGGGGTCACAAAGAAACACAACTAAAGCAACTTATTAGCACATGCATATTATAGAACTCAACTTCCAGTCACATATTTCCACATCCCCTGTTCTTTCTACCTTATCACACTTCTTTATTTCACAGAAGAGGAAAAAGACTCTTAACAGCTAACAAGCTCACAATACCTGAAAATCACTTCTGTGAATTCCCTGGCGGTCCAGTGATTAGGACTCTGCATACTTTTCACTGCCAGTGGCTGGGGCTTGATCCCTGGTAAGAGAACTAAGATCCCACAAGCTGTGAGGTGTGGCCAAAATCTTTTTCAAATAAAAAAAATAAAATCATTTAAAGGTTGGTGGCTCTGCAAAGTCTTAATTATGTAGTTACTAGTCATTTAGTCCTCACTGGTGCTTCTGGGTTCCGCTTTTTCTGTTTAACATTATTTAATATTTAAATCCCCACATCAGAAGTCCGTATGTACATCATTTTAAGATGTGGCTGTCATTACTGTGTTCTCCAAACCCTGTAGCCCTTCCAGCCTGGGCAGGTAGTGAGTCATTCCCCAGGCTTCCACACAGTTAAGCGCAGCGGATTGACTTCTGGCCACTCGAACGTGGATTGAAGTAAGGTTACCTCCAGACTTCAGTTCCGGTTCATGAACTCTCCCCTGCCGTCCTCAGTCACCCTTGTTCCCGAATCCACCTGTGTGATGCAGAGAGGAAACGGTGGAGCCACAAAATGGCAGGAACCTCAGTCCCTGAGTGACTGAGTGGAGTTGAGAACCTCCCCCAGCCTACCCCTGTTGAAGTGTGACGTGGGCAAGAAATAAGATTCTAACCGTGTGTTAGAACAGTTATCCTACCCTGACCGCAAAGACATAGCTAACTACTCCATCATCTTTCTACATTAAAAAAAAATTTTGGTCACAACCCATGAGCATGTGAGATCTTAGTTCCCCAACCAGGCATTGAACCCATGCCCCCTCCAGTGGAAGCGTGGAGTCCTAAACTACTGGACCATCAGCAAAGTCCTATCCCATCATCTTAACAGATTATAGTCTGATTAACCCTGCTCCTGTCTTGGGTATTATTATTGTTGCTATAATGCCATGATTATCTTTGAACAAAGTATGCTGTTTTATTTGTTCCTCTGGCTTACACTCATTGAGTAGACTTCCCCAGTTGGGATGACCAAGGGCACTGGTTTTTTAATTATTTCGTACTCTTGTTTGTTAGACTGTTATCAAACGGCTCTCTAGAAATCCCAGTGCCAAAGAGCGCCGCATCAGCAACTTTGTGTTTCCCACAGCCCCAGCAGCACTGGGTTTTAACGTTTTCAGTTGTGTTTGTTAATTCCTTTGCACCCCTGAGAAAATGCCTTTACAGCAGATGTTCCTGAAGTCCTTTGCAGTTTTAACACTTTGTGGGAGTTCCTCCAGAGTACACGGCAGATAAAATTTTGTTCTTCCAGCCCTAGCCTACCCCCTACCCTTTGACCTGCCCTCTGAGGCAGGCAGCCACGGGGACATTCACAAGTCCTGCACTAGAAAGGTGACGACACTGCAGAATGCAGTAACGGGAATCAAGCTTTCGCTTCTGTTTTACAAAAGAGGCTTTTGGAAACTCACAGCAGAGACTAGAGCTTTAAGGGCCGGGAGGAAGAAAGCTTTCTGGGCTTCAAAGCCTGGCTTTTGAGCCTGAGAAGCCTCAGGCCTGAAGGACTCAGGGCATACGGTGGAGGCATAAATAATAGATTTGGAAGAGTAGGTGATCCGTCAGAGCCAGACAGCTCTGCCCCGGGCTAGTTAAAGTTTCTGGGCTGAGGGAGCTGAGAAGTGTAGAAGGCAGAGAAGGCTTAACCGGTGGGTCTCGAGGGCGGGCAGAGGCCTGTGACAGAAGCTCTGAGTGCCGCGCAGGGAGGGGAGGGCACGGGTTCACCCATCCATTCAGGAAGGCACTGCTTCGAGCACTGCGGATGCAAATAGACAGAGCCCTTGCTCTCATGGAGCTGACATCCTAACAAGGGGATAAAGACGCTAAAAAAAATATGTAAATATATCCATAGGTGTGTGCGTGCTCAGTCACTCAGTCTGTGTCCGACTCTGCAACCCTGTGGACTGTGGCCCACCAGACTCCTCTGTCCATGGGATTTTCCAGGCAAGGATATTGGAGTGGGTTGCTGTTTCCTCCTCCAGGGGATCTTCCCAACTTGGGGATCGACCCACATCTCCTGCATCTCCCACATTGGCAGGTGGATTCTTCACCACTGAGCCCCCTAGGAAGCCCTGAGTTCAGAAGTATAGACGGATTATATATAGTCAGATTATGTGAAGAAGTACCAGGAACATCAAAATATGAATCAACCTTCCCTGAAAATTGGTTGCTAACTGACATAAATAAGCCTCTTGATTAGGTGAACATGATGAAAGAGGCGTTTTGTGTTTTTTCAGCAGCTTCCTACCTATTTTTCCACTTGCACAGATGAAACACACACAAGCTCTAGAAACACAAGGATCAGGAATCAGGCCCCAGCTATCGACAGACTGCCGCTGCTGCTCTAAATGGACGGCCCACCTGGGCCTCCTTTGCATCTCAAAGGCCACTTGGCACCACCCCATTCATCTGCACACACTGTCAAATTCTCTCCCCCGGACTTCTGTGACCTTCATCTTCTCTGGTTGTGCCTGTGTGGCAGCTGAATTGGATTAATTAAAGTTTTAGCCCTGTCTTATTTTAATTCAAGAGCTAAACAGAGCATTTAAATGAACTTGTGGCAGGACTGACTGTCAGGGTCCTGAAATCCGGTTAACAGTTCTCCTCGGCAACCCTGCCTCCCATTATCATGTTCTGGCTCCAGGTTGGTTTCTGGATGATGTTCACAGTTTGTTCACAATGACATCATCAGAGTGACCGAGAGTAGATTAACGTTCTTTTCCATCCATCCGTCCGTCACCGGAGCCCAGGGCTCATCAACCGTCCTCCAGTCACAACTGGCCTCCACGTTCCATAATTCACTGAGGACCCTAATGAAGCAAGACTGAGTTTGTCAGTTTCCCCCAGCTTTGACAGGAAGGGAAACCAGTTCTGTGGTGCCAAGCATCTTTTATCCTGGAGGAGTGCAAGGAGAAGGGGACAGAGAGCTAGGCATGGTGATATAGACGGCTGAACATGCTGATTCGTCATTTCTACTTGCAAACACGAAGGTCGTCTGCCACCAGAGCTCGGACGCTGAACTTGAACCTTTCCTGCTGCTCGGGGTCTTCAGTCTGATTGCTGTTTTTTCAGCAGCCCCTTTATCCCTCCGCTCTGTTCTTTCTCTATAATCACCTCTGGCTCTTACGACAGTGGAAGGTACACAAGAGAAAGGGAGCAGGCACCCATCACCCAGGCCTCGATCAGGCATCTAACACCATACCCCCTGCTAAATTCTCAAGGGTCTGCTTACCCATCCATGCCAGCCATTCAAATCAAACCATTCGATTCAACAAATATTTATCATTCACCTGACAGGCACTCTGCCAGGTGCCGGCGGTGTCTGAACATGTACCAAGGACCTTGGTTTTAATTCAGGTTCGCCGAGGCCAGCAGATCAGGAGACGGCTGCTGCAAAGACAGGTCCCGACCCTCATCAGCCAGATAGAGTCCCTCGTGATGCAATGGGATACTACACAGCAATAAAAAGAGAAAAGGCTGAAAACACACGCAAGTTCACGGACGAACCTCGGAGAATAACGATGAGTACAAGAAGCCAGGTGCCAAAACAAATAGCAGATATATGGAACCTGGAAAGGTCATCCTGATGAGCCTATTTTCAGAGCAGCGATGGGGATGGAGACTTAGTGAACAGACTTTTTATGGACACTTGGGGCTGGTGGCTAGGAAGGAGAGGGTGAGATAGATGGAGAGAGTCACATGGAAACACACACACTGACACATAAAACATAGCGGGAGAGAGTTTGCTGTATGACTTGGGGAACTCAAATGGGGCTCCACGACAACGCAGAGGGGTGGGATGGGGAGGGAGGTGGGTGGGCGGCCCAAGAGGGAGGGGACATACGTATGCCTATGGCTCATTTAAGATATATGGCAGAAACCAACACAATTTTGCAATTATCCTGCAATTAAATACAAGTGTTTTAAAGCCAGATGCAAAAAGAGGTCCGTTTATATGAGGTTCAAGAACATCTAAAACTTACAGAAGTCAAAATAGGGGTGGCTGGGTGGGTGGTGACTTTGAAGTTACGCAGAGTACACAGGAACTTTCTGGATGTTAAACATGCTCCATATGATGCCATGCATGGGTGTTATATGGCTGAATGCAAACATGAAAAAGAAAAGATAGTTGATCCTTACAGTTCCCGGGAGGAGGGTGCACCGTGCCCCACAGTATACAGGCCCCACAGAGAAGCACCAAGGTCAGTCAGGAGGCAGGAGTTGAGGGGAAAGCAAAGACCAAGGCCTTCATGATGATTTTCACAGAGAGGGATGGGTGAGGTTGAGGAAGCTTGGCATTGGACAGTCTGAAGAACTTCCCCAGACTCTGGGCTACAGAGGCGGGCCCCTGTTCTCTGGTACCCAGCCTCGGGGTGATTTAGGACTGGAGGATAATGTCCTGGACTTCCAGCAGAGCCTGATGAAAGCAAGTGTGTGAGGTATGTGGATTTGGGATTGGTGGGTTTGCTTATCAAAGGCAGGCTTGTAGACCATTGTTTCCTAGCGCTAGGAATTAACACTGGGAGGGGCAGTTTTTCCCTGTGTGCAAGGTCCCAAGAGGTCAAAGCATCATACACTATAAAAAAGAAAAAAGATGCTCAGTACCCTGGACTTCCCAAAATGACAGGCTCTACCCTTGAAGAGCTCTCAGACCTCAAAACAATTACAGGGGAGCTCAATTCCACAATGGCACAGGGTGTACCAGTCATACCTGGGGATGTCTGCCCAGCTCACAACCTCAAACTCTTGGGAAATAGACTGAATTTAAAGGAGCAGCAGTAGCCTGGCTGGTAATTCATGACTTTAGAACCACCCCTGCCACCCTCCCCATGGCTAACTGGAGCAAAGTGGACCCCAAACGCCATGCTGAGCCAGTTCAATGTCCTTTCCCACCAACTTGAAATTGAGACTCAGAGACGGCAGACCTGTGTGGGCACAAATTATAGCAGGTAAACAAACACAGGAGTGAGGAGTCGACAGTCTTACTTGCCCATACAAACCAGCAATACCCAACTCTGACTACACAGTAGAGTCATTTGGGGAACTTGTAAGAAATATACCGAGGTCAGTCCCAACTCAGATCACTTACATCAGAATCTCTGAGAGTGGGGCCAGGTGTCAGAGCCCCCGTTTACAGCCTGATTCACCTTGTACACCCATCAAAACCCTCTTACGGACCCTCGGAGAGCTCCACTGTGTGGAAGTGTCATGGGGCTGTACTGTTTTCATTCAGGTGGCTGTTCCACACATCCACCAACTCGTGGAGCACTACAGTGGGGAAGCTAGAGAGGGCTTGTAGTCACTGTTCTCCGGCCAAGCGTCTAATAAAACGAGTGTCCATCCAAGGAAGATGTGTGGCGGCCCTAAGATGTCAATACGTCAATTAACCAAGAAGTATTTTTAGAGAGCGGGGTGAATGAGAGGAAAGATGAATGTCCTGCTCTGGAGGAGCCTCTAACTAGGTCGCAGAAGGAGTTTAAATGTCAGTGCAGGTGAACACACGTAGATACACCTGTGCCCATGTGCGTCCATCTAACTGACTGCAGGAAACCAAGCATCACACAGGTTGAATGAGTGGTACTCCACATGATAGGAATGAAAGACCGCTATGTGCTGGCTGGCCCGGGAAGACTTCCGGGAGACAGAGAGGCTTCACCGGGCCTTTTGAGGAAAGGTGGCCTCAAACAGTGGAGAAGGCAGGCCACACACGGCAAAGCTCCCAGGCCATGGGGACCAGCTGTGCGGGAACTTGAAGGAGCACCTTCCCCACCGCGCAGTGGAAGAGGAGGCTGTTCCCGGCATCTCCCACCTGACTCCAGTCACCCTCCTCGGCTCAAACTGTCCTCTCTTCATTCTCCTCCTCCGACAGCCTCGGGGTTGATCCCCGCCCCGCCAAGAGTGACTTCTTTCTCTATCAGGGCAAACCAGGATCACTTGGGTGCTTAAACTGTCCCTGGTCTAAACCAAGAAAGCACAGGGAACCTCCCACAGAACCGAAGTCAGGAGATCTGGTCTCATCCCAGGGCGGACACCACCCTTCAAGGACATCTGGGCATCGTTAGTGGTTGATTAGTCCCTAAGTCGTGTCCGACTCCTTTGCAACCCCTTGGGCTGTAGCCCGCCAGGCTCCTCTGTCCATGGGATTTCCCAGGCAAGTATACTGCAGTGGGTCGCCATCCCCTTCTCCAAGGGAATCTTCCCGATCCGGAGATCGAAGCTGCATCTCCAGCATCGGCAGGTGAACTCTCTACCACTGAGCCACTGGAAAAGCCTTGGGGCATCAGGTACCCCAAACGCAGTCAACTCAGAACAGCTGCTCTAAGGGGCAGAGACAGACGAGAGTTTCTGGTCCAGGGGCTGGGCTTTCCCCAGGAGCTAATCCCTAAACGCCCAGGCCCTGCAGAAAGTGTAACACCTTGTCGTTCCAGAGAGAACATCCTTCCTGAGTTCTGGGCCCACAGCAAGTCCCTCCCCAGCTTGAGAAGAACCCGCTGCCCCAGGGACAGCCGTTTTCCCTCTGAGTCCCTCTGGTGCCCCTGGCCGCCCCCAGACCCCCATCCCCCTCCTTGTCTCCCTTCCTGGACCCCTCATCCCTCAGCTGCAGCTGACTCACAAGTATTTAGCCTAAAATTCTCAAATATCTGCCTGGCCCTCTCCTGCCTTCAAGCCCACAGTCCCCAGGCAGAGCTTCAGGCCAGGAGGGTCCCCTTCTGTGCCCCCGAGACAGGGGGCCTCAGATTCCCCTCATTTCTGCTCCTTTGTTGGTTGCTCTTCAGTCTCTCTGCCGTGTCCCACTCTTTGCGACCCCGTGGACTGCAGCACACCAGGCCTCCCTGTCCTTCACCGTCTCCCGGAGTCTGCTCAAACACAAGTCCGTTCTGTACCTTTAAAAATGTCCTTTTGCTGAGATAGTTCGGGAGTTGGGGATGGACAGGTACACACAGCTATGTTTAAAATGGCTGACCAACAGGCACCTAGGATACAGCCCGTGGAACTCTGCTCAGTGTTATGTGGCAGCCTGGATGGGAGGGGAGTCTGGGGGAGAGCAGATACACGTAAGTGTACAGCTGAGTCCCTTTGCTGTCCACTTGAAACTATCACAACATTGTTAATCGGCTATACTCCAATACAAAATAGAAAGTTAAAACCAGTCCTTTTCTTCCACTGGGTTTGGGTGTGAGAGGAACCTCTGGGAACTGGTGTCTCGGGGTCCCCTTGGTCATGGGGCTCTGTTCCCCTCTGTACAACCCTGAGTGGACTTAACCTCTCTCTAAAGACACCCCCACCTTCTGATCCCGTTCATGGGCTTCCCAACTGCAGCAGCTTAGCTGTAGCTGTCAGCTTTAAGCCAGGCTGGGTCCAGGTCCTTCCTTCTGCCCTGCTCCATTTCCTACACCACTCCAGAGTGGAGACGCGCCTCGCGTGCATTTTTGAAAGACCTTGGAAACCTCGGCAGAAACCAGTAGCAGCAGTCCATTTACGGTTTTAGGATATTCTGGTTAATTTATCTGATGTCAAGGAGCCTGAGCCCTCCCTCTCCACCTGGGCCCCGGAAGGGCTCCACTGCGTTCCCCTTGCATGTTTATTTTGGTTTGCCCTGAAATGCTAGCCAGCCACATGGAGACCTTTTTCATTATTCCAAATAGATTTTTTCCCCTTTGTAACATGACAGACTCCCAGGGAGGCTGGACACTGAGCCAATGCTTTTTCCCCTTTAAAACAAAAAAAAACAAACAACAAAAAACCAAGGACTAATATAGATTTCTTCCTTCCACGCAGGCTGTGGTTCTCAGATTTCAGCCTCACTTTGCTGTCCTTGCTAAGAATGCGAACACTGAGTGCCAGCACAGAGACCCTCTCCTGATAGCTTCCTGCCCCCTTCCTACTAGCCAGGGCAGTCACACAGAAAAGTGAACCCTGACTAAGGTGACACAGTTAAAAAAAAATAACATCTCACACCCAGCAGGCTACAGACGGGGCACGGTGCGTGCTCTTGGGCTGTCCTTCCAGCAATGGCTGAGAAAGATGCAGCTGACATTTCCAGCAATTTGCATAATGTCCATCCCCCAGGGCGCTCTCATCCTCCTGGCTTTGGACTGAGATTCAGATGTGCGGTGCTCCCTGCCGTTTCACGGTCTCAGTACCGCCTCCCCCCGGAATCGCGGGTCCGGCCTGAGACTCCGTGTTCCCGCAGGACAGTCGGAATGGCACCTTTAGTTTGTGCCCGATTTTATGGCCTCGTGATCTTGTGCCCTTTGCAGTTCAAAGGTCACATCAGGCAGCAGGCAGGGAGGTTTTTGATGTAACCTCTGAATCCCAGAAAACAAAAGGACACAGGCCCACAGAGACAATCCATCTAAAAACGGTCATCTGAAGAATGCAACTCAATCAGCCCAGAGCGTGCAAACCACCAGACATTTTTACGGGGCGTCTTGCTAAATCCAAACTTAGAATCACAAGAAGGGACACAAATCTCCTGATCTGAACACATAAATCAAAGCTTGAGAAGAGCAAAGAAAGGAGTTTACGACTGGCCCAGAATGCATGGATTTGCAAGATATCATTTAGAAATTGGTTACCTCCCCTCCTCCTGCCCCCATCCAGGGTGCGCACACACACACACACACACACACACACACACACACACACACACACGCTGGTCAGTACTTGGCCACCACTTGAAAATTAAGCATTTCCCTTTCTGTAGGTTTGCCCAGTGGCAAAGCCCACCGTGGACAGATGTGTGAGGCCCGTCAGAGGCCAAGGGTTTTCTCCTCGGCCACCAGAACCATCCTCAGAAACGGGCAGAGAGGCAGTGGAGCAGACAGCCCACAAGAAGACGAGGACTCGTCAGATATGTGAAAGGCTGGCCCCGCAACGCAGGTCCCGTTCTGCCGAACAGATGTCACCTCCCGTACCACACAGACCGTCCCTCATCAGCCCTTAATACCTGGAACACACGCCCCCGGGCAAAGGTCAGACTAATTTCTGAACCGATGAGAAATACGATTCGAATAGCTCAAGAGCTGAATAGGAGGTGCTCCCATCGCTCATTACAAAAGAAGCTTACTTTCTTTAAAAAGGAAACATCTAAGCATGTGTATCTAGTGTAGCCAGAGCAGACCCTGGTGCTGGAAGACAGATCTTGAGAACGTTGTCGATAACCTTGTATGAGTAAAGGTTCTGTTAGGAGACCAGACCATGGGGCGGCGACAAGAGATGTGCCTGATCCTTTTAAATGAAGATTTGGTTTGCAGATGAAACACATGACCTCCTTTGTAGTGAAACAGAGGCGTTATACAGGATCATCTAGGTTCTCACCGCACACCCTCCACTTGGAAGAAATTTCCTCTCCACTGTATCTCATCCAGCCTCCTCCTTCTCTTTCAACTTCGCATTCAACAGTCAATGCCCGGGGAGGCGTGCTATGTTTTTAATTATATCTGAACAGGAACACAATTGTATTGAATAAAAATGTATTCTGAACAACTGGACCCAAAAGCAATTTCTTTTTTTTTTTTTTAATTATTTATTTGGCTGCACCAGGTCTTAGTTGCATTGTGTGGAGTCTAGCTCCCCAGCCAGGGATTGAACCTGGGCCCCCTGCACTGGGATAGAGGCATCTTAGCCACTGGACCACCGGTGTGTGCGTACTCAGTTGCTCAGTTGTGTCTGACTCTTTGCGACACCATGGACTGTAGCCCACCCGGTTCCTCTGTCCACAGGATTTTTCAGGCAAGAATACTAGAGTGGATTGCCAACTCCTATTCCAGGGGATCTTCCCAACCCAGGGACTGAACTCGTGTCTCTTGCGTCTCCAGCATTGGCAGGTGGGTTCTTTACCACTGAGCCACCTGGGAAGCCCTCTGGGCCACGAGAGCAGTCTAAGCTTGTATAGGAACTCTACTAAAGCTGGTCAAAATTGAGAGTTGCCAAAGCCCCAGAGTGCTCTGGGGTAGTTTCTGCCAGGTTGAGGGTTCAATGCTGCTGTGACTGGAAAAGGCTGGGCAGGACCACCGGAGGCTGCATGGCTAGTTGGGACTAGGCAGGATGGAAGCTCAGGTTTCTCCAACCCCAGCCCATAATAATGGTTACCATAGTGACTGATCACTCTGGCCCAGAGCATTTGTGTTTTATGCGTCATCTCAGTTCATCTCTGCAACAGGCGGCTGGTAAAGCAGATAAAGAAGGGATGCTCTGACAAGTGATGCCTACATAAATTATGATCCATGGCACAGATTGTGGATTTATTCACAAGGAACCCTTGGGTTATGAGATGAAAGGAACTGAACATCCTTCTAAGATGGATCTGGGACAGGCAAACCAGCAGATAGGGCTGATGGACTGAATCATCCTTCCCTGTACCTACTCTTCTCATCTATAAATCAGAAGGACCATCTGCCCCAAATGTAGGCAGTTTAAAGACCCCTGGAGCAGCGCTGTTCTGATGGCCAGTGATGAACGTCCTGGGAGGTCAGGCCAGTGTAGGTCACCTCTGTCCATCCCAAGGGCTGCAGGGCCAGTAGGCAGCCAGACCACTGAGAAACCTGCCTGAGCATAAGAGTCAGGAAGTTTTGCCTTACAATTATTTTTAGTACCTATTTAATATTTAATAAACTCAATTAAAAAAAGAATAGTTCCAATCATCAGACACAAACCTTGGAAAGACAAATATTTGAAGATGCCTCCAAAGTAGATAAAAGGAGAGAGAGTTTTTTTTTCAATAAAAGCTTATGTTAAGATTTTTGATAAAATGAAATCAACATAATAGCAAATTCTCTGGGACTCTCCCTATGAATCATGCCAAGAATTCATCCTTGGAGGCTGGAAAATCCTTGTGGATGTATAGTTTGGGGAATATGTACAAGTCCAGGTTTCCTCCACTTTCAGGACAAAGACACCTTTCCTCCACCTCTCCCAGCCTTCAGGTACACACACACATACACACACACACACACACACACACACACACACACACACACGATGAACCAAGAAAGGAAGGAAAGAGATCAGTAATGAGAGAGCCCACTAATGGGTTGGCTTAAGTATAAAACAACAGCCCATCACTGTTCTAGAAAATAATCAATCAAGCACTTAATTTTAAACATAAAAGTAAGCTGCCAGGAGACTGCTAATAGATAACCAAATAAATTAACAGTTGTAGGTGGGATTTGAAGCCAGGTCAGATTTCCCTCCCCCCACCAAGCTCTGAGCCCATGCAGATAAAGGGTTTCCCCAGCTGGGCACTCCACGTCACACTGTTTCTAAGTGGGAAATCTCCTTTTAGCCAATATCCCCTCTCAGTGGGCTGGTCACTTCAGGGAACTGTCTTTTGTGCACCCTCCATACGTTTTTATAACACGGCTACTCTACAATATTGATGGGTGACTTGGCCTTGGTCCAGGTCCACAGCAGGTTAGCGTGGACATGAAAACCCTCGGAAGCGTAAAACCAGGAAGGAACACGCTCCCTGCTGACCTTTCTTCAAGGGACAATTGTGTAAGTGCTGTGGTTACCTGAGTTGGAGGCCCAACCCGGCTCTGATGGACGGCGCTGCCCTCTGAGAGCTGGATCAGAGCCATGTGGGGAGAGGCGGACGTGCAGGACCCGCTCCAGCACCACTCAGGGACCCGTGGAACCACAAAGGGGGAGTGAAGAGCACACGGAATCCCCCAGGTTGTTTCAACCCGAAACTCAGTTTTCTCCCAACATTCAAACTCTTTGCAAAGTTATTGATGAAGAAGGACTAATAGCTTTATTGTCTGTCTCTTCTCCCTCTACCTATGACATTCTCAGGGCAAGGGAGCAAAAGTAGAAGCAACGAGGAATGTGAAAGGCAGGACTAGAGAACTGATTCCTGATTCCTAGAAAAGGTTCTGCGAGGGCTCTGAACTTCAAGGATAACATTCGTTCTGACATCACATCTTCATGAAAAAACAAAGTCACACTGAGTACAAGACAGTAGTCACCTGCTAACCAAATGAGTAGCCCAAGTCAATAATAGCTACATGTACTGAGTCTTTACCACACACACCAAGCACGGCAACTGACTAAATACATTATGTATGTGATCTCCTTTCATCCTCTTTTAAAAATTTGCAAAAATAACCTTTGATCCAGAAAACCCACTTCTAGGGATTTTTCCTACAGAAATGATTGAAGATACACCCAAAGATTTTTTTTGTCTATAAGGCTATTTATCAAATATAAGCAAAAAATGAAGATAATAATTCCCAATAATAAACAGGTGGTAAACAAATTACAATACAAATTCATACAGTATAATATTGTATAGCCATTTAAAACTATACCGTAAAAGAATAGGTAATGACAGATAAAATTTGTCTGAGATAGTATTCAGTGAGTAAGGAGTATAGATGAGCAGGAACACGATGAGTATTTTTAGAAGTTTAAAGTATGCAGCACAAATATGCATAAAATACACAGGATGAGATTCATCAAGTGCCATAGGAATATGAGTGATTCTTTCCCTTCATTTTATTTCTCCTTCTAATTTCTTAAAGTTTTATAATAGGAAATATCTTTCAAAAATGATGACTCAAGGGAATCCCCTGGCAGTCCAGTGGTTAGGCACTTTCACTGCCAAGGGCCTGGGTTCAAACCCTGGTCAGGGAACCAAGATTCCATAAGCCAAGCAGCATGACCAAAAAATAACAATGATAAATAAAATTTTAAAAACGACTCAAGTACCATGTCCAGCCCCTTGGAGGGAGGGCGTGGCAACCCACTCCACCATTCTTGCCTGGAAAATCCCCATGGACAGAGGAGCCTAGCGGGCTATAGTCCATGGGGTCGAAAAAAGTTCAGACACAACTGAGCAACTAAGCACACACTATGTCCAGTTGTTCACAGACGTTAGTTAACTTAGTCCAGCTCACATACAAAGCCCTTCTAGTCTACAGCATGGTTTTACACACATTGTCTCAACGGACTTTCAGAGAGGTCTTTCTGGATGGACAGGGCAGTTGTTTTCGAATTCTAGAGATTTCCAAACATATAAAGAAATTAGACAGAATGATACAAACAGCCCTGAGCCTCCCTTTGCCCCTCAGAGGGCAGCACCTAGGCCTCACTGAAGGAGGGTTGCCGGGGCTGTGGTCTACCAGCCTGGTGCTCCAGCCCCTCCTGTCCACTGAGGGTGCCACAGCTCCAGCTGCTGCGTCCTTGGCTTTCAAAGTAACCTGTCTCATTCCTGTTCTGAGCTTTCCTTTCAGTGGGAGCTTGGGTCTTGCAGAATTCTGCTCTGCTCTGGACAGGAAAGGAGCATGTGGTAGGGGAACATTCCAGGATACATGGTCAGCAAAGTCTCCTACAAGGAATGGAGTCAGCAGTGGGATGGAGCTGGCCTATGCTCATCAAAGCCAATTGCTAGCATCTTTCCCCAACTCTGCCATCAGTGACATCACAAAGGTAACTCAGGAATCGGCCAAGGTGGACATATTTACACCATGGAAACCGGCAAACCTTGAATATCACAGGGCCTATTCCCTCCCAGAAAGCCAGTTGTTAAGTTTCCAGCACAGGGCTGAGTGGTCTTAGAACTAGAAATCCATATAATGGAAATGAAGTTCAACTATCCGGACTCTTGCTGTAAACAAGATTATGCCTGCAGAAACTAATGCAGGATGTGAGTGTTGTTTTGAAATGATGTCACAATCCAGAAAACTGCTTCTATATTTGCAAACCTGCCAGTTTGCCTCCTCTCCACCGTCCTTGTGGCCACTTAATTTGAAGAGGATCCAAGCAAGAGGAAACAGTCAAAGAAAGGCCATCTAAGGCATTTTTAAAAATCTCCAAACTTGATGGACCCAAGTGATGTTGGAAACAAGAAGAGGCACTTAGTTGCTCCATCCAGGACAACTCCACCGCCTTGACCCAAGGGCCCCCTCCTGCAAGTGTCCCCATCGGGGGTGTTGAGGGGGCTCGCCGGTCCCCGCTCTGGCTCCCCGACCTGGGGCCACCTCCGCCGGCGCTTCCTGAACCAGCCCCGCCCTGTTCTGCACGTGCAGGACTCAGCGGGGAGTGAAACTTGATCAGGAAATAATTTGGTCCAGATGGTGCTGATGCAGACAGAGATAACGGGCAGAAGCATTCAGTGGGGCACATTGCTAGTCTGGGGGAATCCATTTACATTTCTTTGAGGAGTGTCTGTGCAGGAATGCCCCTACCCTCGACGGTTACCTTGGGTTACCTGGCTGCCCGCACACATCTGCGCATGCGCCAGAAGGGACCGTCAGCCCTCCGGACGAAGGTAGGACCGGACTGACCTGCTCTGCCCAGCAGCACTCTGACAGCTCAGCTGGGTACTTGGCCTTCGGGAGATGTGGAGCGGATCAGGCAGAAAGCCCTGAAGACATCCTCAGCTCCAAGGGATCAAGGGATTGTGGCAAGGATAACGGGGGGCTGAGAGCATCGCAGATGCGCAGCAGGGTGAAGGGGCTGCCCAGAGCAGCGGTCTGCATTTCGGTCAAGTTTGGAGGCACAGAAGAGGCCGGAATCCACCGTTTGACCCAGGTTGTGTGTGTGTGTGTGTGTCACAGACTTGACATTAAAAAAAGACACAGAGGAAGGACACTCCTCGTCTGCAGAGCCCAGCCCTCAGGAGAGATGGCTTCGTTTCAGGGAAAATAGGAGACGTGCAACCAGAGATGCCAGGGTATGAGGAAAGGGCTGCGATAGGATGGGGGGACTCAGGGCAGCCATCGGGAGGCCTGGACCGGGAGCTCCTCTCGGCTGCTCCGCGGTTACAGGCTTCAGCGGGTCTGGCCTGTCGGGGGAGTGGACCACAGAAAGGCACTCGGAGCCATGGGCAACCTTGGGAAGTGCGCACGTGTGCCCTGAACAGACACCCGCTCACTCACTGCAGCCTGTGGTCCTCAGGGCAGTGACCTGGAAAGGTGAAGGAAGCCCTGCTTTCCAGGCCTCTGATGCTGGAAATCAGGCCTCCATTCGGCCTCTCCAGCCGCAGCTAATCCGGAGAGAGAAACTTCAGGGCCTCTCTTACTACCAACAGGTCTGTGAGAATTCGTTGGACATAACTGGAATCTTACTAAAAACATTAAAATCTCTAGTCACCATGGGGTAGCTTCCACTATAAAGAGACAGTGATCTATATAATGAATCTGGGAACAATGCAACCTTGAGACCCACATAGACCATCTCCATCGTCCTGAAAATCTCCCTTTTAGGCAATAGTGTTTTGGTAAATGGTCACCAACCAGGTATCTGAAAAAAACTATGTATATGTGTGGATATTTATTATATTAATAACTTTCACCAGTATAAAAGACATAGGATGCACCATTTATAGCTAATAACAGAAGGCATGATACTCTTTCCTGTAAATTCCATATCAATCAATCCTCAATGCTCTTGCTGATTTTTGTCAAACTCTTGCATACGTGCTTCCCTGGTGGGTCAGTGGTAAAGAATCCACCTTCCAAAGCAGGAGACACAGGTTCCATCTCTGGGTTGAGAAGATCCCCTGCAGAAAGGAATGGCAAGGAGTATTCTTGCCTGAGAAATCCCATGGACAGAGGAGTCTGGTGGGCTACAGTCCATGGGGTTGCAAAGAGTCGAACGTAACTTAGCAACTAAATAGCAACAACAATGTTTATCTGTAGCCAGCCTATACAGTTCTGACATGAATGCTGATGATTTTATTTACATTAGTGAGTAATACAAATGTGAAACAACTTCACTTGGAGGACATCAGATACTACTTTTCACATAATAGGATATTTCCTCAAAGTTTTGTGCTATTCACGATAACTACAATGGCTACTGGAGAAGGAAATGGCAACCCACTCTAGTACTCTTGCCTGGAGAATCTCATAGGCAGGGAAGTCTGGCGGGCTACAGTCCATGGGGTCGCAAGGGTCAGACACAACTTAGCGGCTACACCACCACCACCACGATGGCTACAGACGTGACACCTTTAAAAACACATGAATATTTTTTTCCATCACTCTAAGTCTAGGTAAGCAACAAAACAAGCAAGCCCTCAGTTGTTGTACGTGCTGATTTACAGTGTAAACAGCCCTCCTGCAGTCAATTTCAAGCTACCCAGAGGATGTTGAACAAAGCTGGAGAGAGTGGTACAGTAGCTCATCATTATACAGTAGCTTCACTACATGGTGTCAGAAACACAAATAACCCCTAGAAAAATGATGATAAAATATAGTAAAGTCATTGGGAAATGACTATTGAGTGTTTATCTTTTAAAATATAATTTTACTGTAAGATATAACATGTTTTTAAATAAATTTACATTATTTTGGCCATGCACGGTCTTCGTTGCTGTGCCGGCTCTTCTCTAGTTGCGGTAAGCAGGCTTCTCATCTGGAGGCTTCTCTTGCCAGGGAGGACAGGCTCTAGGGTGTGGGCCTCAGTGGTTGGGCTCCTGGGCTCCGGAGCCCAGGGTCAGTAGCTGTGCCGCATGGGCTTAGTTGCTCCTCAGCCTGTGGCATCTTCCCAGATCAGGGATCCAATCTGTCTCTCTTGCTTTGGCAGCCGGATTCTTCACCACTGAGCCACCAGGAAAGCCCAAGATATAACATTTTTAATGATTGCTCTGTAACAACCTGAAATTTTAACAACTGGCCAGCAAACCCCTGCTTGTACGCCTCTGCCGTTAATCCCACCTGGTAAGTTATATAGATTACACGTGCTGTGCAGTGATAAATCACTTCAGTCGTGTCCGGCTCTTTTGTGACCCCAGGGACTGCAGCCCACCAGGCTCCTCTGTCCATGAGATTCTCCAGGCAAGAATACTGGAGTGGGTTGCCATGCCCTCCTCCAGGGGATCTTCCCGACCCAGGGATGGAACCCATATCTTGTCTCCTGTGTTGGCAGGTAGGTTCTTTACCATTAGCGCCACCTGGGAAAACTATAAATACATATACATTTTTTAACAAGGAAAAAGGTAAAAATATAGAATACCGCCTGTATTCTCAGGGTAAAATGATTATTTCTTAAAATACCAGGAAGATAAAGCTTTGGCCTATCGGGGAGAGTGGAAGGAGCAACACCAGCCTAGGCGCTTTCCTTTTGGGAGCAGGCTACTTGAGGGGGCGTCCAGAGCATCAGAACATCAGACAGCTGTCAAAGCACCTGAAACGGGAGCTGGCAACTCCTGCCAGAGAGCTTAGCACCAAGGTTCAAGCCAGGCGTTTCTCCAAAAATGTTTTTAATTCCAACATCCCTCCTAATGGCTTACTGTAGACTAACTTAGCCAGGAGTTATGCTAAAAATGGCACCTAATGATTTCAGCAAAAAGTAACTAAGCCGGTACCAACAGAGTGTATTGTAAGAGACATTGTCACGGGTGCCTTTGTTTTCCACTTCCTCTTCCCTGTAGAAAGGCTTAATAAGATTCCCACAGTAAATGCAAACCCCGCTTCCTCCTCTCCTGAGCCTGGACTGTGAGTGTGGTCTCTGGAGGCATCAGCTCCCTGGAGCCCTTCTAAGGCTCACCTCACGCTGGGCGCCGCAGTTCCACTAAAGGGTGCCCACTGCTGTTGCTTGTCCTGACTGCCTTTCAGCAAATATTGACAGCATCAACTTCCTTCTCTTTCAGGGCCCACCAGTACCCACCACTCAGCTCAGTGCCTTCTGGCGTGGCATACTTTATACTTTCCTAAATACAGACATTGTAAAAAGCATGCTTTCAAGGCAAAGATCCGATATTCATAACACACAACTGTCCAACCAGGACAAATCTAGCAAAAAAAAAAAAAAATCAAGTTTTCCAGTGCCACTGTTTGAATTAACTAGGAATGTTAGAAAGTAAGCACACACAACCTGAATATTGCTGTTGTTGCTCAGTCATTAAGTTGTGTCCGGCCCCACGGACGGCAGCATACCAGGCTTCCTGTCCTTCACTGTCTCTCAGAGTTTGCTCAAACCATATCCATTGTGGCATAATTAAATATTTCAGCTGGCAGTGATTGAAGCAGAATTCAGGTTTCTTGAGCCATCTGATGTTCAGATTTAATTCATTTGATGTTTGTACCCTGAAACCTTATGATGCTAACTTCTACTAATATGAAAAGAAATTTGAGTGTTGCAGAAAGCTGCCTGAACTGGGAGAAGTTACTAATGGGGCTTCTTACAATGGACTCTCAATCGTTAGGTGATTAGGACAAAATTCCTAGGAAAGATATTTAGAGTCCAGGGCATGACCTTGATGAAAGGATTTTAATTGTATAGTTTTTAGAAATAATGAAAGAAATGACTAGCTTTTGTCTTCCTCTGAGGATTCCCATATTAAGACAGAAACTGCAGGATCCTAATTTGGGACACTTGTTTTAGGGTCAACTCAGAATTTTCTTTTTCCAGCTCGTAACATCTCAGTGAGTTTCCCATTTCCACCCAAAGTCGGGAAGCACGTTCGTGGCCATCTTTCAGAATCCTGACAGAAGGGGCTTTGCGGGTCGATTTTAAGAGCTTAGCAGTGCAATACCAAGGATGCAGGCAAGGGCTCTAGGCTTACACACCGGTGCACGCCTACAGGCACACAGGTGTTAGTTCCTTCTTAAGGCTGCCAGCTTTAAACTCTGCCCTCTGACTAACAGAGAAGTTGGCTCCTTACCCACCCCCCTCCTCCTTCCCCTCCCACGGGCCCCAGCCCCGGAATGGGGGAAAGAACACAGCAGAGTTCCGAGGATCACAGGCCCACGAGGTACTACATTCTGGGACGGGGACGCGTTTACTGCCACACCTGTCCAGGGTGAGGACCCATCCTCACTGGGCAAGACATATTTTGGATAAACCACAGTGGCATGAGATTGAGCAAACTACCTCTCTTCTTGCATACCTTAGGGTTCCTTGAATTACATACCCGATTTATGACAACAGATTAGCCAAGGGGAAAAAAATGCAGTGACTTTCCTAGGAGATGCATCCCATCAACTCAGTGTATCTTCCCCCAAAAGAAATGAAAAAGAAAATGAAATACCTATTATTATGTAAATGTCCTAACATAAATTTAGTATTGTTAATATAATGTACCTTCTGACAGGCCAGTTTGGACGATTTGGAACAGAAAATCCACTTACTCCTCATATAGCTACATAATCATCATTGTCTAAATTTCAGACATGAAGAAAAATGTGACAGAACCCTGAAGAAATGTCACCTTCTGCTTAGGGGATTACTTGAGCAGGGATGTGTACTCTGAGGTACTACCAGGGAAAGTCATGGGTTTTTATCAGTCAGCATCAACTAGCCATGGATGTACATTTAAGAGGCTTTTAATAATGAGTTCCACTTCTTCTGATACAAAACAAATTTTCTTTGGGTGCAAAAATTTCTTAATCTTAAAAAGGTCAGTTGTTCCAGAATGCATATTCTATACAAGAGTTCCTTCCTCTTGTGCTAAATAGACAGAGTTCTGAGCCTTATAATAACCCTGGCAAGCTAAACTGCCTCATCATCACAGCTTCTGCAAGTTGCTGTATAAGGTGATTCAGCACTTAAAGCCAGGTCTGGACACCAGCGCAGCTTAAAGAACCTGCCAGCAGTACGCTGCTAATTACCAGGGCAAACATTTGTGTTTCAAAGCTGACAAACAGGATAACAATTCCCAAAGACCATTAGTTCTAAAAAGAGCGACTGTTGATTTCATCCTACCAAATGCTCTGCCTTCAGGTATGGGCCCCTACACACCTTTAGGTAGCAACAGCTGAAGGCAACACTTCTTAGAACAACAAGTGCCATGGGCAGTGACCCTCATAATTAAATCCCTCTTTGCCTCTCACTGGGCTTCCCTGGTGGCCCAGATAGTAAAGAATCTGCCTGCACTGCAGGAGACCCAGGTTCAATCCCTGGGTCGGGAAGATCCCCACTCCAGTATCCTTTCCTGGAGAATTCCATGGGCAGAGGAGCCTAGCAGGCGATATAAAGCCCATGGGGTTGCAGAATCAGACACAGCTGAGCCGCTAACACTTGCACTTCGCCTGTCACCAAAAGGCCAGTCTGGCCCAACCTCGAGTCGAGGATGCTTTCCCGGCAGCCGAGACACTTGATTTGGAAGTTCCCTCAGCAGTAAGGGTCTTCAGACACTGTAGCGAGAGCTGTTGGTTGGAGTCTCCCTGCAGCATCCCTAAATATAACACACATTCAGCTCTACAGCAGTGGAGGGGAGCAGGCACATTTCCTGGAGGAGGGAGAAGGGGTGCAGGCAGGACCAGCCTTCCAGTGCCAACCCACAGCGCTCACTTCACTTCGGGAGAGTCCTTCAAAGTCCACCTTGACCCCAGTTCCCCCGAAGTGGGCGGAAACAGATGAGGAAAACTCTAAACAACTGTCTATGCCTTTACCCTCTTCTGGAAACACAATCTACTAATAAGAAAGCCAATTTGGAAAAAAAAATGTAGATGCTATTCAAATTTCAGAGCTGTTATCAGTGGGGAAAACTATTAACTAAAGTGAATGGCATGTTTCTCGCATTACAAAGTAAATTTCTCTTAATAATTTTGATTAGTAACAAATCTGGATTGCTGTTAAAACAATATATTTTTATTTATTTGGTGTGCTGGGGTCTTAGTGTGGCACCTGGGGCCTGATTCCTGATTGGGGATCAAACCCCGACCCCCTGCATTGGGAGCATGGAGTCTTAGCCATTGGACTCCCAAAAGTCCCTGAATTACTTTTGATTTAACAGAGACAATGAATCACACTGGTTAAAATCTTAATACCATATTTATTAATATAGTAAACCCTGAATATAGAAGATCTATGGCTCCATGAATACTTCCACTGGCTTTAAAAAAAAATCAAATAAATACTTTTTTGAAGAACAAAGTGGCACAATGGGATCTTAAATATCCACTGAAAATGACTTGATGTGAAATATAATAATATTAATAGTTGTCACATTAGAGTGGTTCTTTTCCTTTTTTTCCACATTTCCTATAGCATGGTTACATAATTTTTATAATAAAAATTGTAAATTAAGAATTTGAGGTTACAAAACATAGTTGACTTTACAAAAACCTTCAAACAAATAAGGCAGGAAAGGGGACATTCAGCCAAGACAAAGAAGATGCTGGGTGGAGAGGTCCTGGAGGAGCTGTGAGCAGGAAGCCCTTGCCTTCGTTTCCAGCTGCGTTGTCCTTGGAGACAGCAGTCAGCAGGAGCCCCCTTCCCTGCGCCACCAGGACTCCCAACAAGGTGGGGAGGGCGGACACGCAGCTGCTACGCGCGCATCAGCCCTGTGTGCCAGGGAGTCTCCGAGCACACACGGAACCTACGCTTGACTCAGTTTGATGGTGAGGAACGTGAGTTCACACACGAAGACCGAAATGACTGACCAGCGGCGGCCTTCCGGGAGCAGCCGCTGTAGGAGCCACACCATCGGACTGGCCCTCTGGAACCCCCGGGCTGGGGCAAAGACGAGGTGCTGTTCTTTCCTCAAATTCTAGCTCACCTACTCAACTACGTTCACTTCAAAAACCAAGTGTGAGACTTTAAATGGACCTCAGGCCCACTGACTGGGGAAAGAAACGGCAGTCCACTCCAGCCTTCTTGCCTGGAGAATCCCACGGACAGAGGACCCTGGGGGGCTACAGTCCGAGGGGTTGCAGTGAGTTAGATGGACACGAGTGAGCGACCAAGCCACCACCGCCACCACCATGCACGCTGACAGCCACAACGCACACTCTTCATCCTCTTGCAGGGCTGGTTTTTTTGGGGGGGTGGTACAAAACCAAAATTGGTACTGAGAGTATGTGTGCATCCCAGAAGGTAACTTTTTAAAACACATTTCAAAAAATAGCCTCGATGACATTTCACACTACTAACTTCACCCAGAGGAGCGGGGACCATAAATGCTTCCTGTGTTGGCCTGTAAAAATAGAAAGCCCTCAGGAAGGACTTCGGAGTCTTCTCCTTGAGAAAGCACACAGTTTGTGGCCAAAGGCTATGCCCACATGAATGTAACTTCCTCCCTAACGGCCAGATGCAGCCTCCTCCGCCTCAGAGGTGTCCGGTGCCCACCCCAGCTCCCAGCGGCGGGCTGCCACAGTCACAGCTGCTGGCTGGTGAAGAAGGACTTGGTCTCCCTGCAGGTGGGGTTCACGCAGAGCGGACAGCTCAGGGTCAGCTGCGTGGAGCAGCGCTCCTTGGACTGGAGGTGTGCGTGGACCAGGTCGGCCAGGGCCTGCAGGACAGATGGGGAGGAGGACAGGCTGTCAGAAGCGAAGACACCGCTGCTCCCCACGCCGCCTCGGCGCCCCGTCTGCCCAGAGGAGCACTAGGGCATGGGGCTTCTCTTCACCTGAATTATTGATTTGCATCCTTTGAACCCAATTCTATAACGTCTTCCTTTCCTAAGAATTCTCAGCTTAGAGAAAGGTGAAAATTCAGGTTTTAGAAAACGAAATCCCCTCACCCCACATGCCAAACCTTGTCCCTGAAAGGCAGATTTTAAATTAGACGTCGTGATGGGTGGGTAGAAACAAGAAAACAGGGACTCTCTGAAGGAGGAGAGAGCCAGAGTATAAGGAATTCGATTTTATTTTTCTAATTAATTGGAACTCAAAATGTTCTAATATGTGAGAAAACCAATATTCTGTAAGAGTTTCTCAGAGGACCGCTCTCCGACATGTTCTACTAAAATGGTTGTAACATTAGAGATACCTTCGAGAACAGTGGGTTTCCATTAAGAGACTCCGCTCTTCTGATGTTTTCAAGTCCACACTGAATCAAATGAGAAAAGGGAGGAAAAACACATTTTATTTTCCCCCTTTTTTTTTTTAAAGAAACTGCTACAAAAAAATACACATACAGATACACACACAACTCAAAGTCTTGGTACCAAAGTATTCACAGACTACTACCCAGAAATGAAAAACAGTCCTGAGACCAGGCATAGACAGATTTTCACCTCTTTATTATCAAATTGCTCATCAATTTCTATTCCCACCCCCCAGCCCATGACCTTCCAATGGGTGGGTGCTTTGTTTCCAAACCATTTTTGAGGTTCCATTGGATAGAATACTCAAATAATTTAAATCTGCTTACCATTCTTTGTTTAGTCCACCTTTCTAATGCGTACTTATAGACTCTACCTAAGCAGAATGCTGCTTTAATGACTTACATTTTTATGCATGCTTTGATTCCAAGTGCCAAAAGAGGTAAATTAATGTGTATTGAAACTAGATTGGATCTAATACGCAGAGTTGGGACTTTAAATATATTCTTACCTAGAAAAATCTAAATTAAAAAACTAAGGATTATTTCACAACCATCCTTACTCTCCTCTCCAAAAATATCCTGTTAATTCCAGCTAATTATCCCACAAATAACTGAGAAATATCTAACTATTATTTACTCAGGTAGCTAGGATCTTCTCTTTCCGTTTCTGAAATGCTGCTGGCTTTTCGGTTGCTTTATCTTTTAAGTTAGAAGACTGGAAACAGGAAAATGGTGAGATTCAGCAAACACATAGGTCTCAACAGATTGATCATATTCTAAAACTTCATACAGAGGTAAGCTAATTATCCAGCTGTTGATCACTGTTCTCAAACACTTTTTGTTTTGGCCACACCACACATCATGCAGGTTCTCAGTTCCCTGACCAGGGATCGAACCCTCGCCCCATGCAGCGGAAGCATGGAATTTGAATCACGGACCACAAGGGAAGTCCCTAGAAGGCATCATTAAATGAAGTTCATAGACACCCTACAATCTCATTTTAGCCACTGACAACTTTCCCATAAATCCCTTATCAGAACTGCTGACAGGCACCTTAGGCGCCCTCTACCTCCACAACCAGCAGGCACACCCAAAAACGGGGCGGTGGGGTGTGGGGGGGAGGGTTGCTGCTGAAGCTCCCCCCAACCCTCTCCACCCTGCCCTGCCATGCCACCTGGGCCTGGAGTGGGAGATGTGTTCCTCAAGGCCGGGCCCCCACCCAGTACACGGGGGATGACCAGGGCCAGGAGCTGGGATGCAGGATGAGTGGGGAGGTCTCTTTGGGTCCCCAGGGTTCCACGGTTCTCACAGAAACAACGCTAGGAAGGGGACTCGGAAGCCCTGAGATGGGTCAACAGTGGTTTTCCTCCGTGTGGGTGACAATCACATCCATCTTCCATTATAAGACACTCAGGATGCTTGGTATTTGTTGTTTCAATAATCAGATTGATCACAGCATAGTAGCAAACAGCTAATTAAGTGAGTGCATAAAAGAGGTCAGGGAAATTACAACACATAACTGCTCCAGGGTTCATCCATGGTCTTTCTTAAATGAGGATCCTGGAGCCTCAAAACCCAACCAGAAGCAGCGTCATGGCCCGAGCAAAGGGCACTACTAGGTGAAGAAAGGAATTAGGTACAGAACAATAAAATTCTTTTCTTCCAAGCTGGTGAGACGTTACACTTACTTTTTCTCCTCAAGGAAATGTGGTTTTTATTACTTTCAATGGGTACAGTAACTCAAACTAAACACAATGGTGTTGCCTGCAGTGATGCCCGGGTCACCTGTTTTGCAAAGGCACGAAAGTGCTTTCCCACTGCACACATGGAAATGAAGTTGATGTGCTCGGGGCAGAGCGTGGATGAAGTATTATCCAGAACGATGAGGCCACAGTACATGCAATCACATATACCAAGCCATAGTTTCGAATGATACAATTAGCTCACTGCAGTTACCTTTTAAAACGAATCACATTTCAAAAACAAGTGAAATAAAAATGAGGTTAATAACCACACTTACCTCGTTGGCTAGAACTTGAGAGTACTCGATGTCCAGCTCATATAGTGTTTCGATGTGATCGCTGGTAAATGCTATTGGAACCAAAAGGATGTTCTTCCTCCCCCTCGTACAGAGCCCTTTGATGGCCTCGTCTGTCTGAGGGCCCAGCCAGGGCATCGGGCCAACCTACGAGAAGGCAGGAGTGCACACAGGGACCGTGTCTCACCACAGCCCACTGCCTAGGACACTCTCACGCGTGCGTGTGCACACACACACACACACACACACACACACACACACACACACACAGCCTCCCTGTAAAAGTGAGGGCCATGCTTTACACCTCACTAATGGGTTTCAGTATTTCTTTATTAGGCTTTAATCCTTCTAGAAGCTGGCAAAATATAAAGCATTTCTGTGGTTTCAACTGAAAATAATCTATTGTTTCAATGGAATTCTGCTCATCACTTGTTTCCCTTTCCATCATATTTGCTTGAGAGTTCCTCCTGCTCACATGAGCAGTCAAGTTATTACAGAACATTCTGTCTGCGTGAAAAGGCCAAATCTGATCATTTTATAACTAAGTCCTAAAACAGACATCCTCCAAAGAGCTGACCGCCTGCAAACGTGTGGAAGTCACCTACCTTGGACTGCCAAACCAGCCGGTAGGGATTGGAGTAACCCAGCTTGTCCATGACTCTCTGGACAGTGGCGCCCACCTCCTGGGGATAGGGGTCCCCTCTGTTGACCACCTGCAGCAGAGACACAGGAGTTCCGTCGCCAACCCCCTACAGAGTTCTGAGCGCCTTGGGCTGGTCAGGGAGGTGGCCCCTCGTCCTCCGCACTAATGACCGTGCTAGCTGAGCCCAGGGCCCAACTCACTCGGATGGATTTCATCAGCCAAAGGAGCACAGGGTACCAAGTCAGCTCTCACGTGCCTAGGAATGCATCAGACTCTACATCCACGTCATTCATAGGAGGCTGACAACGTACACCACTGGAGGATGGGTTTCTCCAATCTCCCAGCTGACATGGGGACACAGACACAGAAAAGCTGGCAGGGGATGGGCAACATGGGATGGGCCTTCACTTTTGGTAGTTACCCGAAGGGCTGATTTTACTTTTTGGCCATGCTGTGCAGCTTGCAGGATCTCAGTTCCCCCAGCAGGGACTGAACCTGGGCCACGGCCGTGAAAGCCTGGAACCTTAACCACTGGACTGCCAGGGAACTCTCCGACTTTAGAAATGAAACTAAAAGAGCACTGTACAGACAGGGTATAGAACTGCTGAGTTCAAGGGGACCAGGTGAACAAGAGGGGGAACACTAGTGGAGTGAGAGAGAGCAGCAGCACGGGGTTCGGATTCCAGGCTCCTGGAGAACACGGCCTGTGCCTTCGAGTGCCTTCCAGTTCCTTCTCTCCCTCGTCCCGCAGCAGCGGACCGCGGCCTCGCTTTGAGCACAGTCAGTGTCTGCAAGCGCCCCTCACCTTTGAGACTTAACACCTTTGAAAGCGTGCAGCAGTCATTTTCTTTTTATTGCTTTAATAATCGGCTGTATTGTTGCTCTTTAGTTGCTAAGTCATGTCTAGTTCTTCTGCAACTCCACGGACCATAGCCCACCACGCTCCTCTGTCCATGGGATTCTCCAGGCAAGAACACTGGAGTGGGTTGCCATGCCCTCCTCCAGGGCATCTTCCCGACCCAGGGATCGAACCTGGGGCTCCTGCTTGGCAGGCGGACTCTTCACCGTCTGGGCCACCAGGGTGGCTACAAAATCATGCTTCAGAAACATCAAGTTCAGGAAAGACGGAGACGGTAGGAGGCACTGTCCCAGACCGGAAGGGCCTGAGGAGCCGTGACAAGTGAATGCCCTGGGAGAGCCCGGGCGAGGCGAGCGGCACCTGAGGGAGAGCTGGTGGAGCGTGAGCGAAGCCTCGGGTGACAGCACCGCACCTCCGCTCAGCTCTCAGTTTCGACCGCAGGACTTCCGGTTATGTGAGGTGTCAACGTTAGCAGAAGCTAAGGGAGCTCTGTACTGTTTCTGTAACTTTTCTGTAAGTCTAAAATGGCTTCAGCATACATTATATATATATATTTTAAGTTATTAAGGGGAAAGGGGCTTCCCAGGTGGTGCTAGTGGTAAAGAACCCACCTGTCAATGCAGGAGACCTAAGAGACAGGGGCTTGACCCCTGGGTTGGGAAGATTCCCTGGAGGAGGAAATGGCAACCCACTCCAGTATTCTGGCCTGGAGAATTCCATGGACTACACGTCCATGGGGTTGCAAAGAGTTGGACACGACTGAGTGACTCTCACTTTCAGGTCTCAAGAAATGAGTCTAGCTAAATTAGCGCCAAGCTCAGTTTGACATTTTAGAGTCCCTCTTTGCACTGAGCTTAGGCTGAATGGAAACTGGACCCATGTTATTCTTTTTGAACCCCTACCACTGGGTCAACCAACAAAATGTTCTTACTTACAGACATTGGCAGTGAGTGAGCAGAAAAAAGGATGACCACCTCGCGTCTCTTCTCAGGAGGAAAATGATCAAGCTCTTTCAGAATATGGTCAGCAAAGCACTGCGGGAACACCAAAAAGGGAGGCATATGGAGGGGGCAGGAAGAAAGACATGGAAGGAGAAGAAAATATTCTGTAAATGAGAGTGACACCACAAATCTCAATGAAGCCCTCAAACCCCGGAACTGTCTCTGCTGGAAAAAAAAACAAAACTGCAAACTGTACAGTCTCTCTAGCTTTGGTTCATCATCAGAATGGCTCATAACAGTTCCAGGGGCCTGGGGAATTTGATGGGAAACTTCTAAAGCTCGCTAATGGCTCACTGAAAATGAACGCTCTGGACCTGCTTCCCCGTGGGAGGCACAGGGCACACTTCCAGATGGAAAGGAAACGCAGATGGGAAGGAGGGGTTGTTTTAAGACCTCTCGCTCGCTCGGTTAGCAGGAAAACCGCTTACAGGGTCTTTCTGAATCTCCCTTAGTTTGGCTTTCAGGCATATCACATTAAAATACATTAGACAGAAATAACTGAGGGATAAGAAAATATGGTTCCGTTTTCACGACCTTGGCCTCCCTGAGTCAGTCTTCATAATGACTTTCCTAACAGCAGATGAGAAGGTTGCACAATTCTTGTTCAATTCACAGAGAAGGGAGACGCGGCCGAACTGGGGGCCCTTCGGGTCCCATCTGCGGAAGCTGGGCCAGAAGGCAGCTCCCGCTCCCCCACATCTCTGTCCACCAGACCAGTCGATCCCCTTCCTCGGCCGGCGCGTCCAGAGTCACATCAGTAGGTGCTGAAATACCAGATCTGAGGGGGCTTCCTTTCATCTCACTCTCTAATCATGCTGTCACTCAACTTATAAAGCAAATGGCTACCAAGGACACGAATGGGCCAACTGACAAACTTGGCCTATGAACGTAGGTTGGGCAGATTCCAGTGTCAATATGAAGTCTGCTGAAGCTGGATATTGCATCATTGCTGTGGAAAAGAATATACTGTTTAGGTGTAAAGAGTGGTTTTATACATCTGTGTGTGTGTGTATACATATATATACCTTATTCTCAAAAGGTTCGGGAAAAAATTATACAGAGACACACATGTGCACACACATAAAGGGTATGCAAATGATAAAGCAGGATAAATGTTAACACAGGAATCTAGATACAGAGATGAGCGGTCCTTACATACTATTCTGGTAACTTTTCTGCATGCTTGAAATTATTTCCAAATAAAAATGTTTTTAAAACATAACATGAAAAAAATGATAGAGGACAGTTTACCAAAACCATGTAAATTTGCACTTGTTGGCATTTTGATCCATCAGTGGTTAATATGACAGAATGAGCAATTACTCCATAACAAATATTGGAATATTATTAGTTTCCTCAGAACCCTCAAAGTCTGACAAATTAATGCTCAGAAGCACAAAATGGTACCTAGAGAGTTCGCTCCCTTTGCAAAATGTGTAATTTACCGACAGAGTCATGTGATAGGATTAGACACTGACAGAAACAATATTTTCTGATGGTCTTTGCAGTGTTGGTAGACTAAGGATGCTCAGAAAAGACTGTATTTGTACAAGCCCAGATAAGGAGGCCCAGTGCAAAGTTTAAGAGCCTGCAACATACGTTTACTCTAAATATTCCAGCAGTTAGATAACAGAAGCAAAATGACTATTTTCAGTAATTACTACCCATCATAAGTAGAAATGTAGATTAAACACAAGATTTTTAGTTCCAGTTTTTATTTTTTGTTTTTTTTTCCATTTCCACTGGATATCAAATCTCCTTCTCGTGTAATCTACATAATACTAATAAACTCTAAATTTTTGTTTCCTCAAGATGTCAGTAGTATTTCTCTTTTTATCGTCTTGCGTGCAAGCAGAGACACAATTTGTTGTGGCTTACAGCAGACTCTAAGCCGTTGTCAGCACCGAGCAGCCGTGGGCCAGCAGAAGTGCTCTGAAATCATCTAAAACCCGTCTGCGGTATTTTCCAGGCGCAGCCCCTCTGCAGAATGAAAGCGGCAGGCGGCTCTCAGAGCCTTCAATCACACCACCGAGGAGGGCGGATAAATGCCTCTAAAATTCCCTTTCATTTTATGAAGGGAGACTTCCTCAGTTAAGAGGCCTTTCCATCTTTCTGCTTCCCCCCTTTTCAAAGGACTGAATTTTAATGCAGATCTAATTACCGGCTGGATCAGGGCAGGCAGATGCTGCACAGATCCCCGCTTCTCTGCTGGCACATGGCAGTGCTGCCCTGAGACGCCCCTCGATGCCCAGCCCGGGCCTCCGGGGCGGGGCGGGCGGGCCAGGCTGGGGCTGCAGGCAGTCTGGGCTGCGCCGCCTCCCCGGAAAGGGCAGGCTCGGCGGGGACACCACACCTGGACCAAAGGACACCATGCCTGGGGGAGGGCGCCTCTTCCCACTTCCGGCTGAAAACCGCACTTCAGCCTCTGCCTAGCCCCGGACAGCCCAGGCGCCCGGGGACACCGCCTGCTCAGGGGCGCGCGGCCTGCCGCCATCTGGCGGCGACAGGCGGACGGGGCGCGGCTTCAGAGAGGCCCGAGGCCTTCAGAGGTGTCCGGGGAAGGGAACACGCTAGGGGAGCCCCACGTCACTTGGCACTTCCTCTACCTAAACTGACTCAAAGGTAGAGCACCTCCACCAGCACAGCCAAGCGACCTGTGTACGATGAAGGACAATACCCAACAGCACTCCCATGTTCAAAGGGTGAAAAAGTACCTAATACCACCACTTCAAGGCTTCGGAATTGTAGTTTTAACGGATTCTCCTAAAACCAAGCATCTGTTTCTACAGAGATTACATATATAAACTGCATAGGGGAAATATGAAACTTCTTCTAATATATGACACTTTCTCAACAGAAATGTTGAATTTACTCTATGTCTCAGAGCATGTGGATGTATTCCCTTTAAAATCTTTTAGGTCTTGATAGTTTAACAGATTTAGGAAATAGAGAATCTATTAGTTGGCTAGTCACTCTATGAATGGAGATTAGATAAAACACTCTGCATAATTCTTTTCCCTTGCATATTCTTTAACATTCTTTTGGCCACTGTGAAAAGCAAAATTCAAAACATATTTCTGCTATAGTTTGTAATTAATACTATTAATCTGAAGAAAGGGAAGAGTTAAACCTTCCTTTACATTTCTTTTCTCCCGGCATAAGAAATTAAGACTCAAATACCTTTTTTTATATTCCCCAGCACACGATTTAAGGAAGAGAACAGTAGGCTCAGAAGGACACCCACAAACCAGGCTGGGACAAGAGCCTGGCCCACACCAGCAGCTGGGGTGACGGGCAGCTGGCAGTGGTCAGCTTACCTGAATGAGGAGGGGGTGCGTTGGCCACCTGTCGATCGTGCTCCACTTCATTGTGGGCTTCTTGCCCACTTCATTATAGTATCTGTAAATGGCATTTAAGCTGCTGCCTGAAATATACAGGGGCCACTTAGTACGTGCGTGTGGATTATGGGGGAAATAAAAAAACAGACTAGTAAAGGCAGTAATTGTAAGCTCAAAGCAGGTAACTTCTGCACTGAGTCAGTCTAATTACAATCATTTCAATACTCTGAAATGCATATAGACCTAACTACCCTGCAAATGAAGATCACTAAAGAGCAATCAGTTTCAACGAACTCTCAAAGATTAGTGAGGCCACTTCTCTAGAGAAACATAGAGGCAGTGGATTTATGAAACATAAGTGGTCGTTATTTGCAAGGACCAAGTCTTAGAACGGAAAGCATGTTACATTTTTTTTCCCGTTACGAAGGTAATCAACCCCATTTACAGGAATATAAGGGGTGGGGAAAGAAAGGAAAAAGAAACTAGCCATGACCCCAGCATGCTAACACAATCATTGTTTTATTCTAACTAGTTCTTTCCAGTGGTTTTTCTTTTTAGCTGTGATGTTTCACAAATTAATTTCAGTATATGGCCACTATCGTATCCTGAATATTTAGGGCATTTTTACTTAGCATTATGAGATGAATATTTTCCACATTATAATAAAAGCTTTATAATCATCCTTTTTAATGGCCCATTGAAAAGAATAACAGCTTATTAAGGCTTCTAAGCTCATTCTCTATTTTTATCTGCTTTATTAAATTATTCTCATTCCCTAGAATAAGTTAAACGGGTACCAAATCCTTGTAGGTAATCTATCAAAACTTGTATTTCTAAGCAAGAGATGATTAACAGGAAAATTCAAAGACTAAAGAAAAGAAAGCAGATGGTGCCAACCCAGGGCAATTTTTTTTCCTGGCCTGGAGGATTTGGCACTGGGGCCAAGCCCTAATCCTATGAAACCAACCCTAACATGGGGCCTCTTCATCCATCTTCACATGGGGCAAACGCTGCAGAAACAGCCATGCTCCCTGACACCACGAGTTTCTCTACTAGAACCATTCATCAGTTAGGTCTCCAAATAAAAACCCTTGCCAGGACAGGCCATACTGACGTCACATGTACTCTCAGGCTCAGACTGGATTTTCAAAAAAAATAAGTCGAGTTCCGTTTTTCTGAGCAGAATACAATGAGTCAGAGAAATCCAAATGCAGTCCATCCCAGGTTCAAAACCCGTCTCTCCAGAAATCACGAAGTGGTCTCTGCCACCTGCACGCTGCAAGCCACATTTCACAGGGGAATGTTCATTTTCAGATGGACTGGGTTGGCCAGGAAGTTCATTTGGATTTTTCTGTAACATCATGCCTGAAGGAACTTTGTGGTCAAGCTAATACAAAAGGTCTTCCGGAAGCCACAGGAGGTCTTCTGGATCACTCAGAAACATTTGATGAACTGCCTAAAGTAGTGATTAAGGGGAGAGCATGACTAAACAACAAAATCGCCTGATTAAAAAAAGTGCTTGGTACATTGAATATACTGCCACAACGTGTGTCTAAATCAACAGGTAAATGGCACGCTAGTGGCCTCCAGGGGTGAACATGCCTTCACATCTCTGCAGTGAAGCTGCACCTTCCCTTATGGCCTAGGAAAAACCTGCACAGACCATGACGCTTTAAACACACAGGCAGAGCCAGCTGTGAGATGCAGCGGTAGTCAGACCTTTGTCATATAAATAACCATCTTCTTGTTTAATTTTGAGAGCAGACACTTACATGGTGAGGTGTATTCTTTAAAGCCAGGCAAAAAGTATAGCTTAGAAAGGTCATAACATTTTTCTCCAATAACATGTTAGACATGTTACCAGACATTTTAAAGACACATATCCAAAAGAAATCACAATTCAAACTCTTGAGGGTGTCTGAGAACTTGGACACTCTCACAGGCGCTCTGAATAAATACTTCAGGCACACACCAGGCTTCCAAGATTTCTTTCAGAAGCCTTTTGTTTTCTCCTTGTTATAGGAATAATATGCACTAATGTCCAAAAGCAATTTAGAAGTAAGGATGTGCTGACCCCAGAGCCTTGAAAAAGGATGCAAACAAACGTGATTGTGGGTGACATTAGACGATTTACCCACACCTAAATGATACAGTGATTGGCAAAACATTATCTCCAGCTCCAAAAAAAATACCACCTAATAATACTTCCCCGAATCTAGAACACTGAGAGAAGCTAGCAAAGGAAACCCTAAACTGGGCTTTGGTTTGACCAGGAGCCAACCCATAACCAAAGCATAAGCAAAACACACATCCATATTTCCAACGTTGTCTGGACACCTCTGCTTGCAGAATGGAAACAGCTGTCACCTTTGCTGCATTGATAAGAATACTGGCGTCGCCATAAAAATAAAGGTTTATTACACAAACACAGAAAGTGGCTTAAGGTACGTTATGGATCCATTCTACAGCTGCATTAAAGCGCTGGATGCTGGGAGCCGCTGCCTCTCACCCACCATCTGTAATTCTCAGTCCACCGGCTAATAACTCAAGGGACAGACGAACCATGAGATTTCAAATAGACTGACCTGAACTCTCACGTTTAATATAGACAGGCTGGATTTGCCATTCAAATCGAAAGAGATCGATCCTCTCCTCCGGCCCGCCTTCCCCGGTTCTTCTCACCAGGGCCGGCGGTGGGCAGGCCTACCTGTGGTGGAGCAGCTGTACTGGGGATACTGCGTGAAAGCAACCGCCCTCTCCACGCCGTCCCTCTCCATCTCTTCAATTGCTTCTTCTGTTAACGGGTGGACATACCGGAATCCAATATAGTATTTGTGCGGGGCTGTTAGGAAGCATGTGTGGAAAGGAGAAAGTATTCATCTTGATATAGATTCCAAACATAATGCAGTGCCCAGAACAAAGGGCAGTTAACCTAATTTCCTATGAGGGTGATAATGTGGGCAAGGTTAGAATATTCCTTGGATCGGCTCCAGCCTTTCGCTGGTAGATGGATTTTTCACCACTCTTTTCTGTGATCAACCTCCCCCATCACACACATCCTTTCATGGAGCACGCGGTTTTTAAAACTCAAGCTTCTGTGTCTTATTCTCTGCTCTTGGCCAAGATAAGAGAGACTCGAGAGCAAGGAGTCAAGAACTAGCATTTATTCTTAAATATAACCTCCTCTATGGACCAGGCACCATGCAGACACTGCGCTTTTTCTTCTCATCTAAACCCCGTTTTTCAGAGAAGGAAACACTCTCAGAGGTTAATGAGCCCCTCCAAAGGCACACCTAGCAGACAGTCCAGATGAGATTTACTGTGGTCTCTTCACCCCAGAGCCTGTGCTCCGTCCAAGCCCACCACTTCACCCCAGGCTTCTCATCGCCCCAGTCCCCTTCTGTTCCCTCAGACCCCAGGCCACCTAGTCTACATAAAAGCTCTGGGGTACTCAATAAAAGTTCATCGATAACAAATGATTGAAATGATTCTCCTCACTTATATGAAGAACAAGACCAAACCCAACAACAGTGCTTAAGTTGGAGGAACTAAGTGGGATTTAAAATCATTCTTCTGGGACTTCTCTGGAAATCCAGTGATTAAGACTCTGCTTCCAATGTAGGGAGCATGGGTTGGATCCCTGGTCAGGGAACTAAGACCTCACATGCTGAGCGCGGTGGACAAAACTTAGTAACAAAATCATTCTTTTGGCTCCTAAATGTCCCAAGATAGGGAGTGTCTTTGTGTTCCCTCTTCCATCACTTCATCAATTCTATCTCTTCCTTTATTATTTTAAAAGCTCCTCAACCAATTTTTTTAGGCATTTATAAAATCATAAAACTGGAAGTTTCCTAAAGTTACCCAGGGCTTCCCAGGTGGCTCAGTGGTAAAGAATCCACCCACCAAGCAGGAGACTCCAGTTCTATTCCTGAATTGGGAGGATCTCCTGAAGAAGGAAACCGCAACCCCCTCCAATATTCTTGCCTGGGAAACCTCACGGACAGAGGAGCCTGGTGGGCTGCAGCCCGTGGGGTTGCAAAGAGTCAGACACAACTGAGCACTCACACATCTTGTTTACTTGTATTTTCATAGGATTATACCCGATTTATACTCAGGGAAGAAACTGAAAATACACTACAATAAACATCAATTGTAGTGAAACCAAGGTCATCTTACTGTCCAGGCCTCAGCCAGGGCTGTGACTAAGAATATGATATTAAATTGCCACAAGAAACATTTATGTTGAAGAGAAGAAAAAGATAATATGTTGTGTGTGTGTCTCGGTATATATACTATAATGTGTATTTTATATATATGTGTATGTGTGTTATATATATGTATATATGTGTGTGTATATGCATCAATGAATCATATTTGTGTGTGTTATATATTATGTGTGTCATATATGTATAAATGTGTGTCATATATGTGTGTGTGTCCTATATATTATATGTGTGCTATATATATGTATATGTGTGGGTATTACATACACGTGTATCTGTGTGTGGTGGGTATAGATGTATAAAGCCTCCCTCAGTAACCTGACCAGGGGACTCAATGGGTGGGCCGCACTGTCAAGAACAGAGGCAGGGTGTGGGCAGGCGGGGAGAGGCACGTCTGTGCGTGGGAAGGAAGGTCTGATTCAATGTTCTCCGGTGGCAATTACAAAAAGAGGAAGGAGGGGACACAAATGAAATCTTTCTCAGCTGCCTCTCCCTTTGAGGCGACCAGTGTTCTGGTCTCTCGCAGAAAACATGGTGGCCTGCCGTCAAAACCCCCCAGAGGACAGAGCCCGGTGAGCAGACTGCCAAGGACTGATTGTTCAAAGATTACGGGGTTCGCGCTAAAACTGTCCATGATCACAGTATCATCAGGCCCGTTTCTCAGGAGCTCCTGGTGCTCTGAGCTGAGGCTGAAGTGGAATTTGCTTTCTGATCTATTTTGAGACAATACAAGGATCAGACTGACAGAGCAAGACCCCCCGAACGCTGTGGGTCAACCGGCTTCTGGCGTTTTCCTTTCCGCCGCCGGGAGTTGAAAGCTGCAGCCTAAGCGCCCGGGGCCTGGGAGCTTCTCAGATGTTGCGGACCCAGAGAGGCCTCCCTCACAGATAAAGGCGGGGTGGCGACCATATCTGGAGGTGAGACAGAGTGGAATACTCTGGAAGGAACAGATAATGCTTTCTAAACGGTCCAGTTCAAGACAGCCTGCCAAAACATGTTTCAGAAAAAGCGACAAGGCACTGGGCCCACCCTGAGGAGCTAACAAGCCTTCCCGGAGGCGCCCAGCTACCTCGGGGAGAGGAAGAAGGCTCCAGGGAGTCAACCGGCACCCCGTCTGGTGGGCACCCCATCTGCCCAGAGCGAGCCACAACACGCTGACCCCTCCTCGTCCACCCTCATGGCAGCTGCCCAGTGCACACTCTGGGGAGAACTACAGAGAAGTAAAAAAAAAAAAAGGAACAAACAGAAAAACCATTTTTTTAAACAGTAAAACTTCATTAACCTCCATTCCGTTCATTTAGCGACAGGCGATGGTTCAACCATCACAGGCGGCAGTTCAAACGTCTGATTCGTACATGACTCTTCGAGAGAAGGGCGTGAAGTTATTATGATGCTCTTTAATTCATAGCCGATCATGGTGGATAAGAAAAGCTCAAGTCTTCTGAATTTCTATCGTGCAGCCATGCTAATGCGTCTCGGGATTATCTGATTTCAATGCTCACAGTGGCCCTAGGAGTGGCAGTGTTTCCATCCCCAGTTCCCAGCTGGGGCTTAGCAAGTCAAGTCGTCTGCCTGATCTCCCACAGCCAGGAATGGGGAAGCCAGCTGCACCTGAAACGGCCCGTTTGGCGCCCGGTAAAGATGAGGCTTTCACTGAGTAGCACTTACTCAAGAGCTTCACCAAAAGCAGCCACAGTCCATATAACTAGGCATCACTTTTAAATATGTTTTACTGTATTCCTTTTTTTTAAAAAAAAGGATCACGTGTTCGGTTTTGGCCACGCTGGGTCTTTGGTGCGGCACGTGGGCTTTCTCTGCCTGCACTGAGCGGGCTGCCCTCCAGCTGCCCGGAGCGGGCGGCTTCTGTTGCCGAGCACAGGCTCTAGGGGCGCAGGCTTCAGAAGCTGCGGGCCCCGGGCTTAGGCTGCTTCCCGGGCCAGGAATAGAACCCGCGTCCCCTGCTCCGCAGGCGGCTCTCTCACCACTGGACCAGCAGGGAAGCCCTAAAACTGTATCTTAGATTTAGACTTCTCATGATCCGAAATGACTACACTCTCATCTGTTTTCCCGTGTGTTCCTTAAATGACTGCGGTGCGGTCTAACTCGGTGAAGCCGAGCCCAAGTCCTCTTCCCTCGGGGAGCACGCTGTATTTAGTCAATACTCGGCTCTGTGCAGAGCCTGTGCGCATCTCAAACTGTCTGTCCTGGCTACCAAGCAACAACTGTTTGCCCCCCAAATGGGAATATGAAACTTTCTTCTCTGGTTGTAATCATCACATTTTTTTTGTTTGCCTAAAGAGAACTTTCCCAAATATACATAAACAAATAGACATAGTTCAGAAAAAAACTTTATAATTTTATAGGATAAAAACTAAAAGAAGGGAGGAGGAATGAGAAAGACATCCAGAGACAGGGAAGCAGGAAGTGGGAAGGAAAAGCAGCAGGAAGGCGGGAGGCAGGGAGGGGATCTGTGCTAGTCCCGCAGAGGCGGCTGGGGGCCAATGCCGGCTTCGGGTCCACCCAGTGAAGCGTGACCTACAGGCCAAAACACTTGCAGGTAATCTGGGTGAGCCCCCGAGGGAGCCACAGAGCCTCGGCTAGTAATCACGTATTAGCCTTTCAAGCAGAGTTCCCCCACAGGAGCTGCCAAACCTTGAGACTGTTGGCCACACCCTTGTCAGCCGCCATGCTGGTTTTGTAGAGAATCACTCCAGTAAGCCTTCAAAAGATTTTCCTTCTCGGCCCCTGGAGCAGACGGCCTGCAGCAGCAAGGCCCCAAGGAACTAGGAGCTTCTCGAGAGTGGAAGCCATGTGCTTCGACTTTGAGTGGCATCACCAAGCAGGCAAGGGCACTGCTGGGCGGCTGAGGAGTGAGTGTGTGGGTGGTCTTGGGCCCACTGAGCACCCCAGCGCCCCAGGGCAGGCAGGCTTAAATGAAGAGACAGGCGTCCACCGCACGGGAGAAAGGCAGAGAGTCCTAAGTATGGGCTGCAGAGGCTGGACATGCCCAGGGTCAGCACCGGCTGCCAGCATGGGGGTTACTGCTGTTCAGTCGCTAAGGCGTGTCTGACTCCCTGCGAACCCACGGATGGCAGCAGGCCAGGCTCTTCTGTCCTCCACCGTCTCCCAGAGTTTGCTCAAATTCATGTCCGTTGAGTTGGTGACGCTATCTAAGCATCTCATCCTCTGCCACCTCCTTCTCCTCTTGCCTTCAATCTTTCCCAGCCTCAGGGTCTGGGACCCTGATGATCAGGGAACGGGATGCTGGGGTAAATTCAGGTCACTCTATGGGGCTCTTTCCAGGCTGCCCGGGGAGGTGGAGGCCACAGCTGGCCTGCCGGGCCTGGACAAGCCAGCAGCCTCACCAAAGAGAGAAGACGAGGAGGCTGCATGCGTATTCCTTGTCCAAGGCTGACAGTTCCACTAGGGCCTTTATGGTGCCAGGTGCTAGGCTAAGATGTCAACAGGAAAAATGGTGTCTCCCCAGCGCCTTTGTCCACTGAGGGCAGCACAGCCACCGTCGGTCTGGTTCACACTGAACCTTTTATCGTGGTCAACTGTTAATGACTAGAGAGTGTGTTCTCTATCAGGTAGGGGTGAGGCGAGGTCAGTGAGGTTTCCCTCACCGGACAATTTAAAAGATACACTATGTCACGTGTGGCTGAACCGTGTCAGAAGTGCCCTGTAGCCACAAGCGAAGGAAGCAAGCAAAGCGAGCAGTCAAAGGCGCAACTGAACAATTTCCCAAGTGAGAAGCCCCACCAACGCAGGGGACTTTTGCCCCACATGTGATGCACACCCGTGGATTCCAAGAGTCAATACTCAACGAGATGCTTTTGGTCCTACCTGGCAGGCCTCTCTCCTTGACGGTCCCCATTATGTCTCCCTCCTGTCCTGATTCTGAACCTTAAACTGCAGCAATGAACACATTTGATGTATCCTAAGATGCACACTTTTTAACACCTTGCATTGGGCTACAGCAGACGCTGTCTTAAAATTAACTGGCATAGGTCCTATGTCTTCATGAATCCCATGGACAGAGGAGCCTGGGGGGCTACAGTCCATAAGGTCTCAAAGAGCTGGACACGACTGAAGCGGCCCAGCGCATACGCAGGCACACTACGCAAAAACAATGGTGCGTCCTGCAGTCAACGGTGTCTTGAACGCAGTTAAATAAAGCACGTCAAGGTCCTTCGTGCAGTTACTGTTTCGTTGCGGACATTATAACTTACGTTAAAGGTTCTCAGAGAACAGCCACCAGATATACGCAACCCTCTTTTTAGTGCCATGCCCGACGAGGCACTTAAACGACTCACAACAAGGGTGTTTCCAAGAGCTGAAAGCAGTTGCTGAAAGTTGCGTAGAGACTCACGGCTGCAGTGACAGCTGCTGATTCTGCTCTAGTGGCTGATCTGATTAGCCATCCACACAGAACTAATTCACTAAGTCACTCAGCCGAGTCTGACTCTTTGTGACCCTGTGGACTGTAGCCCACCAGGCTCCTCTGTCCATGGGATTCTCCAGGCAAGACTATTCGAGTGGGTTGCCATGCCCTCCTCCAGGGAATCTTCCCAACCCAGGGATCGAACTCGCATCTCTTACATCTCCTGCATTGGTAGGTGGGGTCTTTACCACTAGCGCCATCTGGGAAGCAGCAGCCTCGACCAGTTTCCCAAAGGTTTCTTTCTTCCCAGGATGATGATAGCTGGCCTCTTTTCTTTTCACGGTTGGCAGCCTCTTCCTTATAATCCAGCTCAACACACACCTCCAACTTCCTTTTGAGGCTAATGTTCCAAAACCTTAGTTTTCCATTTGAAACATAAAGAAGTTGTAGAAAAGGCTATACAGCTGAGGACAAAGGATAGTGCCAGAGAACTGAGGTCGGTGCCCAGGCCATCATGAAGGGACCCCCGCAAATCGAGAGCTGCTGGTACCCAGGACTGCATTTGGCATCCAACAATGTTGTCGATTTCATAACTACCCCCTGAAAGCACAACACTAGTGGAACATGAGTTGAGAAATGCCCTACCTGTGTGTGGGGACAGCTCGTCCAGCAGCTTCACCATGCCCTCCCCCTGCCTGGAGGTCCACATCTTGATAGGCGATCCTCCTCCGATCCTGCGGTACTGCTCCTGAATTTTGGGAGTTCGGCGTTTGGCGATGAATGGTCCCAGCTTACTAAATCATTGAACATTGAAATCATGTTATTCCAGCTAAGCAAACTCAGAAACAGCCCTCTTAATTCAAGAAAGTGCATATTAACCCCATGATACACTTGCCCACATGAGCAAAGATGTATGGGCAACCGTGTTCATTGTTAGCACTGAAGACAATCCAAGTGTCCATCAGTGAGGGACTGGTTAAATAAATGAAGGTATGACCATACCAACCGTGCATTTCTACAGTCATGAAAACAGAATGAGCCAGATCTATGCCATCTGTTATGGAATAATCTCCAGGATACATTATTAAGTTTCAAAAAAAATAGCAAAGTGACAAATAACATACATGAACCCATTCATATTTGTGTAAAAAGGGGTGGGGGCAGATTGTGTGTGTGTGTGTGTGTGTGTATATATATATATATATTCTTGCATGTCCATCCATGGACTGTTTCTGAACCTAATAACTCTTACCTCTGGGGTGGGTAAGAGGAAGGCTAGAGTTCAAGGGGAAAGAGACACTCACTTTTTACTGTAAATACTTTTTTAACTGTTTGCATTTTTATCATATGCATGCATCATTTTTTTATTTAAAAACCCTATTTTAAAGAAAAAGGAGAGGGCTGCCCTTGTGGTTTAGCGGTAAATCCCACTGCCAACACAGGAGACATGGGTTTAATCCCCAGACCAGGAAGGTCCCACATGCCACAGAGCAACTCAGCCCGTGCACCACAACTACTGAGCCTGTGCTCTGGAGCCCGGGAGCCGCAACTCCGGAGCCCATGCTCGGCAACAAGAGAAGCCACTGCAATGAGAAGCCTGCGCTAGAGACAATGAGAAGCCACAACTAGAGACGCTCTCTGCAACTACAGAAAAGCCTGTGCAGCAACAGACCCAGCACGGCCAAAAATAAATACAATTATTTTTAAAAGATAAAGGAGAGAAGGAAGAAGGGAAGGAAGAATGAAAGGAGGGGAAGAAGGACAGCAAGAATCCACCTTCACAACGCAAATGAATAATACTCATTGCTTCTCTGAGTGTCAGCCAGTTGTCAAGTACCAAGCACAAATACATCTTCAAAGATCTTTAAAGGTCCTTCCACAGTGTGTCCAGACCACCACAATTTCCAGAGCTCTGGGGAGGAAAGGGCTCAGGGGGAATCCTCACTAAGTGGCTCTCTCTCTCCCCTGCAATTCTTCTGATATCATAGCTTTCTCATAGCCAACAGAAAATAATAATGCTGCTCCAGCTCTAACCGATATGCACTAAAACCATTTTTTTTTCTTTTGGAAACTACAGAAATGAGATCCAGGGAGGGCAAAATGCACCGCACAGGTAATGGATAAGGACAGGCGTCCACACGTATCTTACTTTTGGACAGGAAGTGTCATGAGGTCTTGATCCAAGAAGAGCCTCTGAAGGAAGTCCTGAACGTCTTCGACGGTTTCGGGGCCTCCCATGTTCAGCATCAGTATTCCAGTTTTTGGCTTCCTGCATAAAACAAAAGGTAACAGTGGGTTTGAAATACTTCTTGTTTTCCTCTAGGGTAGACTTGGTTCAGCTGTTCAAATGCAAAGACGAAAATGGCAGTGAACGCAAGCGGCCAGGTCCGCTCAGTCCCAGTCCCGGTTCAGACTCTGACCCTCACCTCCCAGCTCCACCCAGGCCCCTGGATGTCCCTGGGCCCCCAATGTTTCTCTATTAAATTGCCAGCTCTGACCCTATTCTTTGGGGACTGAGGGTCAACGTATAAGCCTAAAATTGTCCTGAGGCGGAAACTCCTGTTCACGAGACTGCCTCATGACCACACAGGTTACCCGATCTCTCCAGGCTTCAGTCCCCTTATCTGTGAAACAGAGAGTTCACCAACTACCTCAGGAGGTTACTTTGAGGATTAAGCAGATAACGTGCTTGGTCAGTTAGCACCAGCCGGAGGGTACGGTAGGTTCCATTCTACACGGAGGAGCCGTGGGCTTCCCTATAATTTTAAACCTCCACAGTAAACTACTAGGCCAGCTCACTCTCTAAATAAATACACCCTTATTTATTCCCTTATCTTTGGCTAATTATTATATTATCACTGACTTCAGTTATTCCCTGCTACCCCGCTTCCTTCTCCAGAGCCTGCCCTGGACTTCGGTGCCTCCTGCTGTGATGAACTACATTTCTCACTTTCCCCTCACCTCTCCACCCTGCATCTAAAACCCAACTGCTTAAGCAACTCCTATGCCACACCGGTCCAAACTACTCAAATTAGTTCCGAACTAAAGAATCAACTATTCCTGAATGAGCAAAGAGAAACAAAAAAGAAAGTCAAGGAGCTTCTGGGAAATTGTTTTAAAAAGGACTGTGCAAAAATGTAATATGTGCACAAGGTTAGGCAACTGTTGGAGCTTTCTAATTCCTAAACATTTTTGTTACCCTCAAAAAACTCATATCCATCACAACTATTCTCCAATCCCCCTGGCCCTTACCCCTTGCAACCTCTAATCTACTTGCGGACTTGCCTGTTCTTAGAAATAGCATCATTTCTGGCCTACTGGCCTAAATAACAGGACGTGTGGTTTTCTGTGTCTGGTTTGTCATCTAGCATAAAATTTGCAGGGTTCATTCATGTTGGAGCACGAATCAGTACGTCTTTCCTTTTTGTGGCTGAATAATATTCCATCGTATGGATATCCTCTCCACTCACTCTTGATAAAGTGACTGAGAAATAAGCCGCCTCACATTTATACAAAATGCCGTTATTACAGATGCTGAGGGGTCTACTTTCTCAGTCTCCTATGCCAAAACCACCTCCAGCTAAAGCAGTGACTGAAGCAATCCTGCTGAGATGGCTCTCGTTTGGAAGACTGCTCGTAAAGTGTGCTAAAGCTAATGATATGATGACAGTTTAATTGCAGTTTTTAAAAAAGTGTTAATCATGTTTGGCGATCATCTTAGGCAATAGAGTGGGTCAAATTTATACCAGTGGAAACTGTTTTCTTGATCGAACACACTTTAGATGGATGAAGTAGATATCTGAATTCTCAGCCTTAATTTTCAAAATAAGAACCAATTGCTGGGGAGAGGGAAGAGCTGCATTACCACAAAGTCAAGGGTTTTCTCATTTAGACCCCACTGTACAGATTAACCAAGGTCACTTTTCCCACCACTGTCTTAGGCCAGGGTTTCCTGACCTCGGCCCTGCTAACGCTGGTAGCCGGGTAACCCTTTGTTATGGGGCTGACTTGTGTACTGTAGGAGGCTGAGTGGCCGCCTTGGCCTCCAGTTACTAGCCGGTAATAGCACACACCGCACCCCAGCTGTGACAGCCAAACACGTCTCCAGCCATTGCCACGATGTCCCAGGGGACAAAAATACCCACTCCCCACCCTCTGTTCAGAACCAGTATGTTAGAGAAAGGGGCTTTAATCTCCTTTTATCAAACCAAACTACTCTGAAGTTACTGTTCTCTAACTTTTCCACACCCTCTGACCAGAAGTCATATCAATGAATTAACAAACCTGTGTTTAGTTTTCTTTCCTTGATACCTGAAAATTCCAGATGCGTTATACTGTGAAACTGTAATATTCCCTTAATCTTTCTACTTAGGCCACTGGTGTTCTCCTGGGATTCTGTCTTTCACCCTCAAAAAGCTGTGACTCACAATAAATTAAGTGCATTTTTTCGTGGATTGCTGCCAGTTAACAGATTACTGGGTAAGAGACTTACCTAAGCCACAGAGGGTATCAATGTGCAAACGGGATTTAGAACTGTTTTTCATCTATAACACCTGAGCTCAGAACAAGAGTGGTTTTAAAAGGGATATTACTCTGTCCTGCAAGCCCATGTTTTGCAAACCATGTTGATCTTATACATGAAAGAGACACACAGTGTGAAAATACCTAAATACACATGCAGTTAATTCAAAACTGTGCTGTGCATGATGAATGCAGCATTAGGAAGCCCTAGTCTGACACCCTTTACTCCCGAACATGAAGAGCAAAGCTTTAGTCAAGGGTCACCGTCTCCTCTCCCCTCCAGACACAGCACATCTGAGACCAAGGTCTGACTGGCCACGTTCCCTTTGTTTGAATGGAAAAGAGTTCATGGCAAACATATTGAAAGTTCCTCATTTGAAGTTTGCCACATTCTGCCATTTATATTCTTGACATCTCAAAACAGAAGGTTTTTCCTTTGAACTGTTAATTAGACAAAACCAAAATCGAAGCTCAACAATTAATAAAGGAACAGAATAATTCTATTCTGCTGTATATAATCAGCATCAAGGTTAAAAAAAAAATACAAATCCCAGCTCTTCATTAAATCCCCTAGATGTAAGTGGCCAGAGGATCCACGCCACCTCCAGAGCAGGTTTGGCAAACTCCAGTCCATGGGCCAAATTTGGCCCCATGTTCCCTGACTGCTTTTGTAAATAAAGTTTTACTGGAACAGAGTTCCACTCGTTTGTTTACATGTCACCAGTGGCTGCTCTCGCATTGTGATGCGAAAGATGAATAGCAGTAAACAAGACCAAATGGTCCACGAAGCCTGAAAAACGCATCGCTCAGGCCTTTGCAGACGAATTTGTACTGTGGTATCGTCAAGCGCAGTCTGAGCACTAGGCAGCACAAGGCCTTCATCAAATCTAGCACCAGAACGGCTCACGGAGACACCACCTCATTGTCGTGCTGTTGTTTGGTCGCTAAGTCATGTCTGACTCTTTGCGACCCCATGCACTGCAGCACCCAGGCTTCCCTGTCCTTCACTAGCTCCTGGAGTTTGCTCAAATTCATGTCCGTTGAGTCAGTGATGCTATTTAACCATTTCATCCTTTGCCACCCCCTTCTCTTCTTGCCCTCAGTCTTTCCCTTCAGGGTCTTTTCCAATGAGTCAGTTCTTCGCATCAGGTGGCCAAAGTATTGGAGCTTCAGCTTCAGCATCAGTCCTTCCGATGAATATTCAGGACTGGTCTCCTTTAGGATGGACTGGTTGGATCTCCTTGCAGTCCAAGGGACTCTCAAGAGTCTTCTCCAACACCGCAGTTCAAAAGCATCAATTCTTCAGTGCTCAGCCTTCTTTATGGTCCAACTCTCACATCCGTACTTGACTACTTGAAAACCCATAGCTTTGACTGTATGGACCTTTGTCAGCAAAGTGATGTCTCTGCTCCTTGAGATGCTGTCTATGCTGCTCACAGCTCTCCTTCTAAGGAGAAATTGTCTTTTAATTTCATGGCAGCACTCACTTCATTAGGTCTCTTTTTTTTAATGGTGACTTTTTAAAAATTAATCTATTTTTGGCTGTACTGGGTCTTTATTGCTGAGCACAGTCTTTCTCTAGTTGCTGAGAGTGGAGGCTACTCTCCAGCTGGGGTGACTTGTCTGGTTGCAGGGCACAGGCTCGAGGCGCACGGGTGTCATCAGCTGCCGTGCACGGGCTCAGCAGTTACAGCTTGAGGCTCTTGAGCCCGGGCTCGTAGCTGTGGAAAAACGGGCTTAGTTGCTCTTCAGCATGTGAAATCTTCCCAGACCAGGGACTGAACCGTGTCCCCTGCATTATCAGGTGGATTCTTAACTACTGGAGCACCAGGGACGTTCCATCATCTCTTGTATTCAAATACCACAAATAACCAATGTGCTCTATAACATGGATAAATCATGATTTAATAAAATACGCTTGAGTGAGCTAAAGTCGCTCAGTCATGTCCGACTCTGCGACCTCATGGACTGTAGCCTGCCAGGCTCCACTGTCCACAGAATTCTCCAGGCCAGAATACTGGGGTGGGTTGCCATTCCCTTTTCCAGGTGATCTTCCAAACCCAGGGATCAAACCCAGGTCTCCCAATTGCTGGCTGATTCTTTACCATCTGAGCCACCAGGGAAGCCCAAGAATACTGGAGTGGGTAACCCAACCCTTCTCCAGCAGATTTTCCCAACCTAGGAATCAGACCAAGGTGTCCTGCATTGTAGGCAGTTTCTTTACTAGCTGAGCTACCAGGAAATACTCTTAGGCTATTAAAATAATGTAAACTTTTTATAGTTATGTGACAGTCATATTATTAAGCAAAAACAGCAGGTTATAAAAATAATGTAGGCAGTATTATCACATTTTGATAAATATATACTGAGTAAATATTAATAGATACAAGTATAGAGACAAAATACTAGGTGGTGAGATTATCAGATTTTTTTTTTTTCCTGTTTGTATTTTCTAAAATGAACTGATTTCTTTTCTATAAACATGATATAAAATTACTTACTAGAATTTGGGAGTTTTTTTAGATTTTTTAAATTCAATTTTAATCATTTAATCTTTTTTTTATATTTTGCCCTACCTTCTTTCGAAGACAATGGGCTGCCTTTCTGGGTGCCTGATGTCCTCTGCCAGCATTCAGAAGTTGTTTTGTGGAGTTTGCTCGGCTTTTAAATGTTCTTTCGGTGTATTTGTTGGGGAGAAAGTAGTCTCCCCATCCTATTCCTCCGCCATCTTAGTTCCCCTTTCTAATCATTTAATCGTAAGGCTATTTATGTTGTTGACTTTGGCCACTAGGATAACATAGTAAAAAAATAACTTTTCTCCCACTGGTTCCACCAGTTCTTCAGATTACAACAAACCCTAAATATTTAAAATACTCTATACTATGGCTGGGTGAGAAAAGAGAGGCAGGATGGGCAGAGGAATGGCTTCCTGCTGGGCATGCCCCCAGGACCCAGACTGTGTCTGGCTTCTTGCCTTACTCCCCACAATGCTCTTTTAGGAGGCCTAAGAGTCAAAAGGAGTTGACTTGGGGCCCCACCCTGGTGCCTGATCCCCAATGAACCTCAGTGCTCAATCATCATGCCCAGGGTCACACGCGATGAAAAGTAACAAACACAAAATAAAACCATTTTATTTTCAAAGCTGCAGAAATCTGGCAGGACATCTGGTCTACCAGAAAGGTCAAGGAGTTAATGGCTCACAGCTACTTTCTTTCTTTCTCTCTTGCCCGGTGTTCAAGTGGCTACTCCCATCTGTACTCATCTAAAAAGTGCCCGTTATAGTCTTCTAATGCCTCTGTACCAGAGGGAGACTTGAAAACAGCTGTGGCTTCTGATATTGAAAAGGAGACTCAGCAGCAACGCCAGGCCTGCTGACGTCCAGCCTGCAAACAGCAGAGGTGAGGGAGGGGATGTGCTTTGTGCTTTGATAAACTGTAAATCTTATTATGTTGTTTATAATTATGTTCAATGGGTTTAACAGTTTACTACAGGAATTCGTGGTAGATTATTCTTTTTCTTGCACAGGACATGTATTTCATAAGTCTAATTATGTTAGGTTCATAAACACATTTCCAGCATACAACATAATTTCTGTTACATGACATATTCCAGAACCAAGTTCCCACCTGATTTTCAGACTGTACACAACTCTGTCCTTTAATAAAAACCCTGTGGGATTTTTACTTGTCAAGCAGATCTCAGTGAAGCTGGGCAAAAAAATTTTAATAAAAGGAAAAATCTATCAAAATTCAAAACAACTTGTAAAGCCTTAACTGAAGGTGAAATCTATAGTTTAACAGCTTTTGAAAGGAAGCCAAGAAAATAACATAGCGCTTCTTACATACTGGGCTTTCCCAACACCTCTCCTCCCAGCTAGCTGGTCTCCACTGGTATTTACGTCAGAAAAAAGAGAATCCTTATTAGTATGTAAGGTAAGACTCACCTGCTCCCCGGCTGGACCTGAGGCTTGGGGCTTCTGGCAGGCTGGGCGGTTTCCGTGGTGGCCGCCGCTGTGGCCGCGCCCGACTGGCACCTCCATGGCTGACAGGCCCTTGAGCCGCCAAACAGCACTGTGACAAAATTAAAGTGGCAGCATGAAATCTGGCTGGAAAGTAATTTCTTTTGAAGAGGCTCTCAGAGCATAATTCCTGGATTTAAAATTTAAAGGGGTGCTATAGCAGAGGCGATTTCCCCAGCATTTCTGTGCAGGTGGGTGAAAGCTCTTAAGCCCCGTCTGAGGGGATGGGGTGGTGTCCCCCGGGATGGCTTATCACAGCCGCCTGCACGGAACCTTCTTGGAAGCCTCCTCTCCTGGCTTTGGCTGCCAGTTTTCATATGATCCCTCAAGAGAATCACTGCAGGTTATGGAGCAGCATGCTACTCATGAAGGTAAGGAGCCGGTGGAAAAGGTTCAGACCACTGATTAAAGGGGTGGCATGCTTGCGTGCTAAGTCACTTCAGTCGTGTCCAGTTCTTTGCGACCCCATGGACCGTAGCCTGCCAGGCTCCTCTGTCCATGGGAATCTCCAGGCAATAACACTGGAGTGGGTTGCTATGCCCTCCTCTGAGGGATCTTCCTGACCCAGGGGTCGAACCCATGTCTTCTATGTCTCTTGCACTGGCAGGCAGGTTCTTTGCCATTAGCACCACCTGGAAAGCTGGGCCAGTTTTCCACACTGGCATAGATCTCATACCTACCTTCGCGCCTTCTCCAATATGGCACCGGGACAGAGAACCCCAGGATTGAGCCTGGACTCTGACAGGCCAGGCTGGGGGAACCCCTGTTTTCAAGGGCCGATTCTGGCCCCCCTCCTTATCCACTCAACTCCACGGAGTATACCATCTGTACCACCAAGGATTCATGGACACCCAGAGCCGCCCCCACACCATTTCTGACCAGGCTCCCAGTGCCCAGGACCCCAAATTCCCTGACTCCAAAGCCCCACTTCCAGGGTCTGCAGGCCTCTTTCCGGCTTCCATCATCCTGAGGGTCGAATGCACCATCAGAATAATACTCTTGACCTGAAAGGTAGCCAACGCTCTGGGGTCAAGAGTGGAACTTGAACACAAGCAGTGGAGTAGGCACAAGACTCTTCATCATGCTGGCAGTCTGGGCATGGAGAGAGAAGCAGGGACGTCTGCTCCAGAGGCAACTTGCTCAAGGCCCTGGCATTTACACGGCAACTGTGAAGAGTTCAAGACAAATAGCATGGTCTATTTGTCAGCGTAGCAGAACAGAACAGAAAACAGTCTGCTCGCTGGCTATATACGGGTCTTGTCCTGGGCACGTAGTCGTGGGCCTGGAGTGTGGAGGAGTGGAGGAGGCCACGGGCCGCACCCCGTTACAGCGTGGAGACTGTTCATCCTTAGACAACGCGGAGTAAAGTGAAACTGGAGCCACGGCAGTGAGAGACAGGGCTACTACCGCGCCCCTCGGCACACACATGACTTCCCCACCCCGTTCTCAACCCAGCAGCTCTCAGACCAACCTGAGAGCAATCTTCTTCTACCCTCCTCCCACTTATGAGTCAAAGGCGTTCTGGTGAGGTAGTCCGGCTGTGGACCAGCGCGTGGGACTCCCGATCCGTTTCTGCCACTGACTCGTAATACAACTGGGGCTGGCTTGTAACCTTTCTGACCCTTAGTTTCTCACGCGGAAAAATGACGACACTCTGCTATCCGCAGCCTCCTGGCAAACATTACAGCAGGTAAGAACAGTGGAGCACAACGCCTGCAGGTGGCGCAGGCGGCAAAGAATCTGCCTGCCAAGGCAGGAGCCTTAAAGACACCTGGGTTCCATCCCTGGGTCGGGAAGGTCCCTGGGAGAAGGGAATGTCGCCCCACTCCAGGATTCTTGCCTGAAAAGCCCTATGGCTAGAGGAGCCTGGCGGGCTACAGTCCAGGGGGTCGCAGAGTCAGACACGACTGAGCATGCATAAATACATGCGTTGAGTGCTGGTATCATTTTCTTTTGTGTCTAGAGCATCAGGACTACACTTGCTCCAATTTTATAAAATTTTAATCACCTGGCATGTCTATAAAACATAGGAGAATGGTATTTCCCGGCCAGTTAGAGTTCCAGCTATCCAGATTGTGCACACGCTCAGCAGAGCTAATAACGTGAGCTTGAGCCGAACAATCCTTAACTCAGAGCAGAAGTGCAAAGACTGAAATGAAGACGTGAAACCCCACTCAAACGAGGTCTCAAACCAACTCCCATCTCCTTGTTTTAGACAAGCCCAGTTCTGAACTGCATGATGAGACCTGGGCAGGCTCTCAATCAAGCCACCGTGTCCCCAGTTCCTTATAGGAATGAGCTTATATCAGATGCTATGGGGCATCAGAATGGAAATGTGGCATTACACAATTTGACTTTTGGTACTATAATAAGATTTCCTCCTGCAAACTTTAAAATGGGGGTGGGGCAGGGGTGGGCACAAGGGGGTGAGAGTCTCCAACCAGCACATCAGTATTTCTTAGAACAGTTGGGAGCTGGGAGCTTTTTGAGCCGCTACACTATTGCCACGCCCTCTACTTACAAAACTCTCTTCTCTGAGGTGAAACACATTCTCAAAGAAGGGTGATGCTGCTTAAAAAAAAGAAAAGGATCCTTTTTGCTCAGGACATAGGGTTAACACACCCACCTCTCAAGGACTTCTCTAAAACCCTCCTATCAGAGTTCCCTAGTGGTCCAGTGGTAAAGAATTCCTCTGGCAATCCAGGGGACACAGGTTCCATCCCTGGTTTGGGAAGGTCCCACATGCCCCGGGGCACCTAAGCCTGTGCAGCCCAGCTAGAGAGTAGCACCCGCTCACCACAACTAGAGAAAGCCTGCACACAGCAGTGAACGCACAGCACAGCCAAACAGCAACCATCAACAATTTAAAAACAAATAAATAAAACACTCCTCTCCCCAGTGATCTGAAGACTCTAGAAAAGCAGTGTGTCTCCTACTTAGTGATTAGTATTAATCTATCTAAAGGAGTTTAATCATTCAAAGAACAAAATGAGACTTCTGAATACACTCAGCTAACTGCTTAAGAGAAACTCAAAGGCACAGGCGGCGTCATCTGGTGTAGAGAGGGTGTTGTGAGCTAGAGAGATCCAAGTAGAAATTCCAGACAGGACCAAACAGAGTTATGTGACAGTACTTGGGCAGCTCACTGAGCTACTCTAAGCCTCACGTTTCCTCATCTGCAAAACAGTGATGAGGCCAAACTTTCAGGGTTGTTGTAACGATTAGGAGAATTTTTAGAAATCTATATCCAGCCCCAAGAACAGTGCCTGGCACAATGCTGGTAATTAAGCAAGAAGTAAGAACACTCAATAGTAAGGACTGGCCCACTGATAAACTAAGATCAGGTAATTCTAACCCTACTCTTGGCATGGACAACTGGTCTACCTTTGGAGAGCCTACAGACAATAAAAGCTATAAAACCAAGGGACACGCAGAAGAGAAGATGATGTAAGAAAACAAAACTTCATCAATTCCTGGACACACCAAGTACATGAGTCACTCAAAAGTATACCTGTGACTTAAGAAGTTCATGAGTATTAACTGGTTCCCCCCAGACCAAATTATTTAATATTTTGGATGCCTGGGGGTGGTACACAGGAGGGTGGAAAACAAGGTACACAAGCACCTAACACTGCTTTTTTCTACCACACAGGAGACAAGGATTATTTTAAAAGGTCCTTATAAATATGTGTATCATTTTAAAAATTAACAGAAATAAGGTTCTATGTTGTAACTATTAATAAGCACTTGGGGAGAGGAGGCTTTAAAAAAAGAATTGTTATCTATCTGATATGGAGCCAAAATATTCTAATGCATTAATTTAAACATTGATATATATATATATTTTTATTATTCTAGATTTGCTTTTTTCTAATTACAAAAGACAAATATGCCTAACATAGAAAATCTGGAAAGGAAAAGGCACAGAGAAACAATAATTATTCTATCAACTTTCTAAAATATACATATACTATATACATATATACATACCAGGGAGCTTATTAATTCTGTAATATGCTAAAAACAGAATATAACACTTTGCTCTTCTACTTTGAAAATTCATTTTGAGAAATACTATTCAACTTTTCCTATACCAGATGTTAACCCTTTCATATAAAACAAGATAAAGTAGTGTGGAAGTGAAGGTGAAAATGCTGTTCAGTGGTCCCAGACTCTTTGAGACCCCATGGACAATGTAGCCCACCAGGCTTCTCTGTCCATGGGACTCTCCCGGCAAGAATACCGGAGTGGGTTGCCATTCCCTTCTCCAGGGCATCTTCCCGACCTAGGGATTGAACCCAGGTATCCTGTATTGCAGCAAATTCTTTACCATCTGAGCCACCAGGGAATATCAGTCTAATTCAACTAAACTTCAAATCTATTTCTGCTGTGGCCTCTGAATCCTTCCAGTTAGTTACCTATAACCTGGACAACAAAGCATTTAAACATCCTCAAATTGTTCTATGACCTCAACTCCAGAGCCTGTCAGACTTTCTTTCCCACTGGAAAAGCTCAATGAAAGAAAAGACTAATTTGACACATCTTTCAGCCCTGTTACTGGCACTGGGCTCCCTTTTCTTAAAAGATAATGTCTTTCATCTCCCATTGCCCTTACTGATCTCACTGTCATTGGACACTGGGTCCTAACAAAGGCACCTGTAATTACATATGGAGCTCAGAATGGACTCTCTCCACTCCTTCTCAGTAGGTACCAGATTGACAAATTAGGGAACTTCTTAAAAAAAAATAATAATAACTCAGGTCTGGGTCCAATCACCATTCAAATGCACTAATCAAGCATCTTAGCAGGTGGCAGCCTTTTAAGTAACAGTAACATTTTGAGGGTATCTATGTATCTACTATGTGCCAGGCCCTGGGCTACAGGCTTTCCCTGTAACCAGCTAATCTTCATGGCAAGCCTAGGAGGTATTACCTTCTCTGTGTCTGGCAAAGTTCATGCTGGGGTGAATGCCTCACTCCAGGGTCCGGGGAGGCGGGGGGCGGGGGTAGAAATCGCAGGAATGCTGCAGAGCAAGCTAGTGTCCCAGCCGGGTGTGTCTGAACCAGGGTCCCACCGGCCCATCTTTTGGAGGCATCCTACGGTTCACCTCTGTATCAGAAACCCATGGTGTTCTCAGTGGGTCTTATTTATTCTCCAATTATCTCTAGGAAATACTAGCCCAGGCTGCCCTGGATTATTTACTCTCCAAATATCTAATTTGGGCTAGAAAACTATTCTCCAAATATTTAATCCTGGGCTAGCATTTTCTAGCCCTGGAGTGGGTCCTGCTGCCAAGGGCGAGTAAGCATCTGGGTGCTGCCAGCGGCCAGGGCTGGGCAGCAGTGGGCAAAGTGTGATCTCCGCCACCAGGGAGGCAAGCCCAGGGAGGAGACTTCTGCTGATGCTCCTGACGACGACGACAACGTTACTGTCTCTGCGTCAGGCCCTTAACGCACTCTGCCTCCCGTGATCACAACCACCCTGCGACTCTCATTAGTCGTATTTTACAGCGGCGATCCAAGACTGAGAAATCTCAGCCCCTGCTCACGGCGCCCCACCTGACCCACGGGGCTCCGGAACCCTCCCCGCGGCCGGTCAGGGTCCCCGGGTGACCCACGTAGCCCCCCTCTCGCCCCTCCCCGGGGAGGCCCCCTTTCCGGATCCCTTCTCCGCCCCTCTGCACCCCCCGCCGCCGGTCCGGGACGTTCCGCAGGCTCCGGGGCCCCGGCGTCCGCTGCCCGCTGTCCCCGCCTCGGCGGCGGCCGCCACGGCCCCACTTACGCCGATCGCGGAGCAGGACGCCCGCAGATCGCAGGGCCGCAGCCATGTTTGCGCCGACTGAAAGCGCTCCCGGGGCGGGCTCGGCCCGGGACCCGGGTTCCTCCCGCCGCAGCACAACTAGGAACCCGCCCCGCCAAACGCCCAGCCGCGGGGCCCGGCGCCAACCAGCCGCGCCGCCGCGCCGTGCGGCCACGCCCCGCTCCCGGCCGCGCGCCCTCTCATTGGCTGGCTGTGGGGCGGGGCCGAGGGCGGGGCGGGGCCGAGGGCGGGGCGGGGCCGAGGGCGGGGCGGGGCCGAGGGCGGGGCGGGCGGGGCGGGCGGGGGCACGCCCCTCGCTGGCAGCCCGCCCCTCTGCCCGGCGGTTCCCAAAGCAAAGGCCCCTGCCTGCTACGTCGCTTTAGTCGTGCCCGACCTTTTCTGACCCCATGGACTGTAGCCCACCAGGCTCCTCAGTCCATGGGATTCTCCAGGCAAGAATACTGGAGTGGGTTGCTATGCCCTCCTCCAGGGACTCTTCCTGACCCAGGGATTGAACCCATTTCTCTTACCTCTCCTGCACTGCAGGTGGGTTTTTTGTTTTGTTTTGTTTTTACCGCTGGTGCCACCTGGGAAAGCCCCAAGAAAGGGCCCAGGACTGTGCTATTGGCATCTTCCACCCCAACCACCAAAAAGCTGTTCCAGTCGCCCTGAAGCACCCATCTAACCAAGGCAGGAACTGCCGCAAAGAACTTTCTTGACTTTTCCATTACTATCAGTTGCATAGGACCATGCTTTTGCTTCAATGCTCCAGTTTTGTTGCCTAGTTGCGGCACAACTGTGCAGAACCTGTTTTATTTCGCTTTGAGAAAAGAAATTATTTTATGTCAGACACTCGTGACATAATTATTAAGTCCCTCTGTAGTATCTCTGTGCAGCAGAGTTTGACAGCTGGGACCAGAAAACAAACCTTATGCTGCAAACATAAGAGCATTAGGAAAAGTGAAGACCAGTCCGGCAAATGATTTTTTTTGGAGGGGTGGGTCGGTGAGGTTCGTCAGTATCGTGTCTGCTCACCTTTACAAGGTGACTGCCAGGCCCCAAACCCACCCACGAAACAGGGGCCCCCTCATTTCTAGCCCTTCCTACATTCCCACACCTCTGCCCACCCTTCCGGTTCTTACCTTCAGTACGTCTCCAAGTACAAGATCAACCTTTGGAACAGAAAGGTGTCAGACACCGTTCTTTCATTCACTGAACAAGTATTGAGCACCTACTGTGTGCACTGTGGAAACAGCAGTGAAGAGAACAGACAAGGGTCTTATGTGGGGATATAGGGGAGAGACAGAAAACCATCACAGTATGTAGTATGATGAGGTAATGATGAGGGTTAGAAAGAATGAAGGGAGGTGAGTCTTGTGCAATTGAAACAGACGGGTCAGAGCAGTCCTCACTGACACTTAGGCAGAGACCTTAAGAAGTAAGGGGGCAAGCCATGTGGAACATTCCAGGAAGATGGAGTCTAGATTGAGTGGAAAACCAGTTTTCTGTAGCTAAAATGTATGCTTTTGGTTGAATTAGCTTGTTATTAAAGACAGTCCTCTTTATGGTTTCAAGCTCAGTGTAAAATGTCAAATTAAGCGAATTGCCTTTCATACTATGTACATAATATCTGAATCAAGCAGGAGATGGTCACTGAGAAGTGAACACTGCTTTCCTATATGCTTGGCTAACTTTCCATTCTTAGGACAAAAATTATGAGTTTAGTTTGCCCTTTTGGAGAAGGAAATGACAACTCACTGCAGTATTCTTGCTGGAGAATTTCATGGACAGAGGAGTCTGGCGGGCCACAGTCTGTGGGATCGCAAAGAGTCAGACATGACTGAGCAACTAACAAACTTCAGTTTGCTCTTTAAAGAGGTGATCTTGGACCTCCTTGGAGGTCCAGTGGCTACAACTCCACTTTCACAATGCAGGGGGCCTGAGTCAGATCCCTGGTCAAGGAATTAGATCCCACAGGCCACAACTAAAGAGCCCGCATGCTCCAATGAGGAGTGAAGATCTTACATTCTGCAACCAAGACCCAGCACAGCCAAGTATTAATAAATAAGAAAACATTTTTAAAGATTTTTTTAAATTGAAAGGTGGTCTTTGTAGATAATATGCTCTTCTACCTAAATCTAAATCTATTGCTTTTAAATTAACTACCCAAAAAATCTCTACATTTTGAAATGCTATGCTGGAAAAAGTGTGGACAAGGCCAGAGAGCTAGAAAAGTTCAAGGGTTTTTAATAGCTGAGCGATGTGGGCTCTTCTGGGAGGCTCTGGATAAGTCACCTCTCCTTCCCTGGTGCTGGGCCCCACCTGCTCAGTGAAGATAAGGAGGGTCTTCTGGCCCCTCCCAGGGAAATGCCAATGATTAGTGACAAGGCACAAAGGTGCCAAGTCTCACATAATCAACACTGGGGAGAGTTAAATTTGTCTCTGGCCAGAAACAAGAAAGGGGCTAGTAAAACATGCTTTATTACGTGTATCAACATAGCAACATTAAACAAAAAATGAATTAGCACCATTTCATACATTTTTCTCACATCTTGTATTTTCATTTTTACTGATTTTTTAAAAAAAACTCATTCAGAATTATGTTCATGTATAAACCCCCTTGATACACATATTAAGACTCATAGGTTACAAATGGAAACAGATCTTTTATTTTTCCCGAAAGAGAGCTTCATGACATTTGTTATTTCTAATCTATGGCTCATTTCTTACAAACACCAAATATATCAGCTTTTCAGTGAGTAAATTTTTATGTTCTTTTGAAATGAAAGCAGATAAAATATGCTTTCTATGTGTCCTTTTCAAAACTGATTGGAAAATACAGCCCTTACATCAGAAACTGTGAATTCTAAATATGGGTTTACTAAGAAATCCAGAAAATCTTTGAAAGGCTACATGAACTTATAAAACTATATAAGATTTTTATATATTATGCATGTATATATTTATATGCATACACATGTATGTATATATAAATGCATTTTTCTAGTTTAAATATCTGTAGCAAAATAATAACCACTTTCCTTAACAAACAGGAGGTGCAGTCTCTGGGCCAGCTCAGATAAGCAGCTCCCCCATCACATGGGAGAGAGGGTTCGTCTGAGCTCGGGTGACCTAATTAGTGAAGAAAGCATTCTCTTGTCACAGCCAACACTCAGAGTTCAGCCTGTGGTCCTAAATAAAATGAATTTGTTGGTTTCAGCTCAATGCTTCAACGCAGAAGGAGGCGGGAGGAGATCCCCTAATTCATTATTTGCCATGATTGGCACCTCCAGGCTGCACAGACTAAATTTAGACTACTCAGTTCTGTCTCCTTAATCAGAAAAACAACAGGGCGAGGGAGGGATGCTGTTGAGTGTAGGGACAGAGTGGCTTCATGAGGCAGACAAACGGTGAGCTCTAATAATTGCTCAGGGAAATCTGATCAATGGTCCCCACTATTGTTTTCCAGCAAAGAGGCCACCAAAGTCTAGGCCAATGGAATGGCATTCTGACTGCCCCCTTAACCACACAGAGCCTCAGTATTAAGCCCACTAGTGATGACGGGTTTATCAGTTCCTCTGCACATTTTGATGGAGCATCTACTATGAGCCAAGCATTGCATCAGATACTGTGAAGGACAGAAAGTAAACGGTACCCTCAGCGGTGACATATACACTACCATGGGTGGGGTGGACAGCTGGCGTTTAGCACAGGACGCTCAGCTCAGTGCTCTGTGATGACCTGGAGGGCTGGAACTGGGGGAGGGCTGGGAGGGAGGCTCAGGTGAGAGGATGCGTATGCACAGGCATGGGTGTCTGAGCCAAGTCACTCAGTCGTGTCCGACTCTGCGACCCCACGGACGGCAGCCCGCCAGGCTCCTCTGTCCGTGGGACTCTCCAGGCAGGAGCACTGGAGTGGGGTGACATGCCTTCCTCCGGGGATCTTCCCGACCCAGGGATGGAGCCCAGCTCTCTTCTGTCTCCTGCACTGGCAGATGGGTTCTTTACCACCTGGGAAGCCCAGATATGCGTATTACAAATAGCTGATTCACGCTGTTATACAGCAGAAGGTAACACACCATTGTAAAGCAATTATACTCCAATTTAAAAAATAAATTAAAAAACGTAAACTGTACTCCCAAGTAGCTTATTCATTTGTGAAAGAAATATGTATAGGGGGCCCACTACCTGTGTCAAGCCCACAGTGGGCACAGCAATGAATTGGACTATCTCTACTTTCACTCAACGTACATTCTAGAAGGCAAGGCAGAGAATAAACAAAAGATACATGCCACAATGTCAGCTATGACCAGGAACTGTGAGGAAAAATAATAAAGGGGGTGAAGGAACGGAGAGAGGCAGGAACTATTCTTTTCGGGGGGTGCTGTGGGACATGGCTTCTCTGCAAAGGTGGCGGTTGAGCGGGGGCCTGTGGGGAGTGAGGGACGCCCTCTGTGGAAGGGCTTTGCAAGCAGAGAATCAGAAAGTGCTGGGATACCTTGAGGCTTGAGTTAGCTCCATGGGGCTGCTGGAGCAGAATGCCGCAGAGCAGGGGGCTTAAGACCTCAGACATGCACTGCAGAAATTCTAGTCTGGGGCTCACGCTCGAGCCCAGGTCAACAGGGCTCCTCTGTAGTCTGTAGGGGAGAATCCTTCCCTGCCTCCTCCTAGCTTCCAGCAGCCTTGACTCTCCCGGCCTTGCGGCCGCCTCACTCTGATCTCTGCCCCTGTCATCACAAGGTCTTTCCTCAGTGTGTCTCTTTTTCCATAACCATCTTTCCTCTAGAAGGACACCACTCGTACAACCCAGTCCAGTATTCTTGCTGGAAAATCCCATAGACAGACGAACCTGGTGGGCTACAGTCCACGGGGCTGCAAAGAGACGTGACACCACACCATACTGGACAAAGAGCCCACCCAACTGACTTCATCTGAATCTGGTTATACTTGCAAAGAACCTCCATTTCCAAGGACAAGAGGGGAGGATTTTAATATACAGGGGAAGGGGGTAATTTTGGGGAGGCGGGGGACACAGTTCACCCCATAAGAAGGCCTTGAGGGACAGTAAAGGAGACTGCATGTCTTGAGCAGAGTTTGGGGGTGGAGGGCAAGGAATTTTGGCTGATTTGGAGATGAAAGACTTCATCTTTTGACCAGATCTCCCTCTAACAGTGATCCATGCTTTGAGTTCAAAACATCCACTTTGCCTGCAGTGTAGAGAAAAGTAGGGCTCTTATGCCAGTTTTCAGGCATGTATCGGATGACTAAATAAGTTCATTTCCTCCGAAGGGTTCTAATTTTTATTTATTTATTTGAGATCATATTGGGCAAGCATGTTTTTCTTCAGAGAAATCATTGCTCCCAGGCGGTGGGAGGGTCCCTCCAGCCCTTCTGGTCTGGCTCTGCCAGCATCCCAGGGTCCCACCCATCTTGGATGCGGTTTGTGGTGATTTCTTGGCTTGGCACTCCTGCTCCTTGCAGGGGCATTCAAACCAAGGAAACTGACTTTTTCCAGCAGGCTCTCATTCCCTGTCAGAGCCTTGGGCTGGTGGCCGTCTTCCTTGTCTGTCTGTGCTCTACTGGGCCAGTTTTCTAGATTTCACAGAAAGGCCAGCCTTCCAAGGGCGCCCTTCATTCAGGGATGGGTCTGGGTGTGGTGTGGGCATTCTAGCAGCTGTGTATATGATGTGTTCACTGTGTGAAAATTCATAGTGTGGCACACTTATATGTGTGCCCTTTTTGTAAGTGAAAGTCTCTCAGTCGTGTCCGACTCTTTGCAACCCCATGAACTATACAGTCCATGGAATTCTCCAGGTCAGAGTACTGGAGTGGGTAGTCTTTCCCTTCTCCAGGGGATCTTCCCAACCCAGGGATCGAACCCAGGTCTCCCGCATTGCAGGTGGATTCTTTACCAGTTGAACCACCAGCAAAGCCCAAGAATACTGGAGAGGGTAGCCTATCCCTTCTTCAGGGGATCTTCCCAACCCAGGGGTTGAACCCAGGTCTCTTGCATTGCAGGTGGATACTTTACCAGTTGAGCCACCAGGGAAGCCCTTTTTTGGTATATTTTAGCACAACTTTAAAAAAGACCCCAAGTGCCTTTATCTGGGTTCAATTCTCCCTCTAACTCCCATACCTAACCCAACAGCTCTGGCTTAGAGACCCTCTCTATTTCTTCCTCCCCAGTTTGATGCCTAGAGGTGTTCCTTTCACTCAACTAAGTGGAGCGTGTGTGTGCAATTAATATCTTTATCCAGTAAAGTTAGCTGTTTATAGTAGGCGAGGAAGAAGCGAGTAGAAGTTTCCCTGATAAAAGTGAATGAGGGTTTCCCTGGTGGTCCAGTGGTTAAGAATCCATCTTGCAATGCAGGGGACACTGGTTTGATCTCCGGTCCAGGAAGACCCCATATGCCATGGGGCAACTAAGCCCATGCACCACAACTACTGAGCCTGTGAGCTGCAAGTACTGAAGCCCGAGCACCCTAGAGTCCATGCGCCACAACAAGAGAAGCCACTGCAATGAGAAGCCCTCGCTCCGAAACGATAGAGAGCAGCCCACGTTCTCTGCAACTAAAGCCCACGCACAGCAACAGAGACCCAGCACAGCCAAAAATAAATGAGTAATTATTTAGGGAAAAATAGTGGGTGGTGAGGATACAAGAATGCTTTTTCATCAAGGTGATACAGAGCTTACAAGAAGAGTGGGCTGGTTATATTCTGAATGTGGGGAGACAACCCTGGAGGCAGAAGGGCCCCTGATAACTAAGGGCAAGGCGTTCACTTGGCCACTGCCCAGGGTTTGGGAAGGATTGAGAGATAAGGGTGGGAGAGAGGGCTGAAGACTGAGCCTGAATGTACTGAGGACTTGGACCTCTGTTGGTGGGCGAACAGGACCAGGGGGGGACAGGACAGTCACAGTGAGGAGGAGCCTGCTCAGCGCCGTGCTGTGAGGAGAAGGGAGCAAGCTGGGTCCAGGCAAGAGGAGAGGAGAGGCAGGGAGGGCAAACAGGAGACAGCGGCTATGGTTTCCAAGAGCTGTGTTGAGTGGCGTGGCCAGGGGAGCTCGAAGGCTCACTGGAGATCAGAGGGAGGGCAGAGCCTGGTAACTCAAGGGCATTGGCAGTAGTGAGGCCAAAAAAGAGAAACACTTCGGTCAGCAGGAGAGCTGGTTTGAGGCAAAGATGGGTGCACTTTTTTTTTATTGTTGTTTTCATATTCTCTGTGCCTGAGTGTGGTTTACACTGCAGGAAGGACAAACATACAGGCATCCAACACAAAGTTGTAGTGGTCATCTACATAGAAAAGCAGATTGAAACTGACCATTCATTCATTTTTCTTACAGAACAACTTACAGTGAATTCATCACTCTCCTTGCTGATCTCCTAATAGCCAATAGTTGAGTTTCTTCACTTTTGCCGATGCCCTTTTGATTTGCCTTCAACTTCAGAGTGAAACCCTCTGGGTATAAAGAACATACGGATGTAATTTCACTCCTTCCCTAAAACCCCACTAAGATGCCGAGAGGTTTTGCTGCTGTTGCTGGTGGTGATGGTATGTTTTGTTTGCTTCTAAGCAGAAGCCTAAAAGGCTGGGGAGAAAAGAAAAGGAACCATAGCAATAAATTTCAGGAGCTGGAAGGCAGACGGATAAACAGTTAATGATTTAGCAAACTCAAAAAAAAATGGAATCTAAAGATGGCCAACCCAAGACAAGAACCATCCAGATTCATGTGACAGAGTCCCTAGGAGGCTACAGGTTGGCGGCGGCAGGCACCCCTGGACATGGGGATGAGAGAGAGGTGCTAGACTGAGACAGATTCAGGGAACTAGACTCTTCCCCCTCCACCCCTTTCCCCTCACAGGAGATGGGAAGGGTCTTCCATCCAACCAGCCCAAGAGGAAAGATCTAAGGATGTTGACATCAAGGACTCACACCCAACAGCTGAGGCAGCTAACCCTACGGGAGGGCTCACATCTTTTTCAACACACTTTAAAAGCATTTTACCTCCTATTTGGAATTCTCAGTAGAAAAATAAGTATCACTTGACTTCTGAGAAAAGTCTCCAGGACAACAACATTTTTGGCAGCAGGGACTGGTTTTGCTGAAAACAATTTTTCCACGGACCTGGAGTAGGGTGTGGGGGGTGGTTTGGGGATGACCCAAGAGCAGCGATGGGGAGCGGCTGTTAAATACAGAGGAAGCGTCACTCACTCCCCTGCCACTCACCCCCTGCTGTGTGGCCGGGCTCCTATCAGGCCGAGGACCAGTACCAGTCCATGGCCCAGGGGTTGGGGACCCCTGTTCTAAGAGGAGAGACAGAGACCCAAACACACAGAAGAAAACAGGGAGGAAACTGGGATGATACAGGAAGAAAAAAACTTGGGTAAAAGACCATAAAGATGGAACTTGCTGAGACCAGAGTAAAAAAAAAAAAAAATTTTTTTTTATATTTTACTATTGCTAACAGAGGTGAAAAACTCAATAGAAGGATTGGGAAAATGTTGAAGAAAGCTTTCAGAAAATAGCGAGCAAAAAGAAAAAAAATACAAGATAAAAGGATTTAAAATGAGGTCTACTACCTGAATAATAGCAGGTATAAAAAGAAAAAATAAGAGGGAACACTTTCTAAAAAGCAGTTGAAACTTCTTCACAACTGAAAGCCATGACTTTCTGAATGTAAACAGCCTATCAAAGCCCAAAAGAATGGGAGAACAGGCCCAAGAGATGTCATCATGGTATTTCAGAACGTGGGGAGAAACTTCTAGAACAGACAGGTCTTATGTAAAAGACCAAGGAGGAGAGTGACTGGGAATTCTCCACAGCAACACTGGAAATTAGAACAGTAAGACGGAAAGCCAGGGCTGCAAAATCCTGAGGGAAAAATGCTTTCTAGTCCAAGATTTTATACAGACTATTCCAGGCTCATGAAGTCCCCGTCTCCTGCGTCGGCAGGCGGATTCTTTACCATGAGCACCGCCCGGGAAGCCCGTAGCATGCATACATGGTGTGAGTGTGACGATAAGGTAGGAATATTTTTTAGACAGACAAGTTCTCAATGTACTGACCTTTCATACCCCCTTTCTCAGGAAATTACTGGAGGATGTGCTCCATCACAATAAGGAAGTAAACCAAGAAACAGGGAAACAGGAAACACTGGATGTCCAATAGCGAAGGGGGTTCTCCAAGGGGCAGTGAAAGCAGACCCCAGGATGACAGGCATGTTTCAAGATTCCAGTGTGGCTGGTTCAGGCTACAGCAGACCAGCTCTGCGAAAAGCTTCTGATGAGCACCTCATGTGTCTGAGTACCTTGGGAATTGAATTCATGATGAGAAATAAGGTGACCGTTGGTTATGTTAGTAGCTCAGTTGTGTCCAACTCTGTGCGTCCCCATGGGCTGTATAGCCTGCCAGGCTCCTCCATCCATGGGGATTCTCCCAGGCAAGAATACTGGCGTGGGTTGCCATTCCCTTCACCGGGGGACCTTGCCAACCCAGGGATTGAACCCGGGTCCCCACATTGCAGGCAGACTCTTTACCACCTGAGCCACCAGGGAAGCCAGACTGTTCATTACGAGGGAAAAGTTGGCCAGGAAATCATTAATAAAATACAACATGGTCAACCAAAGTAATGATTTCGCTAAGCTGGAAGGACCAAGAGATGAGAAGGGGGCACATGAACGGTGGGACAGGGAAAGGAAGAAGCGAAATCTTCATGGAGGAGCAAGAGAGAATGTCTAAAACTGAAAAATACAGACCTGTTTTTTAGTAACATGGAGTTAAATGCCTGAAGAAGCTAAAACTTTTGAACATCTCCATTTCTGTGAGCCGGAGTACTACACTGGAGTAAATACAAACTCAATTTTGATGCCAGAAACCAGAATCTTTGAACTGCAGAGGACACCAATGTTTTTTCAAAGATAATACTCTTCATCTAATCATTAGTAGCAATCCAGGAGGCAGAAGGAAACTTTTCAGCCTAAGAAACTGAATCATTTAATCAACTGGCAATTACCAAATACTACTAGAGAATGAAATAGTAACCCACCCCAGCCTTCTGGCCTGGAGAATCCCAAGGACAGGAGAGCCTGGTGGGCTACAGTCCACAGGGTCACAGAGAGTTGAAAAAGAGTGAGCACTCAGAGCAGAGCATACCAAATACTGTGAGTCACAGTATTTGTACCGAGTAACATCTGTTTTCATTAGAAGGACCGAATGAAATAATATGATCCAAAGTTTAAAATCATTCAAGCTTCAAACTTCCATTCTGTCACTTTTAACCATGCATCTTCACGAACGACTTTTAACCTTTCTCAGCCATTATCTCAGGAATAATAAGCGCTATTGTTTATTAGAGGGCTATAAATATAAAATGTCTATACTGTATACATTTATTAATAACTTATATAAATTATCAGAGGCTACTGTGGGGATCAAGGCACAGGGCAGTGCGTGGCTGACGCAGCAGTGCTCCGTTCTTGGGAGGACCTCCCAGTGTGACCTGAAAGCTACGAGCACGCAGGGGCAGTGCTTTTGTGGCTGTCGGTCAACACTGAAGTCTCAGCCTCGCCCCAGGGCTCCCATTTCAACCTCGAGGCTGGGACACTCTCAAAAGAGATAAAATGTGAAGTAGTGAGGACCTACAGTGATGAGGAGAGGCTTAAGGTTGGCTTTACAAGTGGGAGGTGGCTACCTGGTGACAGTCAACCTAACTCTGCCACAGCCTCACCTGCGTGGGCTTTTAAAGAACATGCTGGGACTTTCTGGTCGTCCAGTGGCTGAGACTCCATGCTCCTAAGGCAGGGGGCCCGGGTTCAATTCCCAGTCAGGGAACTACATCCCACATGCCACAACTAAGACTCAGCACAGCCAAATTCAGATTCTACTGGTCTGGGTTGAGGCCTGAGCACCAATACGGCTACAGGCCCAAGTGACATCCACGTGTAGGAAGGTTGCTTCTGATCGTCTATGACTCTACACTAAACGAGAAACTCTGGGGACTTCCCCGGTGGTCCAGTGGCTAAGACTCCCCGCTCCCAATGCAGGGGGCCCAGGCTCGACCCCTGTCAGGGAGCTAGATCCCAAATGCCACAACAAAGGTCAATGATTCCGCGTGTCACAACTAACCTCTGGGGCAGCCACATAAACTAACAGGAAATTTTTAGAAAATGCTAGAGGCAGCCGGATGGGAGGAATCAGGTGGCCAAGAAATGGCTGCAGAACATTGACAAAAATGGAGAGCTGTTAGTATGGAGTAGGCCGAAAAGTTTGTTCTGGTTTTTCCACGCGATGGTGCAGAAAAACCGGAACAAACTTTTCGACCAACCCAATACTGAAGTCATTTGAATTGCTGTAAGATTAGCCTCCCATCTGTCTCCCAAAACTTACAGGGCAGCTACACAAGTACCCAAGGTGCAGGGGGCTGGTGTGGGAATCACACAGGAAGAGGTGATGGACAGGAGCTGTGAGGTAAGTCCCACCGCAGCAGGAACTCAGAGCCTGGGTGTCTGTGCGGCGCACACTTGGTGAGACGTGGTCAGGTTGTGACGCTGGGGTCACAGTGACAACCAGGGCGAAGGGAGCGTAAGCCCACGTGCCCTACGGTCTGCTGCCTGGATCCCTGGTTTGATGTCACCCTGACTCCCTTATCCCCCCAGTCCCACTGCTTTCCGTCAGTATTTAAGATGCTTGAGGGACTTTTACAATTAAAATGTATGATTCTAATCTCCTCACCTAAATTCTGATCAAATGAATTGCCTACTTGAATCCAATTAGAGCTCATTCACATTCTAACCAGTATTTTTTACTTAAAGATAGAGGCCAAATATATAACAAACACCCCCATTTCCATCTGTCATTTCACTTAACTGCAAAATAAGACATACTCTGATGTGTCCAGAAACACAAAAAAGGATTACAAAGGTGATGTAACTAAGACCCACATCTAACTTTAAAAACACCTTCCTTTTTCTTACCATGTCCTTAGTAATACCTAATAAATTCAGTAGTATTTAATTTCACATATACAAATCATGAAAAATATTTTAAAAATACAGAAGGCATGAATTAATGTGAAAGACATTCGGCATTAAAAAATTAAGTCGGCAAAGACTTTTTACATGTGCTCATTTATTGACTGCTGGGAATACAGCTTATTGAGAATACACTGACATGCATTTGAGGGGAGAAATTAACCAAACCTGAGAGGAAGCCATTCAATAAGCCTGAGAGTTAATAAGGTAGGAGAGATTAGGTCTAAAGACCACAACCATGGAGGGCTGTCCTTAGGATGCCAGCTGCAAACGCTTCGGGAACTTCTTTTCTGCATTACTCTGGAACTACCAGGAGGGAGAGCTCACCCTGCCTCTTTAAACTAATGCGAGAAAGCAAGCTGTTCACTGATGTGCCAAAACACAAAATACTTGCTGTAACTTCCAACTGTTTAAGGCAATTCCATTTTTACAAAGTCCTCCACACCAATTTGTATGCTTTAGAGTTATAAGCAGCTATGAGATTTAGGAAAGATTCACAACTGATGCGAAAGCCTGTATCATATCATTCCCGTATCTGCTGATTTATGCTGTTCTAATACCAGCAGATTTTTTGTTTGTTTGTTTTTTGTTTTTTTTAAATTGTTTTTGCCATACAATACGAGCAGATTTTTACAGCATACTGTCAATTTTTCCCCAAGGTGTTGAACTCATTGATACAATAAAGTGATATAAATTAAAAGAATTCCAGTTACACTTAAAAGGACAGAGAGATTAAATTACTGGAATGTCTCAGATCATAATTTAAAATTATTTAATGACATACTTGCTACATACGACATAAAGATTGTAACCTAAAGGTGGATAAAGCGCTGAGACATACTCCTAACTGCTGAGCTACAAACCACAGAGCTTCTCCCAAACTTTTTTAAAGGGTATTTTTTTCTTAAAATGATAACATCAATGTTACTTGATATTTTGAATTGCTTTCTGTGGTAGCAGGAATAAAAAAGAGAAAACAGAAACGGACGTACCCCAGTGGAATAACGAAAAAGAGGTGGGGGGAGATTCTGGCTTCTTTTTTTTTTTAAGGGCAGTCCGTTCCTTCCATGAACCGTATTCTTTCCTGAAAGCTCTGGGGGTGGGGGGAAACCGGTCACGGCTTGCAGCGCTGGACAAACCGAGGGTACAAGCACACGTCTCGGATGTGGTATCTGTCCAGAATCCAGGTTAGGAATCGCTCCAAGCCCAGGCCATAGCCGCCATGTGGACATGTGCCATACTTTCTCTGTTAGAGAGAGAGGGAGACAGAGGAATAAAGGCCTCGTTTACAATTCTGTCTAAAACAGTGAAACTTTTCTGCTGTAAAAATGAGTCAGCTTATTGTGGTTAAGGGATCAACCCTTGGACTTCCCTGGGGATCCAGCGGTTAAGAACCTGCCTGCCAATGCTGGGGACGCGGGTTCGATCCCTGGTCCGGGAAGATCCCACATGTTCAGGAGCAGCTAGGCCCGCGCAGCCTAGAGCCCGTGTTCCCCAAGAGATGCCACCACAGTGAGACACCTGTGCCCCACAACAATGACCCAGCACGGCCAAAAACAGACAAGGAATTCAACCCGTAGGCTACACTCCTTCATGGACCACATGAGGAAAAGAATTTTGATATGAAAAACAAACCAGGGATTTAACACCCTAGAAACAAAAGATTTCACACTTCAAATTAAGCTAATGTCTGTTTATCAGAAGAAAAGGAACGACTAGATATTAGCAGGATCTGATGACACGTTTTTAAAAACTCAGCAGTGACGAGTGAGGGGAGCAGCTAACAGGTTTTCAAATTAAGCCAACATATTAGTGGCAAAGACAAAACCCGCAACACTCACACGCCACATTGTTAAAACCACGAGACTGAATGCAGCTCCTTCACAGGCAAAGGGACCAGCCTGCATTCTTCCCTTCTGACGACTTTAGTTTACACAGAACTATTATGCTGAAAAAATGTTCAAGGGTTTATCTAATAAAATAGTTTTTACCTGGTCTGTGTACCAGTAATAGGGAGTGGGGTCAATTCCTTCTCTTTTGTAACCTGCCAGGATCTCTTCATTATCCCAGATACGCATGGAGCCGCCCACGATCTCACCAACGTTGGGCATCAACACGTCGACCTTTCAGAATGAGCAATAAAACAGTTATGACCAAGCTCTCAGTCACGGCGCTGCTCTAGAATTTGAATGGAAATCACTAAGTGTCTGATGACTGTGCCATGCCAAACTCAAGTATGACTCAAATGCTATAATTCAAAGCGGCGGGTCAAACACAATCAGAGGGCAGAAAACACCTCTTGAAATGTTGAAGGTTTATAATAAAGTATTTGTTGTGAGCTGTGTCTTACTCCGATGCCCCCCACCCGCCCACCCTTCAAGAGCACAATCACTATCTGAGCCCAGACTGACAGATTCGGTGAGGCGGGGGTCCTCGGGACAGCGCTGCATATAGAAGGACTTGATCTCCACGGGAAAGCGACACAGCAAGATGGGCTCGTTGATGGTGTCCGTCATCAGCCTCTCCGGAGCTTCCGGGATGTCCTGAGGTTAAACGGGGGCTTCGTGAACATCTACACCTCGAAAGGTGCCCTGGCAGAAGCAGTTCTCTGGTCCAGCAGCAGTCTGCCATCTTACTCACCCAACAGAGCCCAGAACACAGGTCCACCCATAACCCATGACCACGCGGGGGGAAGGGACCATCTCTGTAAGCAGATCTGCCTCTTCCTACATCACATCTGGGCCACGTCACACATGCACACACACACACACACACAAATAGAAAACCCCACCCGCTGCAGGGGGGTGGGGCGACATCCTGCTCCATTGTCCCTTTTCGTGGCCAGTTTTATCTGGGTCTGAAGCAAACGCAGTCCACCCAATCCATCTTATTGGTTTAAGATAATCAGCAAATGCTTCACAACATCACTGATCTACACACACACACAATGTTATTAATAACACCAATCTTTAAACTCCCATTATTGCTGCTCCTTTCCTGTTACAATAAATCTGCATGCCTTCAACGGCTGTAAGACACGGCTGTAAGACAAACAACCAGTGTCGAATTTATAAGTGTAACCACACCTGGAGCAGTGAGCCAAGAGAGGTTAGATGATGATGAATCAAGTTGATCTGTTTTCCGCTCACGCATCCTTCAGTAAACCACACATAAATTCAAGTTCAAACTGAAAACTCTTGTCCCAGTAAAAACTGACTGGAGAGAATGGGGCAAGACTGATTTAAGGTTAAGAACTGAGGGAGCTCCCCCTCCATCGCCAGGCACAGTGGTTTGCAAGCTCCCGCCCTGGAGCCCTGCGCCCTCTGCAGTCCAGAGCGGGTAACGGGAGGTGAGTGGGAGAGCCCTTTGCATCCTAGAGTCAAGAGTACAACTTAACTGCTGGAAAAGGGTCCCGGGTCTGAAGCCCTCTGCTCTATCCCAGCTGACACGGAGAGGAAACGCTGACAGGCTCGGAGGACTGCCAAGCGGACGTCACCTCCAAGGCAGAGATAGGGAATCCGACAGCGGGGTCGCTGGCCTCTGTTAATCAGCAGCGAGGACAGACGTGGGACTGAAGCCCACCTGGGGGGCTCGTGTTCTTTCCACTCAACCCCACCACCTTGTTTTCAGCACAGAATCTGGTTTTACACATGGTCAACTGAATTAATGAAACAATTAATGTAATTTATATAGACCTAGTACATTTTCCTCTCTCTGTAATTTCTTTCTAAAAATGAAACAAAAACTACACATTTCATTTGTAAAACAGATTTGCAAATACTATGTAAGAAGTGGTTAAATGCACAAGGAAGAGGGTTTGGAAAGTGTTAATGACCTATTCCCACAAACAGTGCTGGGAGGTGGTCCCGGGCCAGACAGACATGCTCAGCGTACCTGGGGCCCCGGGCCACCTTCCCCCTCACAGCCTTCCCTCCTGGTTTTACATGTCAACCAGTGGCTATTTTCTTCTTTGAACCTCCTCCATACGAAGGAGTTTTAATTCACTGTTTTGGGGGAAGTTTTAATTCACTGTATTCTTGCCTGGGAAATCTCATGGACAGAGGAGCCTGGTGGGCTACAGTCCAAGAGGAAGCACAGAGTCAGAGGGGACTGAATGACTAACTTCCACTTTTCATCCTTTTCTGAAAGTCAGTCACTTTCTCCAGAAACCCAAAACACACACACACACGTGCCAGCACTCTGCACGTGCCCGCAAAGTCCACAAGGCTCTGAAGCGCCCCGCCGGTCTAGAGGGCTGCAGCTAGAGCTGGGGGAGCATGGATTACGGGAGAGGCGCGAGGCGGAGGCCGGGCCGTGAGGGCCACAGGCTGGCTAACGTCTGAGACTGACCACCGAGACCAGGGACGAGGCGCTGCCCCGGGGGCCACTCCACACCTGCCGAGCCGGGGGTCCTCAGACCAGCCCAGGAGGGCCTGTGGGTACCATGCACTTAACAGCAAGCTGACGCCCCCCACACTGCTGGTGAGCGGAAGCAACAACCACGTAAGCCCAAGCTCCCTTGACACAGTGACTACAGAGTTCATACCTCTCCAAACTCATAGAAAGTCCCATCTTCTTTCCTTATGTTGTGTTCTTTCAGCCACACAATAGCATCTGAATAGTTCATCCGTTTGAAAGGCCGTTTAGGGGGCTTAAAATTCTACAGTAGAAAGGAAAAACACAGTGTATATAAAGAAACCTTCACAGGAACACTTCAAGAGACGCTGTCTCCCATTACCATCAGAGGTCGTTTCATGACCGTCAGCACCGGGCATTTACGCCGGCAGCAGAGGGGCAGAAGCATATGGGAGGGTGTACGTGGATGTGCGGGTTTACATTCTGATGATGACGCCGACGTGTGCACCTTTCTTGGCACTACAGGAAGGCACTATGAAGGAAGGAATTCAATGGAAACATACCTCCTTGCTAATACTTTCAACAGCTTGGATCAGAGAATGAAGCCTCTTAGAAGCCTTTGTGTACTCTGTGGATTTAGGCTTCATTTTTAATTGAACATTAAGGGAATTTTAACCCTAACTCTGCCAATATCTTTTAAAGGCCTGTTGCCATTTTTGACTTTCCTGAAATTTTTGTTGCCAAGAAAGGCTGGATGGATTACATTCTTCTTCCTTCCGGATTAAGCTGGTGTACTGTATTCTTGTTTATCAAAATACTCGTAGCTTTGGGACTTTGAAATGGAAAATAGTCATGATGTGTGAGACAGCAGGACACGTAACTGTACAGACCTCAATTATACAAAAACGGATGCTCAGTGTGAAAATGCTCACATAAGAGCTACAAGGACTCAACAAACAGTCAACTGCTTGCAACTATGAAAGACTTTGTTTTTTGCATTTTGTGTGTTTTTGGTTTCCTATTATGACATGTTAACTTTTAAGAAATAAATGTTATTTTTAAACCTTAAAAAAAAAATTCTTTCAGACTTAAAAGCAACTTGGGGAATTCTCTGGCAGTCCAGCGGTTAGGACTCTGCATTTCCACTGCCAAGGGTCCAGCTGGAACTAAGATCCCACAAGTCATGCAGTGCAGTCAAAAAACTCCCCAAAATTGGACATCCTTAAAAAGGGAAAGCACAGACCAACTTTCTATGTAAGTTAAAGTACTATGAAATTATTGACAGTGACTAGTATCCAATTTTAGTCTTCAAAATATCCATCTGGAAACGCGTGAAGGGGATCAAAAAGTACAAACTTCCAGTTATAAAAGAGAGTAAGTCCCAACAGGATGTAATATATGACATGGTGACTATAATCAATAATACTGTTTTATAAATTTCAAAGTTGCTAAGAAAGGATCTTCAAAGGTTGCATTACAAGAAAAACGCTGTAACTACGTGTGGTGTGGGGGGGTCATTTTGTTTTTTAAAACTTTATTTATTTTTGGCTGCCCTGGGTCTACGTTGTGGTGTGTGGGCTCCTCATTGTGGTGGCTTCTCTTGTTGGGGGGCACAGGCTCTAGTGCAGCTGGGCTTCAGCAGCTGTGGTGCGCAGGCCCAGTAGCCCCGAGGCATATGGAATCCTCCCAGACCGGGGGTTGAACCCTGTCCCCTGCACCGGCAGGTGGGTCCTCAACCACCAGACCACCAGGGAAGTCCCATTTATATCTCTCTCTCTCAAAGCATTACAGCGTACACCTAAAAGTAATATGTTGTGTATCAATTATAATTCAAAAACCAGTCATTTATTTCAAAGCTCACCAAGCTATTAAATCTATAAAAATCAAGAACGTGGACTTCGCTGCCTTCTACAGGCCCTCCCTTCATGTTTCCATACCACGGCAGACCTACCGGGTTGAGGTCACGCACTATGCTTCCTGCAGGAGATTTCAGGACTCTGTCGACCACGTCACACACTAAGTCCTCCAATCGGTTCAGGAGCTCCTCGAAGGTCAGGAAAGGACACTCAGCTTCCACATGAGTGTATCTGAGGAACACGACACTGGCTCAGAGCCGCCCTCCTTTCCCCTAAGTTTCTCTCAAGCAAGGACCTTAATGCTGGGAAACTGTCCAGAAAAGTAAAACTCCCACCTTGCTAATCAACTCCCAACTCTGCGAATTAATTTTAGCCCGCCCGACTTCCTTTCCCCCTTCTTACTGATTTCTTGTTTATTCCCCAACACATAAAGGATCAAGAGAGAGCAAATCAACAGACCTTCGTGAGCTATGACCTAAGAGGTAGAATTTCTTGGACAGTTTCCATGAACTCATTCAAGTACCCTTTATATAACCTCTTAATACTTCAGAGGTTTTACACAGACTGCCATTTACCTCCATGAAAATTGCTTCTCTCAACAGGTTTTCTCAGGAAACAAAATTTAAAACGAAAACCAAAAGACAACCGCATACTCAGCCAGGTGCCTTCGTGTTCTGGACTGTTCTGCCCTGTATGACTGTGCGATACAAAAAACATCTCCCAGAGCTGGGATGCAGGTCTCCAGGTAGAGCTGGGAGGACTGGGTCAGATACGCCTCTTCCCCAAAGTAGTCGAGCTTGAAGAGCGTAGCACCGCCTTCCACCTGGGTCTGCACTAACGTGGGAGGGGTGATCTGCGCAGACAAACAGGAGAGGGGTGAACAGAGGCCTCCCGGGAGCACCGGGGCTCAGGTTCCCACACCCCGCGAGGCGTCGTCTGCAGAGGAGGACCACGCACACTCACTTCGTGGTACCCCCTGTCGAAGAAGTGGTCTCTGAAGCACCTGGTGACCACGGAGCGCGCCTTCAGGATCTTGGACATGTTCTCGCCCCGGATCATCATATGTCTGTTGTTGAGCTGGACGTCGACGTCAGACTCCTCATTGATCAGGTTGTCAGCGCCTCCGGCAGGGGCCAACCCGATCAGCTCCCAGAAGTCGCAGCTCAGCTCATGGCCCCCCGGAGCCTACAGTTTTAAATGAGGTGGGAGAAAGAAAGGGAGGGAGAAGGAAAGAGAAAATGTACAGTGTGAAGGATTCTCACTTGTGTCAACATTTTCAGTAAGCTCATATTTCTGAGAACCTATCTTTATTTTATTAGCCTACCCTTCTAAACACAAAGCCCCAGTAATTAAATTTTATATTGACAGATTTAATATTTCTTTCAAAGTAAATCACTCACACACACACACTTTTTTAAAAAACAGAAAAGCACAAACTAGAAAATAAACTCTAACCTCGTGACCTGGAGTAACCACTAACTACTGTCAACATTTTAGTAGATCTTTCCAGCCTTTGCCCAATAATTCAAAAGTAACAATGCCCACGCTGAAAAATTCCTTAAATACCAAGGTTTTACTAAAAGATGTTTCTCTCTGGAACATATAGATAGTAAGAATTCAAATCCTCCCTAATAATCCCACCGGAAGCCTTGTGTTTAGAAGCCACAGAGTATGGAACATACAGCCATCTCGGTGCCCACGCTGGCGGCAAGGAACGCCTTGATCGCCACTGCACTTTGCGATCACATTACTTACGAGGAAAACCCACTGAACCGGGACCAGACAGTCACTCTCAAGACAGGTTCTTTACATGGACTCTGGGAGACTCTTTCATCGATGTTTCTAGTCTCTCAGGAGGACCCCATGGGCTCCCTCTGCTGGCTAATATGTCATGTTTGTTTTCTTTCCCAAGGAACAAATACAACCACAGTTGTTACTTGAACAATAATTACCAACAAGTAGCTCTTAACTGGTACTAGGTGACATGTGTGTTGGCTCGGGAACAAACAACTCTGGGACTGTGTCAGTTATATTTAAGTTTTTTTTTAAGAGTCTTTCAAATTCTATTTTAAAAGTTTCAAATTTAGATTACTGTTCTTTCCTGAAACACTTCCAGTAAATGAAATTTTTTTTACCTAGCTGAAAAATTATTCACATACAAATAGCAAGTTAGTCTTGCCCATGAATATTATTCCGTAATTCTTTAGGCTGAAAAATACTGAGATTGTTATATCATACAAACTGTACAGCGCACATATTTCACTGGAAAAGGAAAAGGCACTCTAAACTTAGCAAGTGCATTGCATCCTTATGTTTATAATGCTAAATTCCAAAATAAAACAAAGACACTGGAAAACAACACGCACAGAACTCTTCTCTCAGAAACTCCACACACTCACCTGCTTGCCCTTTGGGGTAAGATTCAGCATTCCGTAAACTGCAACACTGCTCTCGGTGGATAAGACAACGCCATTGTAACACTGACACTACAGAAAGGTCAAGTTCAAACTTAGTTGCTCACATTCATAGTAAAATATGCTAACATCTAGAAAGCAAAGGGGATTACTTATGAACAAGTTATCTAATCCAAAACTAGTAAAATAAGACAGCCATTTGATCAAATGTTCATCTACATACAGACACAGACATGCATGCGCATACACCCTTCACACACACATACATATGCATAAACAACACTCGTCCACCTCTCTAAAACAGTGAAGGAGAGCTTTCTAAGGGACGGATCAGGCCATCAACACCTGAGTCCAGCAACCACAAGGATGACTGGAATTACGTGATTCATGAGGTGATGTGATTGAAAGAAGACAGCTATGCCCATGAGGTAGTTACATCAAGACGACCCGAGTCTGATCAGACCTAACCTCCAGCCTGTAAGAAACACAGAGGCTCGAGGAACAGTTACACCTTGAGGCAACTGACCAAATCCAGAATGTGACAAGTCCCACAGGACAAATGACCCAACTGTTTCCAATAAATGGCATGGGGGAATGTGATGGAGAAAAGAGAATGAAAGGGGAGAACTGCTATAGATTGAGAGAGATTTCAGAGACATTGTCAACTAAAAGCAACATGCAGTAGCTCTTGTTGGGATCCTCACTCAAACCAACCAACTGTAAGAAGACATTATGCATCAATTGGGAGAATCTGACTGGATACTTTGGAGGAAGGGTGTGATAATGGTAGTGTGGTTACATTAAAAATATTTCGTCCTGGGGAAGCATATGCAAGTATGTTTACATGAAATGTGATGTCTGGGAGACGAAAGGGGAGGAAGAGTAAACCACAATCGGCAATATATTAGCTACTGGTGGTTAAAGACTTACTGTGTATCCCTCCCAAATCCCTATGTTGAAAGCCTTTCCTGCCACATGTTAGGAGGTGGAGCCTTTGAGAGGTAGTTAGGATTACATCAGGGCCTGAGGGTGGCGCACTCACGAATGGAAATAATGCTTTCAGAAGAGGGAGGAGAGTTTACTTCCCTTCTCTGCAAGCCGAGGATGAGGCTACAACAGAAGTGGGCAGTCTGCCAGTGAGGACCCGGAAGAGGGTCCTCACCAGAACCTGACCACGCCAGCACCCTGATCTGGATCGCCAACCACTAGAACCGCGAGCAAAAACATCTCTTTTTTCCACGCCCCCCCTCCCCCCCCCCCCCCCCCCGTTTACGGCGGCCGGTCACAGCAGCCCGACTAAGGCATTACTGGGGCCAGAGACCGACCTGGGAGGTTGCTTCCTGCTGTTCCATTTTTGACATTTTGGAAATTTGCCACAGTAACAGTGTAAAGTAAGTATCCAGATCCCCAAATTCCCTAAACTAACAATAAAGGAACCTACTTAAAAAAAAATCAAACATTCAGCCATCGTAAATATGAGAAAATGTTTACCAAATCATCTGACAGGACACACTGGAGGAAACCCGTACCGTCCCGCAACACCAGAAACATTAAATTCTTTCCTAAAAAAGAGAAAGAGGAAGTTTAGCTGGACTGTTCTTGAGGCACCTGAAAGTATTTTCTCATAATTTAATCTTATACGAAGGAGCTGCAAGTTTAAATGTGGAAAATTCAAATTTCCTACGGAGCCTCATTCCTTTGAAGTAGTATCCCTACTCAGTATCTGGAGTATTTCACCTTCTTTACTGTATTTTTCAAATCCTACACAAGCCTCCTGACTCACATGATCATGGGAAAGCAAGACAGTAAACACGAGTCGAGGGACTGAGTCTCCTTCACCTCAGAGTCCCCTGCAACGCCCAGCACAGTGCGTTCCATGGAGGGTGACACGCTGCCACACAGAATCACTGATGGCTTTTTATGCCCCGTTTCTTTTTTTATGAAGGATTTGATAACCACTTACAATGAAAGACATGCAAAAAAATAATAATAATAAAAAGAGAAAGCAAAACCTCAGGACCAAGTACAAATATGCTTATAATAAAAATCAACTTCACTGACACCAGGGAAGTGTCAGATTTGGCTCTGCACTTTCTATAACGTACCCCCTGCTTTTCATTGCATAATTCAATTCAGTGCAACAAATATTTCCTGGATACCTCCTGATCATTGTACCCAGGATCAAAGGATACAATTGACTATATACATTATAGTTAAGCAACATAAATAATTTTTAAACTTTCAATACTTGTATTAAAAGAACAAACTTAGAATACAAATCACTGTTTCCTTTAAAGAGCTAGCATTCCCAAACAAAAATACCCTCAAGTAAATGCTTTTACTTATGTTCTTCATTTAAGACTAGGGATATTGAAAATTAAGAGTGAAAAGTACAACTCTGCCAGTTACCTTGCCGACGCAGCCTGTGGACCCAGCCAAATACCTTTACCCTTTGGCCTCTATATCCTTCTAGTTCCCGAATCTTCACCTGTCAAGTTAATAACATTTGACCCAGCATGTTATTCATCACATACCAACTTTGTCACGAATATCAGATGGATAGCAGTACAGTGTTAAAAAACCACAAATGATGTAAAACTGCAGACAGCCACTTTACCACAGGTCACAGCCAGAAAATCTCACCATACCAGAGGGGTTAAAAAAAACCCAAATCTTCTTTCTCTTAGTGCAAAACTGACTAAGAGAAACACCCAGAACTTCAGATATTGCTATATAAAGTCAATGAATCAATGAAATTTATGGCAGCAACAACCCTAGTCCACGCAGAGCCCCTTCCCTGGCCTCACGGACCCTCCTGCCATCCTGGGAGGTGGAAGCTACCAAGGCTGGCTTTTCATCCAGGGGTGGAGGAGAGAGGGGCGGGGAGGGAGGGGCTGGCAGGTGTGGCCTAGCACACAGCTCCCTCACTAAGGAAGCAAGAAAAACATGACAATTCAACAGCAATAATAACTATTCTCTTCTAGAAAGAACACAGATATAATCCAATTTTTAAAAAAATCACAAAAACCTTTTTGTCTTAAGAGGTCATGAGAATCACGGATTTCAACCTCTTCGTTTTACGGTGGGTGAGGAAACTGCCCCAGGGAGGATAAAATCACGGGACTGAGACCCACAGCCCACCAGGCCTGGATGCCACGGCGGGCAGCTTTCAGTGGGGACAGAATGTGTTCAGCAAGGCGATTACTCCATTTTATTAAAAAGTGAGCCCCCCAAGGACCAGACTCACAACTCTCCAGCACTACCCTCTCGCTCCCTTCTGAAAGAAAAGACAAACGCTGCAAAGACCAGAGCATGCAGCACGCTCCCCAGACACAGAAAGGAACAGCGGGACCCGTGGGTCCACTGTATTTGGAACAAGATGCGTCACACTTACACATTTCGGCTCTGGAAGGCTCGCATCGTTTTTAATGGCAATCTTCTTTGCTTCTTCCAGGTTCTTCTCTCTTCGCAAACTGTCTTCTGCCTAGTTTTAGTAAGCGGGCAATCTGTTAACATGGTGCCTGGTGTCCTAAACCGAAAACCGTCCACAGAGCACTCACTGCTCACCTCCTTCTTCTCCCGGGACTCACTCTTCATCTGCTCCCTGTGCCACAGCTTCCTGATGTTCTTCATCTGGGACTTAGAAATAACATCCCACCTCTGGAGGGATAAATACGTATTTAGTGTTTTTCAGACCCCTGTATTCTAAAGAAAATTTCTTCACAAAATCATAAAGTTTCGGGTTCACCTTACCTCATTTTCTTTTTGTGAATCTACATAAATGGTAGGAAACGGTTCTTTTCCAACTGTCATTAAAGCCTTGGGGAAGGGAGAAAAAGGTCATTCTTTTAACATCATTCAATGTTTAAAATTAAGATAACACCTGACTCACGAGGTAACTTCCTTCACCCAGAACATTATCAAGAGCCCAGAAGAAAACATGAAGACCCCACCAGCCAAAGGTCAATGCTGGTGGAAGGCACGGCTGGATGTACCAAGACGACTGGGCTTACAGTAGACCATCCTTTCAGGAACAATCCTAGCAATGTCATTTTACAAAGTATATAGCTTCCCATACTAGTGAACAAGAAACAACAGATTTTAAGAGGCCACAGGGACCAGGAGGAAATTTGCTGACAAGTATAGAAGGGACAGCTGACAGCAAAGGCCAACTGCAGAGCAGCTCCAGATGGTTAATCCTCACAAGGATCCAGGCAAGTCATTTCAGAAACTCTCACCAACATAACGGTCAGGTACACAGAAGGCTAAGTTTTATTTAACTGGAAAAATTCCTATGTGTAGAACATGTACCCCTTTTCAACCTTTCCAGATATACTGGAACATATCTGATATCACCGTATCATTTGATATCTTATAGTTTATATTCTTTTCTAAAAAAAAATAGATGGTTGGAAGTATGTAAAAAATAAGTATTTTATTAATTGCTTCAAATATTCCTTCAAATCTGCTCCTAAGTTATCATCAATCAAGAAATGTAATGAGTTGTTGTCTCTACTGTGACCTCTGAAGCTTATGAAAACCGACCTTTTCTAGGATCTAGTTTCCAAACCTGAAAAATACTTTTCATCTTGATTGAACACCAGTCTCAACTCAATTACTGCTAGAGAGGAGGAAGGAACCTGTATCTTTTGGAAACATCCAACAGAGTTTGGCTTCTCCTTTTAACGATCACTTTGTAAGATGTTTGCAAATCACTAAGAATTGATTTACACCTGACAGTCTGTACTGACTCCTTCTTTGCTATCACACGTTGAAAGAACCCAAGTGTGATTCTCCAAATCAGACTGGCACACTTTTTACTAACGATATACATTCACCTAAATACTACCGTCAGTTTTGGGGACTCACCCCAACAACCTGAAATGAGAGTCTTTCCGCTAAGGTTTAAAAAGTAAGATCCGTGTTTGAGACACCAAAACGTAATCAGAGTATGAGCTAAGAGGGGAGCCAGTGGTCCCAGGACAGGAACACTTGCTAATGACCTAAACAAATACGGCAACACAGCTCCTAAGGAGGGGGACTGCCAGCCACGGATACACAGGCAGGTCAGGGCAGTGCCCTCCCCGCTGCCGTCCTGGGACAGGGCATCATCCAGCTTCCTTCTGTGGCAGCTGTAGCCATTCCGGTCAGCAGGCAAGGCCACAGGCACCTTCAGAGGGATGGCTTCCTGGCCCTACACCGTAACCTGATACAATCAGATACCTACGTCCTGAGTCAAGGCCCCTGAAGAACTCATCTGAACTGTATTTGGCCTTTCATGTAAGCTGGCTTAGAGAACATGCTAAACTTACTGATGGATTCTACTGCCCTGAGAAATAATTATGTACTATTAAATTAGCATCCTGGCTTTAGGCTCCAGACTCATGAAATCCTGAGAGTCTGTTCTGAAGAATGGGTCCCTTTCTTGGTACTGATATAAAGCAGGTTCCTGAATCTCAAGATTTAAGATCACATCTTGATTCAAGTGATAAATTCACCAAGAGAACTCTGAGGAGTCAGTTTGGAAGAAATGTTTGGAATTAACTCAGTATGACTACGGGAAGATAATTTTTATTTCTACAAAAATTAAAAAACGGATCATTTGACTCACTGGAGAGAAAAATTCCAAGATGCAATGCTGATGGCAAGGAAGAAAAGAAGACACCTGTTAAAAATGTTCAAGGGGAATTCCCTGATAACCCAATGGTTAGGGACCTGGTGCTTTCACTGCCAAGGGCCTGGGTTCAATCCCTGGCTGGGGAACTAAGATCCCACGCCCTCAAGGCGTGTGTCCCCTGCTTCTCCAAGAAGAAAGCTCAAATAACTTTAGGCATACAGCATCTAATACCCTTAAAGCTACATACCTGTATACACCCCTTACTTGCCCTTTCCCAAAAGTTCTCTTCAAATCTAGTGCCGGAGATAAAATTCCTGGCAGGTCATGTAATAACTGGCAGGAGTCACTAATAAATACAGTCCTTTTCCTAATGAGGAAGGGGCACTACCTTAAGGCCTGTTTTGAAAGGTTTCTCCTTGGTTCCATCACCAGTGGTGTCATTTCCCTCTCGGTCGGAGACATACAGCTCTGCTGTTTTACAGAAAGAGAGTAAGTTACTTGTTTGGTCAATAATTACCAGTCACCTCATTCCACAGCTACTTGATCCATTCTTTATCTTTGTAGACAGAATACATATCTGATTAGTGAAAATTATCAAATTCCAGGGACTTCCCTGCTGGTCCAGTGGTTAAGACTGCACATTGCCAACGCAGGGGTGTGGGCTCCACCCTGGGTCCCCGAGATCCCACGTGTCATGCGGCGCAGCCAACAGTTTCTTTAAAAAGTATCAAAATCCAAAAGAAATTATATCATAACTTACTTTCCCACTCTCCTATCCAAGGACATCCATCCCATAAGAAGACACGGATCAAATTTAGCTTTTCAAAATGAAGTTTGATCCTTTTCCTTTGTGATACTGCTTCTACTAATACCTACTTGAATCCCAATAACAGAACAAGGGCTTTGTACTTTAGCCAGACAGGCCAACTGGGGACGTTACACTTTAACAGCCAGGGACCCTGGAGAATTCACTTAACCTTTCTGGGCTTGTTTCTGAGCCTGTAAAACGAGGGAAACGATACCCATATCTTGAAGTCCTGAGGATGAAATATATAAATCGGATATTCTGGTGCCAGAGCACAGAAAATCAAATTAAACATCAGTTTCCTCTGGCCTTTAAAGAAAACCAAAAGCTCCGGAGGCAGACGAACTGCACAAGGGCGTCACAACCGTGAGCGGGCAGAGACCTCACTTCGGATCTCCTACACCCTCTCCCCGTCCCACTGCGCCGGACGGCCTCCCGGGCCCTCCCCACATAAACGAGGGTGAGCAGGAGGGCATCCCCGAGTCCTCTCCGGAGGATCACTCGGAAGCGCACACACTCGGGGCGGCCCTGAGGTCTGGCCGGGCCTCCCTCAGCGGAATCGCGAGCTTCTCCTCAGCGGGGCCGCGCGGCGCCCGGGAGAAGCCCGGCCCGGCCCGGCCGCGAGCGTGGTCCAGGCCCGCCTCCGCCCGCGCGCGGCGCTGAGAGCGGCCCTCGGCCGGAGCGCGGCCCGCGGCAGGGGCGCCACTCCTCCCGGCCCCCGGCCCCCGGCCCCCCCCCCCCCCCGGCCCCGGCCCCGCTCACCCCCGGCCCCGGCCCCGCTCTCTCCCCGGCCCCGGCCCCGCTCACCCCCGGCCCCGGCCCCGCTCACCGAGCACCATCCCTGCGGCCGCCCGGACCACCTCCAAGGACATCACCACCAACACGCAGCCGCCTGGTCTCCCGTCGGCGTGCGCCGGCGGCCTCAACTCGGAGGTTGCATCACCCAACGTCGCGCAGAAGCCGTCGCCGTAAGTCGCCCCAGCGTCGCGGCTCCATTGGCTACGGGAGGTTACGGAGCTAGGGCGAGCGGCGCCGCGGCCGCCATCTTCGGTTCAGGCAGGGCGACTTCCGGTTCCGGCGCCGCCTCCGGGCCGGCCCCGCCCTTCCGGCCGCGGCGCACTCGCGGGCGCAGGGTGCCGCCCGGGGCCTCCTCGGCCCCGACACGCCGGGGCGGCGCGGTAGGCCCGGTCCCTCCGGCCTCCATCTCCCCGTTTTCCCTGCTGAGTCTCCCGGTTCCGCCCTGCCCCTGCCCCTGCTGTGGGCGCGGTACGGCCCTCCTGGAAACCAGACAGGGGTTCATCCCCGGTCCTGCAGTGGAGTTTGTGTCGTCATCAAATGTATGACGATTCATGTCGTCATCAGCCGCGAGCTGGGGCGGAGGTCGGGGTGACGGGCCGAGCTAGGCGTAGTCCTGTCTCCCATTCATTGCCTACCTTGAACATGAAGACGCTTTAACTTTATAGCTTCAATGAATTTAGGAGTGTAATTCTGTGTCGCTTTGATTATAGTGTGTTTAAGTTTTTAAATTATCTTAAATTGGAGGACAGTTGCTTTACAACGTTGTGTTGGTTTCTGCCCTCCATCAGTCTGAATCAGCCGTGAGTATACATATTCCCTCCCTCCATAGGGTGTATTTTCATTTTAACTTGCAAACATCAGCATTAGGAAGGTCATAACAATACCGTGTGAAGAACTGGGGCTTCAGATCTGGAACGCTGGTTCTGCCTTTTGCTGTGTGACTAGAGCTGAATGCGCTAACCTAAACTTCAATTTCCCGGTCTGTGAAGGATGAATAAGTTCAGGGCCCAGCAGTCACAGGTAGTAAATAAAGGGTGGCTAAGGTCATCATTCTCAACTTACTGGTATACCAGAGTTTGTCTCTGAGTCAAAGGAAAACATACTTTGGTTATGAAAATAAATCCATAGGTAGGCTCAGAGTTTATCAAAAATGTAAACCAGATACTTTTATTTAAGAATATTCCACCCAGTTTCACAGACTTCCCCCTTCCCCTCTTTGTTGAATGCTTTGTTTGCCCATGCATCAGCTACCTACAGCTGAAAGACACATGTATTATCTCCGGTAGCTTCTGAGAGTGAAGCACTGGGGAGTGGGTAGGGAGCGGGTGGTATTCAGACCCAGGGTCTCCTCTGAATCAAGCTGCGGGGCAGGGGCTGCAGTCACCTGGTGGCTTGAGTCGGTGAGGATCTGGCTCTTGGCAGGAGGCTGTGGCTTCATGTCAGGTGGGCTCCTCAATGACAGGACAGTGACTTTCCCCAGAAGTAAGTGGAGGGAGGGAGGGAGGCAGTGAGACTGGATTGGTTACCTCTATTCTATATTGTAGAATAAATCACCCCCGAACTGCAGGCGTTTTCTCACACTGCCTGTGGACCAGGAATCTGGGCAAGGCTTAGCTGGGGCCTCAGGCGCCGGGTCTCTAAAAAGGCTGTCATCAAGGTGCCATCTGGAGCTCATTTAAGATGGTTTTTTGCAGTTTGTGATGAAAATTGTGAGATGACACGAAAAATACAGAACACGTCACAGATTTGGGTGCTGTCTTCGAACGGGGCCATGCTAATTTCTGTTAACCATTCCAGTTTTAGGAGTGCTGCCGAAGTGAGCAGAGTCTAAGATTCTTTAGTCTCACCTGGGTGATGCTCTTCCCACATGCTCCTGTGGATGTCAGGAGGACTCAGTTCCTCAGGCTTTTGGACTCAGGGTCTCAGTTCTTCGCTGGCTCTTGGCTGGACATCTCCCTCAGTTCCTTGCTACGAGGGCTTTTCTGATGGGCAGTGTCCTTCATCAGAGCAAGCGAGCAAAAAGGCAAGAGAGTATGCAGGCAAGATGGAAGTCACCATGGTCCTTGGTTTCCCACCCCTTTTTCCATATCCTGTTCCTTAGATGCGAGTCACTTGGTCCAGCCTGCACTCCAGGCAAGGCGTTGTATACCAGGGCATGAATCCCAGGAGGTGGCAGGGATCCCAGGGCCATCTTAGGAAGCTACATGCCATAGCAACTAAAATCCAAAGTGTAGTGCCTTTTCATAACCCAACCAATGAATGACATTTCATCATTTCTGCTGTATTGTAACTGGTCACACAGACCAACCCCACTACAATACGGGAGAGGACTACACAGGATGAATTCCAGGGGGTGGAGGTCAGTGGGGGCCATCTTAGAGGCTGCCACCACTGCCCAATCAGTGACTTTCTCCTCTTCCTCCTGCACGGAGACCCCAGAGGCTGGCCTGTGTAGACACATCAGTGGGCTCTCTATCTTTTGGGTGGATGCAGCCAGTGGGGAGCACTGGCAGGGATGGGGTGAGGTCAGGTACTTCTTGCTCCAGCTCCCTCATGGCAGGCTGGCTGCACCTTCACCCAAAGGCCACAGACTGTCATCGGAACTGTCCTTCATGAGTTGAGTGTCATCTGATCCATAACATTGTATGCACCCAGAGACAGCTCACTGTAAAGAGGAAAGAAAACATGTCTACAGGACTGGGCCTGAAGAGAAGATGCCCAGAGCACCTGCTTTGATGGCACTGTTGCCTCTTCCCCAAGCCACACCTACAGACTCAGGGAATTTCCCCACGTCCAGTCTCTGACACCTGCATGGTAGGCTGGCACGAGCTGGTATTACAGCCTTGCTCAGGTGTGGCTCTGAAAAAAGAGTGGTGGGATGTCCCTGGCCATCCGATGGCTAAGGCTCTGTGCTTCCAATGCACAGGGCACGAATTTGATCCCTGGTCAGGGACATTCCACATGCTCTTCAGTGCAGCCAATAAATAGCTAAAGTTAAAAAAAATAATAAAGATACAGTTTTTAAAAAGACAGTGGCAAAAGGGAATCATCTCAGATGTTATAGAACTCTCAGTAGATGACTGGCTTACCACTTAGGTGAGTAGAGGTAGCACGAGGGGCTGATGGACACTGGCTAAAGGGTTGACCAGTTAATCAGGGGCTTGGAAGAAACAAGATTAGAGGTTAGGTATGGTGGTCTAGTGGGGAAGTATGTGGATGAATTTTTCTGAACAGGCACAAAATGTGAAGATACCTTGCTCTATGTAAACACCCTTTAGAAGGTATTCGGTAGAGAGGAGGTCTTGGTAAACTGCATATTTGCCTTCCTTCCCCCACCCTCCAAGTCCCCAAGTGCTTGTTCAAAGAAACCATACACACAGGCTGGAGGCTATGAATGGGTTCAACCACATGGGCTGTCTTTCATCAAGGCTGAACTGGCTGGCTGACTACCACTACGGAGGACCCAGCTGACAACGGAAGCTGACTTTGAGGACATCATTTCAGTTCAGTCGCTCAGTCGTGTATGACTCTGCAACCCCAAGGACTGTAGCGTGCCAGGCTTCCCTGTCCATCACCAACTCCTCGAGCTTACTCAAACTCATGTACAGCAAGTCGGTGATGCCATCCAACCATCTCATCCTCTGTCAGCCCCTCCTCCTCCCACCTTCAATTTTTCCCAGCATCAGGGTCTTTTCCAATGAGTCAGTTCTTCGCATCAGGTGGCCAAAGTATTGGAGCTTCAGCTTAACGTCAGTCCTTCCAATGAATATTCAGGACTAATTCTAGGATTGACTGGTTTGATCTCCTTGCAGTCCAAGAGGCTCTCAAGAGTCTTCTCCAACACCACAATTCAAAAGCATCATTTGAGGACTTGATGGGACGCTAATCTTTGAATCGACCCTGTGTGCAGCTGGTGGCTGGTGAATTGCATTTAACCGCCGCGTGAGTGAAGACGCCTAGCCGTGTCTGACTCTTTGTGACCGCATGGACTGTAGCCTACCAGGCTCCTCTGTCCATGGAATTTTCTAGGCAAGAATACTGGAGTGGGTTGCCATTTCCATCTCCAGAGGATCTTTCCGACCCAGGGATCAAAACCCAGGTCTCCCGCATTGCAGGCAGACACCTTACCATCTGAGCCACCAGGGATGCCCTTTAACCCTGAAGGAAGCAGCAACATGCCCGTCAACTATTGAGTCACCGCCCAGACAAGATGTACCCTCCCTGCCTGCCGCGCCAGCGTCCGTGGACTTAGGGAACGCCCTGTCCATCTCCACAGTGCATAGCATCTCCTCTAACAGGGAACACACTCAATGAAGAGTGACAGGGCCTCATACGTCCTGGGGGCACTTAGCACAGAGCCTTACACTCCGTAAGCGCTTGGTAACTAGCTGTTGGACACACTGGTTTAGTCCCTCCGGAAGCAGAACTTGCCTTTACAGCATCGCAGAGAAGTTCGTCGGTGCTCACGAGGGAATGAAGGGATTCAGTGAACGGCCTTGCTCTTCTCTCTTCCTCCGACTCTGGCCAGCTGGGGGTGCCCACTTCTGGTGGTCCTGGCTGCTCCGTCCCCGCGCCCGCTCGGGGTTCTTCTTGCACCTGGGCGGAAGTCCCCTTCGCTCCTGCAGGAGCCCACGGGGAGTCAGCGTTCTAACACTGTGAGGGCGCCCGCGGGCCACCGTAGCCGCCGCCGGCCTGCGCTCCGGGCTCTGACGCCGGGGCCGCCATGTTGCCTCCGGGCACGTCCGCGCGCCCGCCCCGGCGCGCGCCTCCCGCGGTGCGCGCGCCTCCCGCGGTGCGCGCGCCCGCGCCGGCGCGGCGGGGGGCGGGGCCTCGGCGGAGCTAGCTCGCGCCCTCGGTGGGTTGCTCCTCGAAGCAGTTTCGGAGAGAGAAGAGGCGAGCACCCCTGGGAGCGTCTCTCGGGCACGTTTCCCCTCCCTGGGCCGGGAACGGGGTCGGGGGAGCGGGGAGGGGAGGTTAATTGTTTGCTGAATTAACGAATCGGTCAAGCAGTCCAAAAAAACAAAAAAAGGTTAATATTTAAAACTGGTTTGAAATTGCAGACAAAAAAGTAAGGTTATGAGTACGGAGAAGCTATTGATTTAGGGAACTGAAAACATAACTTTCCTTTTCCTTGTGAAGTTCAACTTAAGCACTTCAATTTGTTCGTTAATGTATTGCTGTAATTCCCAGAACCCCCTCATGGTTGTCAGCTGCTACCTTTGTCTTATCATGTCTCCCTAGAAGTGAATGAAATTATTTTGAAGTCCTGCTGTCCGTCAAGGAGGGTGAATAATGGGGCTCTAAAGCCAGATACCCCAGGACTCAGGGCCCTTACTTTGTGCCTCGGTGACCCTGGTTGGGTCCCTTAATCTCTGCAGCCTCTGGGTTTTCGTCTGTAAGATGCTAATAACCCCCCTGGAAAGGTTCCCTCTGTGAGGTTAGTATAAGGTCAGGTTACACAGAAATGCCCAGTGTGGCATCTTGAGAGCCTTCTGAATTAGGACATAAACGGTGTTGATAGTTAATCATTGTTCTTTTGTTCCTTGATCCTGCAGAATCAAGCCTTCAAACTGCTGAGGGCCCACCTGTCCCCTGTCCCACCCTCCTTCATCCTCAGTGAATTCCGGCCAGTATTCCAAGTGTCTCAGACTTCGCAGATCATTTCCACTGCCCCGGCATGCAGGCAAAGCTCTCTTGCTTCAGGCCATTAAATAGGAGCTTTCTGAGTCTCAAAATTCCAACTTTTCAGCTTCAGCACCTTTCCTTACCTTATAGTTCAATATAAGAAGTACAACAGTTGACCCTTGAACAACATGAGTTTGAACCGACATGTGTCCCCCTCCCCCTCCCCAATAAATGCTGGCCTCCCTGGTGGTTCAGTGGTAAAGAACCCGCCTGCCAATGCAGGAGAGGCACATTCGGTCCCTGTGTCAGGAAGATCCCCTAGGGAGAAGGAAATGGGAACCCAATCAAGTATTCTTGCCTGGGAAATCCCATGGACAGGGGATCCTGGTGAGCTACAGTTCATGGGGTTGCAAAAAAGAGCCGTACATGACTTAGCGACTAAACAGGAACAGCAGTAGCATACCACGGTCCTACACCCTGGGAGTGGTGAATCTGCAGATGTTGATTACAGTTATATTTGGATTTTCTGCCGAGTAGGGATTAGTGCCGTGACCCCCCCCTCTCAACCTCTGTTTCTTTGAATTGTCCTGGGTATAACGTGGGATTTGCGGTAACCTTGAAGAAAGGTGAAGACAGAGCCAGATGGAAGAAGAGCTGGAGAAGCTTTCAAGGCAGTGAATCGTGTCTCTGAAAGCAGTGAGGTGGGCCTCCTCCCGGTGATTTAGTCATGGACCAGTTTAGCAGGAGCTGAGGCTCCTAGGGGTTCCCTGGGAGTTCCAGAGGCCCAGCTGGTAATTTCTTGGTTGACGAGGATTGTTATTGTTTGCTGTTTGAGCAGATCCAGGTGAAGGTGTTTGCACCTCACGTCAGAAAATCTTAAGAAATAGCCCAGTCTTGGACAAACCCAGTAAATTGAAAAGAGCTCTTCCGGGTCCATATTTACTCAGTGTGTCCTCAGTCGCTTCAGTCGTGTCCAGCTCTTTGCACCCCCGTGGACTGTAGCCCGTCAGGCTCCTCTGTCCATGGGATTTTCCTGGCAAGAATGCTGGAGGGAGTTGCCATGCCCTCCTCCAGGGGATCTTCCCAATCCAGGAATTGAACCCGTGTCTCCTGTGTTGCAGGGTGATTCTTTACCTGCTGAGCCATTGAGGAAGCCCCCAATATTTACTTAAGATGTTTACAATGATGAAATCCTGATACAGGTACTCAAAAAACAAACCATAGCTCTATTTTTAGAAATAATCCTTAGTGTTACCTCTATTAAACTCTTTAAGAAGCCTGCACTTTATGTTGCTCACACAAAATAAGCGGAGGGTGGGTGAGAATTCAAAAGCAAGTGATTACCAGAAGCCTCCTGTAGGATTTCCATAGACTGACTGACTTGTTACACAGCTTGGCTCAGCACCCGTTGTGTACTGAACCTGCAAGATGATTCCCATTTGGCAAATTGACCTCTAGCCTAAAGGTTGATTCTTATCACTTGGGAGAATTGATTCCTGATGCAGAATGCTAGACTGTGGAGCTCTCCCTCCTTGGTTTCACAATCCAGATCCAGTATCTTTAATCCCTGGTGGGAAGAAACAGAAGCATTCCAGGGCTTGTGACAGCACCTTGAGAATAAAGAACACTGATCATCTCTCCAAGTGGAGATCATAGGTTATTTGGGAGTGAGTGACCTATATCCTGAATTTGGCAAGAGCACCCTGGGCCTTTTCACCACCATACTTGGTTGGGAGGTTTGGATTTCTCTCCATGTTAGAATTTCCCTTCCTCTTATATTTATTGTAAACACTTGCATTATAATTTGATTCAATTTTTGAGGCTAGGGAATTCCCTGGCAGTCCAGTGATTAGAACTCCTTGCTTCCATTTCAAGGGACACAAGTTTGATCTCTGGTTGGGGAGTTAAGATCCTGCCAGCCATATGGCCCCCGAAAAAGTTTTGAGACCTTTTTTCTCTTTCTCTTTTTTTTGCCCCACTCTTCAGCTTGTAGAATGTTAGTTCCCCAACCAGGGATTGAACCAAGGCCTTCAGCAGTGAGAGCAAAGAGTCCTAACCTCTGGACTGCCAGGGAATTCCCAAAGTCAAATTTCTGATAATTTAAAAACTTAGAGAGTTATTTCTCTCTCTGCATCCTACTGATAAGCTTATCTTAGCCGATAATTGATTGGATGGTAAATCTGTACTGGTCTTTGAGTATGGAACATTCTCTCAACTTTTATTGATGTTACAATTTATTTGACATGACCTTGGGGGCTTCCATGGTGGCTTAGATGGTAAAGTGTCTACCTGCTATGCAGGAGACCTGGGTTCGGTCCCTGGGTTGGGTAGATCCCCTGAAGAAGGAAAGGGCAACCCACTCCAGTATTCTTGCCTGAGAAATTCCATGGATGGAGGAGCATGGTGGGCTACAGTCCATGGGGTCACAGAGAGTCAGACACGACTGAGTGATTTCACTTTAACTTTCCTTTTCCTTAAGATGTTAGACTCTTCTGAGGTCAAAGAAAACGTGTGTATCAGTGGCCTAATAGAACAGTGCTCTCTGTCTGTAACCATGAATGGGAACCCACCATGTCTTAAACCTTGGAGGGTTGCTGGTCTAGGGAGGAATATGTGGGCTGGGGAAATCTTTTGAGAGGATTTGTGACTTAAGTAGGAAAAAATATCAACTCAACTATCTTTTTTGGTTTAAATATAATTTCTTTTGTTGTTATTATTTAATTTTTGGAGTTGTTCACTCACTCAGTCATGTCTGACTCTTTGTGACCCCATGGACTGCAGCACGCCAGGCTTCCCTGTCCTTCATTATCTCCCAGAACATGCTCAAACTCATGTTCATAGAGTTGATGATGCCATCCAACCATCTCATCCTCTGTCGTCCCCTTCTCCTGCCCTCAATCTTTCCCAGCATCAGGGTCTTTCCCAGTGAGGCGGCTGTTTGAGTCAGGTGGCCAGAGTATTAGAGTTTCAGCTTCAGTCCTTCCAATGAATATTCAGGGTTGAATTCCTTAAGGATTGACTGGTTTGATCTCCCTGCTGTCCAAGAGACTCTCGAGAGTCTTCTTCAGCATCACATTTCAAAAGCATCAGTTCTTTGGTGCTGAGCCTTCTTCATGATCCACCTCTCACATCAGTGCATGACTACTGGAAAAGCCATAGCTTTGGCTAGACAGCCCTTTGTCGGCAAAGTCCTGTGGTCACTGCTGAGTTTTACAGATTTGCTGGGGCTTCCCTGGTGGCTCATATGGTAAAGAATCCACCTACAGTGGGAAGATCCACTTTTGGGAAGATCCCCTGTAGAAGGAAATGAACCCACTCCAGTATTCTGGCCTGGAGAACTCCGTGGACAGAGAAGCCTGGTGGGCTGTGGTCTCTGGGGTCACAAGGAGTCAGACACGACTGAGGCTGACTATGAGGGCGGCACTTCAACAGCATCATCCTTTAGGATTATAAATGGCTCAGGTGGAATTCCACCCACATATACACACTAGCTTTGTTTGTTGTAATGCTTCTTGAGGCCCACTTCACACTCCAGGATGTCTGGCCCTAGGTGAGTGACCACACCATGTGGTTATCTGGGTCATTGAGACTTGTTTTGTATAGTTCTTCTGTGTATTCTTGCCACTTCTTAGTCTCTTCTGCTTCTATTAGGTCCTTGCCATTTATGTCCTTTATCGTGCTCATCTTTGCATGAATATAGCTTTATAATAATTCTTGAAATCAAGTGATGCTAGCTTCTCTGACTTTATTTTTCTTTCTCGTTTTGGCTCTCTTAGGTCCTTGGCATTTCCATTTGAATTTTAGAATCACTTTGTCAGTTCTTAGCATTAAAAAACCTATGAAATTTTGATTGGGAGTGTGTGAATCTGTAGATCAGTTTCATCTCCTTCCCCTCTGTTGTTTTGTGTATAAAAGGTGGCCACCACACACAGAGTTCTGTGCCTGCTCCTCTCACATCACAATGAGTCACGGAGATCTCATTCTCTGGTAGTCTCTGCTGTAGTTTCATGGTGTTCTATCACCAGCGCATACTTGACTTCATTTAACCAGCCCCCTGTGATGGATTTCTAGTTCACGGCCAGTGTTTTACAAACAGTGCTGCAGTACAGTAATTGTACATGTCATTTCCCCTGTGGGAAAAATTTAGCTGCATGATAAATTTGAGAAATGTGATTGCTAGGCCACAATATATATACATTTGAAATTTTAGTAGATATTACCAAGTTATTAAGAGTTTTATCAATTTATTTTCCTACCAGTAATAAAATAGGGGGTTTGTTTGCCATAGTATCAATATTGCATTGCCAACCTTTTCCTTTTTTGCCCAGTTGATAGGTGAAGGTGGTCTACTAAAATCATTTTGATTTGGGTTTCTCTATTACAGATAAGATTAAACATCTTTTTTTTGTGTGTAAGCCATTTGTATTTCTTTTGCTGTGATTTCTTTGTGTGCTTTGCCCATATTTTCTTTTTTCCTATTGGATTGCTGGAGACTTTCAGATCCAAGGAAGTCTTTGTTTATTAGGATAATTAGCTTTTTGATGTGAGTTGCAAATATATTTTTATCCACTTTACCATTTATCGTCTTGTGCTTTTTTTTTTTTTTAATAAGGAAGGCTTTTACATTTTTATAATTGAACTTACTAGTCTAAGTCTTTCTTTTGAGGCTTTGGACTTGTAGTCTTTTTTGTTTTGGATGTGCCACGGGGCTTGTGGGATCTTAGTTCCCCGACCTGGGATTGAAACTGGGTCCTCAGTGAATGTGCAAAGTCCTCCCACACCGGACCACCAGGGAATTCCCTAGTCTTAATGAGAAAACCTTTCTCTACTCAGTCTATATTTGAATTTTCTCATGTTTTTCTTCTAGTGGTTTTATGAGTATTTTTACATTTAAATCTCTTATATACTTGAAATTTATTCTACTATAGTGTAAGGTATTCAATCTGTTTTCCTATTGTGCCAGTACTGTTAATGAAAAAGCTTGTCTGTCTCCCAGTGACCTTTGATCTCACCTTTATGTGTAGTAAATTTCCACATATGTTTGGAGCTATTTCTGGACCTTCTAAACTGTTCCATAGAATGTATAATCATACATCAGAATCACTTTGTTTAAATTACTTTTTAAATTATAATATGATTCAATATATGGTAGGGGTAGTCTCTCCACATTGCTTTCTCTCTTAGTTTCCTGGCTTTTATTGTAATACTTTTTCATGTGAACTTGACTCTGTCTATTAAAGAAAATTACTGGCATTTCTAGAGAGATCATATGCCTTTTATATACTAGGGAGACTCTACTGTCTATGGTGTTATAACTTATCTGAGAACACAGCATGGCTTTCAGTTGCTTAATTATTCTTCTGAATTCACTGCTGTTTTAAAGCTTTGTTCATATAGGTCTTAATTGTAAACTTTATTCGTCAGCATTTTATCCTTTTTTTTGGAAGTTGTAAACATAGTTGTGGAGAAGGCAGTGGCAACCCATTCTAGTATTCTTGCCTTGGAAGCCCCATGGCAGAGAAGCCCCGTAGGCTACAGTCCATGGGGTCGCAAAGAGTTGGACACAACTGAGTGGCTAAACAGCAGTAACAGCGATGTTCAGCCTTGAATAACACAGGTTTGAACCGCCCAGCCCTGCTTTTTAGATAGATTTTTCCTCAGTTAATATTGTCCGTGGTTGGTTCAACCTCATGATGTGGAACTACGGGTCTGGAGACCCAACTGTCAGGCTTTATGCGGATTCTCAGCTGTGCAGGGGCCAGCCTGTCTAACCTGCCCTGTTCAGAGGTCAGCAGTACTATCTTTTCCCCATTATATCTTCCGTCTGTTGTTGGTGATAGACGAAAGTTATCTTTCGTTTGTTTTGTTCCCACTATCTTGTTGAATTCCTACTATCATAACTTCTTTAGCTGACCTTCCTATGTTTTCCAGAAATACGACTGTTACCACCTTCAACAATTATAGATTTATTTCCTGTCCCACAGTTATTATGCATCTAATTTATTTTTATAATCTAATTGTATTCAGACTGTTTTCCCCCTTTAAACTTATTCATTTTTGTGGATTTGCTGTAATTTTTTTCATTGTGTTATTTAGAATTGCTTTCAGCTGCGAGTAGCAGAAACCCTAACACAGCTTAAGCAAGGAAGGATTTATCGTTCTCATGTGGAAGTAGTCTGGAGATCGCAGTCAGTTAGCAGTTCAGCCGTGTCAGTAACCTACTTGTCCCTCTGCCATCTGTCAGCCCAAGTTGACACATAAAATTAACCGTCACAGTGGGCATGAGGTCTTCTTCTGCTGTAATGAAGATGTTTTGGGACTTGACCTATGTGGTGGTCACACAGCACTGTGAACTAACGTAATGTGCTAAATGCCTGAGTTGCACACTTTAAAATGGTTACTTGTATGTTACATGAATTTCATAGAAACTGAAAAAGTACTAGAAAAACGGATTTTCTTTTTTTACGAAACAAAAACAGTGGTAGAACTACCATAGCTTTCAAGGTTATAAGTGCTTATCTTGGAACCAGTTTAAATGTCTTCTCTGCATATAAATATGAAGAAGTAATGATGCCTCTGACAGACACTGCTGATTGGCTAGCTCACTGCTCATTCCCAGCGTGATGGTTAATTCTATGTGTCAGTTTGGGTAGGCTGCTGCGGCCACTATCTAACATCATACACAGAAATTAACCCAAAGTGGACCAAATATTTGAGTCTAAGTCCTGAAACCATAAAACTCCTAGAAGAACATGTAAGTGGTAAGTTCTTTGATATCAGTCCTGGTGATAAATTTTTTTTTTTTTTTTTGGATTTGACACCAAAAACAAAGGCAATAAAAACAAAAGCAAACAAGTGGGACTACGTCAAATTAAAAAGCTCCTGAACGGCAAGACATCACTGAATGGAAGGAAATATTTGCCAGTCATTTTCTATATGGGGTTAGTATACAAACTATATAAAGAATGCATACAGTTCAACAGGAAAAAAAAACAAAAAGCAATTTAAAAATAGACATTTTTCCAAGAGACACACATAGCCAACAGGTATATGAAAAGATACTCCACTAATTATCAGGAAAATGTAAATCACAGCCACAGTGAGACACCACCACCTCACACTTGTTGGAATGGCCATTGTCAAAAAGACAGCAAATAACAAATGTTGGCAAGGGTGTGGAGAAAGTGAACACTGGCAGGCTACGGTGCATGGGGTCGTAAAGACTCAGGCGTCACTGAGCGGTAGCAGCAGACGCTCAAAGCCCATGGCGGTTGGGCGCGGACACACGCCCACCGCCCCTACCCCGACACACACACAGTCAGAAATCTGTATAACTTTACAACTGGCCCTCTGCAGCTGCAGGTTCAGCTGTCAAGACCGAATGGTACTGTAGTGTATTTATTGAAAAAAAGGCGCATATAAGTGGATTCATTCAGTGCAAACCTCTTGTTCAGGAGTCAACTGCATTGATACTGTATCCTGCCACTCTACTATTTTTTGTTATTAGTTTTTGCAGTTTTTTGGGTGGAGTCTTTGACGTTTCTGTGTGTGTATATCACATCACTGGCATTGACTCATGGTTGTTCAGTAGTATTTTACTTAAAGTTCACATATTTGTGATTTTTTTTTCCAGTTTTCTTCTTGTGATTGATTTCTAGTTTCATACCACCATGGACAGAAAAGATGCTTGGTATGATTTGTCATCTTAAATTAAGAAGACTTGTTCTGTGGCTTAACACACGATCTACCCTTTAGAAAGTTTCGTGTGCACTTAGGGAAAACGTGTATTGTTACTTTTGGATGAAATGGTCTGCGTGTGTCTGTTAGTCCGTTTCCTTTAACATATTCTTTAAAACAAATGTCTCCTTCTTGGTTTCCTGTCTGGGTGATGTATCCATTCATGAAACTGCAGTATTGAAGTCACCTGCTAAGAGTGAGGTAGGGCAGTGGGACTCACACTCAGCCTTCACGGACTGTTGCCTCTTGCTGTGCCCTGGAGCTGGGAGCCAGTGAAAAGCTTTCTCTCTTGGTTACAGTCCTGTGTGGCCTACTGAGCATAAGCCCCACTTGGCACCATAGCCAGAAAATCAAGCGTGTCCCCTAAGCTGTAGTCACAAAAACCAGGGTACCTGATGTAAAGAGAGATACCAGATACAAGTCAAAGCTCCTTTCTGGGACACACTGGTGCTCTAGACTGCAGCACAGGGAGGGATAAAGATGGTGCTAACTGCGGCGAGAAAAGGAAACCTAGATTAAAAAGAAATAAAAAATGATGGTTTCCTCCCAGCAGGAGTGAGACAAAGGGCACCAACAAAGGTGGTGTCCGCCAGCCTCTGCCCTGGGAGGGTGCCCCAGCAGGCCCCTAGCCAAGCGTTAAGGCAGACGCCTGCCGCCGACCAACACTTGAACGTGAGCAGTAGGCCTGTTAGGGCAAGTCCGGGTGCCTCTTGGTTGGCTCCTTCTGTGTGGGCCCTGGCACGGGCGAGTCTGAAGGTCTGAGCTCTCTGATGGCCATCTATCTCTGTGTGATGTGACTTGGGTCTTACAGGTGTGAGTCCCATCGGCTTCCAAAGCTGTCTGTGTCCGGGCCTTGTCTCACGTGCAGCTCTGAGATGTTGGGATGCCTGACGTGCGTTACAAACCTGTGCTCCTCGTGGAGAAGCTCTGAGTTTAGGGTGCCAGGGCTGGGCTTTTCAGTTAGATTGTGTCTCGGCTTTTCCCACCTGTTGTGTGTTTTCCCTTGAGTCCCTTTGCAAGTTCTTGTTTTGATTTGTTTTCAGAGGAAATTGTTCCATATGTAACTACAGATTTGGTGTGTTTACAGACGGAAGTGAATTCAGGGTCTTCTATGTCACTATCTTAAACTGGCCTCATTTTATGGGAAAGTAGGATTCCATTTTCTGGACATACCCCATTTGTTTACCTGTTGGTGGATATTTAGGTTTTTCTTGCTGTTGTTTACTCACTAAGTGGAAGTATCCTGAACCAGGATTTGAACCCGTGTCCTCTGCATTGGCATGCAGATTCTTAACCACTGGACCACCAGAGAAGTCCCTGTTTCTACCTTTTTGGCTATTGTAAATAGTGCTTCTATGGACTTCCAAGTGTTTAAGTATTTGAGTACCTGTTTTCAGTGTTTTGGGATATATGTATATGCACACTTTACACATCTAGGAGAATTGCTGGGTCATATGGTGATTCTGTTTAACTTGTGAGGACCTGCCAAACTGTTTTCCATAGTGGGCTCAGTGTTTCACATTTCCATCTGCAATAGATGGGTGTGTGTGTGTGTGTGTGTGTGTGTCACAATTTCTCCTTTTTTTTTGTCAACACTTATTTTTGTTTTTTTAAGTCATTCTAGTGGATGTGAAGTGGTATCTCATTATGGTTTCAATTTGTACTTCCCTATTGACTAATGATGTTGAGGATGTTTTTATATGCTTATAAGACATTTATAATCTTTGGAAAAATGACTCTTCAGGTTAAGAAAATGATCTTTACAGTGTTTAAGGGCCCAACCCAATCTCTACTTCCTGGAAGTGCTTAGTTTTCCTCTCTATTTTGTCAGGCCTTTTTGTATTTATAAATGCACCACAAGTTTTATTGCAGCTCTAACTTACTAGCAGATTCTGACAAGACTTTTAGAAACTGTCTTAAAATTTTCCTAAGCTTCGTTCACATCATATGAAGGCAGCAAATGTTAAAACATATTTAGATTCCATTGGGGTACATTTTGCTGTCACGTTGGAGTCTCTTAAGAACCATTTTATCTCCACAGTTGTCTTTACTAAACAGTTTCTGGTCCTGAGCATCAGCAAGAACCTTTAGGTGGTGCTGTTTTGTTAAAAACATTTATTCCTCACCAGTTTAAATACAGTAGTATATCCTAAGGAAAAATGGCCTTTTTTTTTTTTTTTTTAAAGGGGACCATCCCCCAGGTCTGCTGAGATTTTTCTCATACCATTTCTATTACAGAGGCTAATAATCTGTTCTGTCTCCTCCCCCGGCTCCACTTCCAGTGGGTTGTCCTGATGCAGACATGAAATTCTGCTCTGGAAGCAGGCTATCTGGTGTAGAATAGCAGAGCGGGGTCCTGATTTCCTACCTTACAAAACACCCCTAGAACTAGAACTCTCTTATCACCTGCTACCACTACTGATACCTCCCCCAAAAGTCCTCCATTTCTGTCCTCCTTCAAAGAACCTCCTCCTCTGTAAGGTAGAGGGGTCATTTCCCTAATGGGGTAACAGCCTGCCTTCCTGTCCAGGAACTGACCACCTGTCCTGCAGCCGTGTGTCAGACTTGGCCCTCCCAGTCCCTTCCTGCTCTCCTGCCCTTCAACATCCTAATAATTTCCCTTTGCTTATTTTCTGCCAGCCCTTCACCCTGTATTTCTGGTCTGTCTACCCACTTCCCAGCCCCTGCTTTTGGTCAGGGGTTACCGTTGCTTTTATTCCACCTCCAGAGAGCTGAGGTCACTTGAGTTGTCCCCCTTCTCATATCCTAAGATGCACTGTCCCTGTATACAGTTGTTCTTACCAACTATTAATCCATACTCTGACCTGTAGTTGGATCCTCTTGTCTCAGACACTTCCTCCCTACACTTAGTACCCCATCTGCAACTTACTTCTCACCACAAAGGACCCCTGTGTTCCTTTAGAAACCAGGCAGGCCTAGATTCTCTATCATCTGCCCCACTCTAAAGTAAAGAACTTTAAAAATACTTTAACAGATTGTACTTCCCCCAAATTTTACCAAAGTGTTTATTTTTTAAACAAAAATATACATTAATCTCAGATTTACAGAATATAGAAATAATTTATCCAAAACAATTTGCATTTTAAAATTAATATTGCACCCAACCATGGAAGTCTTTGACACATTTGCATTGTCATCCTTTCCCACAATTCGCAAAATGGGAGAGAAATCTGAAACTGACAGAATTACACAAGCTAACTTTTCTTTACAAAAAAAAAAAAAAATAATAACCTTACAATTCTTTTTTTTTATTTACAAGATAAAAGTTGTAAACTTCCAGAAATTTACTTCCATAGAATAAAGAGCTAAACATTCTTTGCTTATACCTGGACAATGAACTATTTACACACTGTGATTTCCTCATAAGGAACTCGAATGACTATTGTGAACATTCACAACTGAACAGTAAAGAACCGAATTACTGAAGACACTTCTGTATCTTCACTGGAATACGAAAACGAAAGTGTGGAACCCAAAGAATGAGAAGAGCCCCTGGATAAATAACTCTTACCTCTTGGAGGCCAGTTTCCATAATTGCCAGGGTTATCTTCAATTATAGAAGGATACACTATTAGTTTTAGGCATATGGCTACCAACAGCCGATTCTCTTAAGTAGAAAAGAATGAGGTCTCTGTTTTATGTCCCTTATAAAACACTTTACACATAGGCAGGCACAAGTTTGCTTTTCAAAAGAAAGCTTTGCAGAATATTCTGCAGTTTATCACTGATTCCCTCAGTTTTTAAAAGCTTTAAAAAAACCCCCATAAATATTTAATGCTTTTTTTTTAAATCGACAATAGACAATAAACTCACGTGGTTCTACAGGAAGTGGCTGAAATAATATACAATAGTAAGAGAGTAAGAGTAAACGTAGGAAATGTACTCTATTTAACCTGGTAGTAAACCGAAACAGACCCAGACCTTGTGTTTATGAAATGTGAAGTCATTTTTGTTGATTGAGGTGAATTAAACCCACATGAGAACATGAAATCATGCAGTCCCATTATCAACTCTGAAAAAGTCAGACCACTTGGCTTTTAAAAGGAGATGAACATTCATGAATCTTCTGTCACTACCATTATAAGGTCTTTGTTATAGTAAGGTAGACTCTGGGGGGAAAAAGGAGCCTCTGGGAAATTCCTGACAAAGATCCCAGACAGGAAGAGCTTACTAATTTTATAAAACGATACCATTTGAGCTGAAATAGAAGACGTTTTCAAATTCTCTTGTCCTAGATTGAGACGGAGTTAAAAACGTTCACTTTGAATCATAACAAAACATCGGCACCCGCATAATGTGACTTTTCAGGTCGTCCTGGGTTGGACGGTCGCCACTGCGAAACCAAGTCGTTTGCTGAGAAGGGTCTCGTGGTCAGCATCCTCGTGCCCAGCTCAGTGCGCCGGGGCCTCAGCTCTCGGCCGTGCGCCGGTACTCCGCCGTCCCCACCGACCCGTCGGCGAGGGCCCCTTCCAGCGGCGAGCGCTTCTTGCGGATGCTGCGGCCGGAGGAGATGAGGTCGGCGTAGCCGCGCTGGTGCGAGAAGGCGTAGGCCGAGCGCCGCGCGGGCGCGTCCCGGCGGAACGCGTGATGGCGCCGCTGCCACTGCTCCTCGGCCTGGAGCTGCTTCCGCTGCCTCTGAATCTGCGGGAGCGGGAGAGGCAGGGCCAGGTGAGGGCGGCCGAAAGCGACCCTGTGCCCGCAGAGGGGCCCTGGGGTGTGGGCATCTCCAGCCTGGCTTTGGAGAGGGGGAAGCGGAGGCAGAGGAGCCGTGAGGCTTGCAAGCGCTCAGAGCCAGAAACGGGGCAGCCGGGACTCCCACTCCTCAACTGGCGCTCTTTCCGGTTCACAGGGCGGACGGGCCCCGGTTTAGAGACGACCCTTAGCGCCTCTGGGTGTTGTAATGCACACTCTGGTCGGCGGAGGAGGGAGACACGAGGACAGGAAGGTTCCTTGTCTGCCTGGCAGCTTCTCTCTCTCCTTTCTGGTGGAGATGGAGCTTACCCAGGTGCCCTCCTCCTCCGCAGTCACACTCCTCCTGGGATGTGGACACCACGCAGGGTGGGACCGATTGATTTCCCTTGTCCCCGACTAGCCCAGGAATGGGCAGGTGCCCCAGTTCTGGCCCAGGAGACATGAATGGACTGTGCTGAGCCCTCCCAAAAGTCCCCAGGCTCCTAAGGGAAAGCTCCAGGAGACTCAGTCTCTCATCTTCCCCTGGATACTGACGTGGCAGGATGCAGTGCCAGGAACTGCTGTAGCCATCTTTCAGAAAGATGAAGCAAACAGTGGAGACGGCAGAGGGCAGAGAGAAAAAACCCAGCCCACTACTCATCACCTGAGCCCAAAGCCTGTTCTGTAAGTGGAGGTGGTAGGTTATCCCTGAGCCCTTTTGAGCTGCATCTTCCTGATACTTGCAGCTCAAAGGATCCTGCTGTCAGAGGTGACATTTGTCTTTAAATGGAAAAAAAAAAAAAAATCCCAACCTGTATGCAGGGCAAAACACTAACAGTATAATTGCTGAATATATAATTGCTGAATTGAGAGGGTAGATGTATATGCTGTTCTTCCTTTTTTATAATAAAAAAGCAAGCAAACAAAAATACCAATCCCAGGGGACTTATTTGCAACTTGGATTTAAAGAGAAGTAGTCCTAAAAACAAACCAAACTTCCTAAGAGCTGAGAATTTTGCAGGAAAGCTGCTTTGGAGAAAGACTCTGATTTCTGTGAGAGGCACTCAGAGTTAGAAGTCTTTTTTCTGTACCTTATCGCTTTCTGATGGCCAGATGGTCATTGACAAGAAGCGTATGGCAACGACAGGCAGCAGGCACACAGCAACGGTCAAGATGATGGTCAACCAAATATATGGCTGTCTCAGAGCATTTGAAGCTGTGCCTGGAAAAGGCACAGAGAATGACTCACAACGGTCCTTTCATCCCAAGGAGGGGAGGGCATGGCTGATATTCCACAGTCCACAAATGGACTCTCTCCGTACACTTTTACAACCAGATCGCCCTCCCCAGAACATCCCATCCACCACTCAAGGAATGAACGTTTTAAAACCAGACTAAGCAAAGCAGAATTAGGAACGTAAATTCTTTGGACCAAGGCAAATGTATATAAGTGAATAAATAAGGGGAAAAGGTACATTTGTTGGCACTGAATTAATTAGAAATGCAAAAGGAGGCAATTTATACCTTTGGATTTTTTTTTCAGGAACCTAAAAAAGCACTTTCCTATATATACCTATGGCTGATTGATGCTGATGTATGGCAGAAACCGACACAATACTGTAAAGCAATTATCCTTCAATTAAAAAAAAATTTTTTTTAAGTACTTTCCAATTCATACCTTTGGTTTGAAACTCCACATATTAACAGCAGGTTAATATTCGGGTAGGCCTTATGCTAGGTGTTTTATACAGATCATGCCATTTACTCATTTCTGAGAGGTGAATACTGCCATCTTTACTAAGTGAAGAAACTGAGTCGTGGAGAAGTACTAATAAAAAATTGGTCCAAGGTAACAGAACTAGCTTTGCAGCTCCTGAATTAAAATCCATATCTATCCAGCTAGAGCTTGGCTTTTTCCACTGAATTCGGCTTCTGGTTTTTTATGTCAAAGGAAATAACAATTCAGTTCTGTTAATACAACCAGGTAATCATATATACTACTTAATTTAAAAACTGAGCCAAATTTGTTACAATATTTTCTGTACTTAATACTGTGAGTTTATAAAAATAATAGTGTTTATTTTTTAAATGTGGTTTTATCACTGATAAATGTGTATGGGTTTAAAAAGCACTCCTTATGGGAATATCCTAAGTAACTGGGTACTAAAACTTTAAAACACAGTCACAGTTAGGAAGAACACAGACAAAAAAAATGAGCTCAATTCCAATAAGAAAAGGGTTATTACCACATATGTGCTCAGTTGTGTCCAACTCTTTGTGACCCCCATGTACTGTAGCCTGCCAGGCTGCTCTGTCCCTGGAATATTCCAGGCAAGAATACTAGAGTGAATTGCCATGCCCTCATCCAGGAAAACTTGAGGACCCAAGGAAAAGACAGAAGTGTTGTAGTGATACAATCTTTGTACAGATTACCTTTCCAAAATTTGGTGTGTTTCATCTTAGGGTATATTCCTCATGTGGAAATACAAAATCAAAATGTACCCCCAAATTTATTATGTATTTGTAGGTAGTGTTTTAGAAAGATTAAACTAGCATACTATATTGGGAAACATGTATCCCTAGTTTCCCAATAACCTTCCGATATTAGATTTTATGGAAGAAATTAAAAGCAAAGTTATAGCTTAAAGTTATTTTAATTTGCTTTCCTCCCATCATGTTAGCCTGCTTCCAACCCAGTAACTACCACCATTCAGTCTCTAATCAGGACATTAATTTTCACTTGCAGTAATTCACGCTTTGTGTTTTTACTTACCCTGAAGTTATGTCAGAATCTAAATTAATGACATTTTTCTATTCATTTATTTTTGGAATTTAGAAAATACTAACCTGTAAACTGAAATGCAGATGGAAAGAGAACATGTATCCCAGCACTATGAAAGTCAAACATGATGCCAAAATAAAGTGCAATGCTTCCAAAAATTGAAAAAGCATTCACAAAAGTCCAATAAGAAGTATCCAGGCCAATCTGTTGGGAAACCAGAGAAAAACAGAGCATTTTGGGGAGTTAGCAAGAAATAAAGGATCTAAGGATTCTGAAAATAGAATTCAGCAATTTAGGCATGATTTGGCTTCTGAACAATCAGAAGCTGCTCTTGGCTCAGGCAAGAAATAGGAAATACGTTTGTTATAAGGGATGAAAATAGCATCCATTCATACTTGCAGAGCAGCAGAGGCTCAGTTGGAGGGAGGGTGGGGGCCAGGTGGATGTGCCTGCTGGTCTACACACAGAAATGGATGCAGTACCAGTAGGTACTGGACAGTCAGCTAAAGCCACAAACCTGGAAGTTGACTGTTATTATGAGGGCAGAGGCAATCGTGACAGCGAAAGACTGGTAGTCCGAGGGTGCCTCTCCGTCCTGCCCCATGGTCTGTGTATAGGCTCCATAAGGTATGAAGAAGAGAACCAGCGAGGTTAAAGCCCCGTGCAGCAAGCTGACGAAGAATCTCCTGTAGTTGAATAGCAAGTCTCTCTGTCCCACCACATATAAGCTGGGGAAGCGGAGGCTCAGTTTGTCACTCACGTCCTTAAGGGGAAAACACAGAGTTGAGTGTACTGCCCGTCAGGATCCAAGAGCTCAGATACATTCGTCAAAGCTTCTGTGTCACAAAGAATTGCGACTTGTTAGGTTTTCAGGAAGGCAGAAACTAAAGATAAATCCTGAATAATTTCATTGTGCAGACAGCAACTTCATTACTGTGCTAAGTTGCTTCAGTTGTGTCCAATTCTGCAACCCCATGGACTGTAGTCTGCCAGGCTCCTCTGTCCGTGGAGTTCTCCAGGCAAGAATATTGGAGTGGGTAGCCTTTCCCTTCTCCAGGGGATCTTCCTGACCCAGGGATTGAATCCAGGTCTCCCACATTATGGGCAGATTCTTTACCATCTGAGCCATTAGGGAAGTAGCCCACCATTATTTGATATCTAATTTTGAGAGACTAGATAAACTATTATTTTCTACTTAGAGAAAGCAAATTAGTAATGTTAAAAAAACAAAAATATAGGAAGCCTATTTTTACCTCCTGAGAGATTATTGTTTCTCATTCTTTGAGAAAGCATTTTCACATTCATGATGAACTAATTCCAGATTATTCCTTTTATTCTTTATAGCAGCTTCTATAAAAATTGCAACTAGATAGAATGCAGCTTTAATTAAACCAAGAAGTTTGGGGATGTATTAAAATAATTTACTTTAAAAATGTATAAGACATGATCATAGAGATATACTATATTGTTAGGTATCTAATAAGAAAACCTCAGCATCCAAAATGAGGATAACAAACTTTTGTTAATGGATTCAACCCAGGCACAGAAATCTTCTTTTCTTACTGTAAAACCAGAAGCACAACATTTGTTGCCTGACAGCAGAAATATAATAGGGCTCATTCAGAAAGAAGTGAAAACCAAGAGAATACAGGCCCTCAGTCTGTGCAGAGCACCGCTGTCTACGCCGGGCTCCTACCTGGTCGAGCAGCCCCATGAGGAGCACGGGCAGGCTGGAGTAGAGCACGTTGTAGAGGGTGATGAACCAGTCTTCGTACGCGGTCTGTGAGGGGATGAGAGGGTCTGTATGTCACCGACCAAGAAACATTGCCAGGCTAGTCAACACACGCACCTGCCCTCCCGACGCAGGGACATCCCCAGGGAGAGGACACCCGCCCCCGGTCCCCACCAGCTACGCCCTCCCAACGCAGGGACATCCCCAGGGAGAGGATACTCGCCCCAGGTCCCCACCAGCTACACCTTCAGTAGGCATGAGTTTGTTTGGATGGAGTGGGCAGAATCAAAGGGCTTCTCACAGTCATCTCCCTCCTCAAATAAGTGGGGGCAAGAATCTGGTCTATTTGAAAAATGCTGGAAAACAAATCCGTGTTCATCCTCTTTTATTAATGGATGAGATTACATCCAGCTGGTTCAAAAGTACATATGTACTATTCAGATTTGCTTTTATCTTGCTGGTGCAGCATTTCCAGTTAAACATATATAAAACATTTTGAATATAAGAAAGAGGCTTCTGAAAGGGATAAGCAAAACTGCACACACCAGCCCTTGGTGGGTGGGGGGAGGATCAGGATGGGTAGAGGAAATGGGCCAACTCAGCACCAACACTGATGCACAGTCCTGCACAGAAGCAGGCGGAAGGCCCAGTCATGCTCAAGACCTCCTGGCCCCCTTTCTACATCGGCCCTCCTCTTAGGCCAGTTGTCTGTGGCATAGCATCAAAGAGGTTTGGACAACCACAGGCACTGGCTTAGGTTCATATTTTACTAACGGTATTTTTCTGCCATATAACCAATTTAACGTGTTAGATATGTTCCCACTCCTATTTCAGCAAAAGATACACATTTAAAAACCAACAGCAATGGAGACATAATGGGTCTATGATCACCTGAAATTTATATAATCCCTTTAGTCACAATATAATTGTATACTTAACTCTGAAGAGTTTGTTCAAAGCTAAACAATTTGTTATCACTATTCTTAAAGGTAAGATGACTTGGGGAAAAAAAAAAAATCTAAGGTGAAGGCAAAGACACACAAAAGTCAACAGACCAGGAACAAATCCTGCCTATTTTAAAGGCAAAGTAAGTTCAAAGCACCAGAAACATTTTAGAAAATTCATAAACTTAATTGATCTATGTCTGAATTATTAACAGACACAGCATCAAAACTGTGAACATGGAAGGGAAAAATAAAAATTTTTTTTCAGAAGTAGTTTTATTCATATAAGAGAAGAGCATTACTCATTTAATAATAATGATGATGGTGATTTATTACCTGTGCAGAGTACCCATTGAAGAAGGAGTACCAGAAATGAACCAAAGTAAATGCAAAGTTTTTATAGAAGAAGTATCGCAGGAACTTGCACATCCTTATGTAGGACCAGCGGCCATGCACCAACAGTAGTCTCTGCAAGTATCTGAACTGGGCAAAGGAATAGTCACTGGACATAACAGCCTGCATGCCTTCTTGTCCGCTTATTCCAACACCGATGTGGGCAGCTGTGGGGTGAGGAAGCAGACACTGTGAATCATAAGCTTATTTTAAAGCAAAACATTGAGATGATAAAAATGTTTCTATGGCAATGCAAAAAAAAAAAAAAAAACCCTGACATTTATGAACAATAAATGTGAAAGCTATTGCTCCCAATTCTCTACCCCAGCTTCTGAACGCAAAGTCACAGGTACAGGTTACTACAGAGCACATGGTTGGGCCTCCATAAATATTTGTGTAAGGATCTCAATGGGTGACAAGTTCCATTTGGATTATCTGCCCAGCTCATAAGCCATCCTTCCCAACCACATGGCAAGCCCTAGGCACCCATTTGTATACCATGTCTCCCTGCCTCCCTGGCCACAGCTGAGTCAGCTTTGGGCAGATATATAATCTGTGGTAGTTACTATGAATTGGCTCTCATTCTCCATTCTAAAATCTTACTCTAATTAGGTAGGAAAGCAAATAAAATCCCTACATTGTTCAGACTCTCTTGCAGCTAGGTCCTCTTCGTGAATTAGGTTCCATTTGTTTGGACCCACTTGTGACTTGGAAGCAGAAGTAGATGGGAGCCCAGCATCTCTTCCCTGTTTGGCATGTCTGCAGCAGACTCCATATATCCATTTTCTAGCTGTCTGGATGCTGATAAACAACTGCAAGGGCTTCTCAACTGGACAGCTCTTCAGAGGAGCCTCAACTCTAACCCCTCTGGCAAGTGACCCAGACTTGGATACACCATCTGGAACCAACCTTCCTCAGTCCATTCAGAATTTGTATGAGCACCTAGTCCCCTGTATTCATCACTTCCTACTGAGAGTACCTATAGGGATTTGTTTCACTCAGCCTCTCTTGGTGTTTTGGAATTAGGATTTGGGTGTGTTTGTCTGGAATGTTAGCATCTGAATGATTAGTTGTGGGATGGATGTACTTCTTTCTGAGGCGCTGAGAAATAATCTAGAGAAAGGATGAGAGAGATGGACAATGGGTTCTTGGTACTGCTTCTTGGTTCTAGCATTACCCAGAGGCCTGGCTCCTTGCACAGCACGTATTTGTATCTTTTAAATTAGGTTTCTTTTTCTCATATGCTGACTTTATTCTCCAAGACTTGCAATCAGAAGTGTTTTTTAACTTAGATACCATTAAACTTTCAAAGGCTTATTCATGGCCCACTGAGACCTTAGGACAGACAGTCATTTTAAGGGGAGGAAGGTTTCCAGAATGGATAAAAATAATAGTCCCAGTTTTATCCATCTTTCCAACAGTCATTAAATTATATGTTCCACTTACAGAATTATGAGTTTGATCTAGGTCTTAAAAGTCATGGAAGACAAATAGTGAGATCATTTTGAGAACATGTGTTGGAAGAACACAGTCTACTGTTCCTCAGACCCTGAGAAGAGTCTGCCAGTTCAGCAGAGTTTCCAACTAAAAGACACTTCAAAACCCCTGCCCCAGTTGCAGAGTACAAGGTTTGACAAATCGAAGACATTAACACAGTGACTGGTCCAAAACCTCCATTTTTTAATAATACTCTGCAGTTCTTAAAAAAAATAGAATAAACTGCATCTCAATCAATATTTATGACCTCTTTCTAAACACATAAATAGTTCTTAATGACCAGTCATGGTTGCCAGACTGCTCTTTCCTACCAAACCATGGCCTTCCTTCCTGACCAAATAACAGGGAAATGTTGCAGTTCTTTCAGAGCCAAGGATGAGGAGCCCCTGCCTAGGCCATGACATCCAGGCCAGCCTCTGCGGTGCAGACCAAGGACAGTGTGTGAAGGGAACATTGCCACAGTTCACAGGCTGACTCGAGGCAACTAAACAGATGGACTTTATAAGTTTCTTATAAAGTTTATGTTATATAGTTTATAAGTTTCTTATAAAGTTGCTTATGTTTTCCTGAAAACTGAATATAGACACCTAGATTTTCCTGAAGTTTCAGATGTGGTTTTAAATGCCTTCCAAGTAGATTGCTTCATAATTCCCTAACAAACTGATAGTTTCTTCCTGCCTCTTTAATGTCTCTTGTTCATTCTCAGGGTTTAGGCCAAGTAAAACACCACCTACGGTCACCTTCAGTCACAAAGGAGGGACAGGGCAGCTTCTGAGGGTCCTTGGATCCTTGATAGGGGCAAACTGGTAGACTGCCATTCCCTCCACTTCTACTGGACTGCACCACTAACCATGAAACATATTAGCAAATGGCCAGATTTTTTTTAGAAACTTAAATTCCACTGTACTTTTTTATAAACAACAATTTCTCTGTACATTGTTCCTGATGCAGGTAAAAGAGAACAGTTTTAACAGAGTTCGAAAAAGTACTTAATAATACTTGGATTAGGCTATGGACTTCCAAGGAGACCTGAGATTCTCTGATTTTCATCCCAAAAGGATGCCTACTCCATTGTATATAAAAGCATCTACCATATAACCCAGGTTAATAAAACGCTTAAAGCAACTTAAGAAAAAACATTCTCTAGGAGATTCATGTATGCCGACTCTCTGTGATCCCCATGGCTATCAACTAGTGAGCCCAGAGGAACAGAAGAGTTTTCAAGTCTCTCACATAATACTTTCTTTTTTGGCAGAGGCATTTATGTTAAGGTACACCATGGAAAATGAACTAGCTACAGAAGAAAGAAACACTTAATTCAGAGCAGAAATGCCATTTGCACGGCAGGATGAGCATGTGCAAAACAGTGCAGGTGGATTAAACTGGTAGAGGCCACAGACGTACACATGGTAAAGAAGCAAGAGGACGTACATCACAGAGCCGACTCCTGTTGAGGAAGATAAAGTTGGAATGTTCTTAGTATATATCGAGGAGGAGGAGGAGAAAGAGACTCTAAGGAAAGAAAGAGACGCATGGGTTACAAAATAGGCTGAATTCAAAGTCTAGTTATATACATAATACATTTAAGCTACCCAGCACTACAGGACCTGTGTATACATGCCATGGATTGTTCATCTTAAGAATAATATCACAGAGCTAGAGGGTGACATCAGAGACAATTTTCTTGTTCTCAAATGAGAGAGCCGACGCCTGAATATGAGCCCAGGGTGACACAGCATGTCGGTATTAGGATGAAGGCAACTATTCAGATCTCATTAGTTCAGGCCTTTTCATTACAAGATACCCCTTACAAGTTCTACAGGGAAACAAAAGGACCAGGATTCAGACATACTGATACAGATTTGGTTCTGAATGCATTAATACCAGAAAAACTGTATTTCTACAAGATGGGACTCAGTCGTTTCATGTGTGGGTACCTAGGGTCCTCCAACAAGCAAAAAGACCTTGGGAAGTCAGGAGGATGTTGTGGCCACATTGGAACTTTGCTTCCGTGTGAGGTGTGTGACTCTGAGCTCACACGAGGTCACCCAATGGTGAAGTTTAATGATTTACCAACCGCAAGAAGAAAGCCCCAGAAAACAATGCTTAGGTGTGGGAGAGTAATAATCCCCAAACAAATAACAGAATTCAACAATTTATGCCAAGCTCAGCAGAGATTTTTGCAAAACTTATTATATAGTAGGGTTTTCAATAAACCCTAAAGAAATACAGGAGGAGAAGCAGCAAGAGAAAACAAAAAATCAAATCCAAACGTATGCAATAGAAGGAAACAAGGATAAGGTCACCTACATGAAACTCATCTGCTACTGGGTTAGCTAAAAAGTTTGTGTGGTTTTTCTATTAGATGTTATGGAAAAATCTGAACAAGCTTTTCGGTCCATTTGGCCAACCTCAAACTTGGCACCGTGTATGGCATAGTCATGCCTGCTGCACTCTCCTGCTAGGTGGACTGTAAGCTTCCTGAGAGCAGGGTCACAGATGCCATCATCACAGCTAAGTGCCTCTGTCAAAAGTCTGCTTTATGAAAGCCCAAGCGAGGAAAGAGACTACCCCCCAAAATGGTCCTGCCGTTTCCTTTCTGGCAGTTCGGGTGGCCCTGGCCTGTGGGCGAGACTCACTTTTGATCATGTTGACGTCGTTGGCGCCGTCTCCGATGGCCAGCGTGATGGCCTTCTTGTACCGCTTCACCAGGTCCACCACCATGGCCTTCTGCTTGGGGGTGACGCGGCAGCAGATGACCGCGCTGCACTCGCAGGCCAGGTCCACGAAGTTCTGCTGCCGCTGCTCCTTCTTCACCTCCAGCCTCCTCATGCTCTGTGTGCGCAGTCGTCTCTCTTCTTCTGTCCTGGGGAACTTCAGCTTCAGAATCTTACTTCTCTTGGACTTTTTCTCGAGAAGAATTTCATTCTGTGAAATTAAGGAGGGAAAAAGAATACAGTCTATTTGGGGTTTTATGTCAAGAGTACCATTCCCAAGACTGTAATCATCCGAGGGATAATTCTGGGGCTGTGTCATTGATGATATTGTTCTAAAATTGTAGAAAACTTTTAAATGTACAATGAAGAAAATTAAAATTTTCTGTTGACAAACTAGTAGCAACCACTACTACCAGTTTTATCATATAATAATAATATTACATATAATATTATCATATAATATGTAGCATATATGTATCATAATATATATATCATATTGTATGTATCACTTATGTATCATATAATGTTAATTCTCAGGCTTAGAAATCACCCTTTCATTTATAGGCTAACAGATTTTAACATTGGTAATTAATATGAAACCATCTAGAACTGGTGCAGATTGACCTGCTGTAGTTTGAGCCAAAGGGAGAGATGCTAATGATACGTACCAACCAAGAACCAGTGATTATTAAGGCACGGTTTCCACCAGATGGAAAAAAAGGTTCATACACTCGGGGTATGAATTTTGTATAGACTCCCCCTCTATTCCTCTGGTTTTCCATCCTTGTATGAAGAAGAGCACTGGGGGAAAATTTAAGTGTGTATAAGACCATGAACATGCCCTTGACTGTGAGATGATTTTGACATATAACCTTTTAAAAATAACAATTAAAAAACACATTACCATAAAAGTTATCATTTTTAACTATGAGTATACAGTTGAGTAGTAGTATGTATATTCACATTGCTAATCTCCAGAATGTTTTCATCTTTCAAAATAAAATGCCATACTCATTAAATACAGCTCCTTACTTCCCCTTCCCCCAGCTCCTGATAACCACCACTTCACTTTCTGTTTCCATGGATATGACCACCCCAGATAACTCACATAATGGAATCACACAGTATATGCCTTTTTGTAATTGGTTTATCTCGGTTAATAGTGGCTCATTTCACTGTCCTCAAGGTTCATTCATGTTGTAGTATATAGCAAAACTTTCTTCCTTTTTAAAGCTGAATAATATCCTGCATTGCAGGCAGATCCTTTACTGTCTGAGCCAGTACGGAAGCCCCAATATTCCACCATATGGATATACCACATTTGTTTATCCATTCATCCGTCAGTGAACCCTTGAGTTGCTTCCATCTCTTGGCTATTGTGATTAATGCCACTGTGAACATGGGTGTGCAAATATCTGTTCAAGTCCCTGCTTTTCATTCGTTGGGATATATATATATAAATGGGACTGCTGGATCATGGTGATTCTATTTTTAAATGTTTGAGGAATCATCATACTGTTTTCCATAGTGACTGCACCATTTTATATTCACCAGCAGTGCACAAAGGCTCCAATTTTCCATATACTTGTACAAACACTATTTTCTGTATTTTTAAAATAGTAGCCATCCTAAATCAATGTTAGGTGAAACTGGTTTTAATTTGCATTTCTTTGGTGATTAGTGATGTTGAGCATTATTTCATATGCTTATTGGCCATTTATATGTCTCTTTAGAGAAATATCTATTCAGGTCTTTTGCCCATTTTTTATTTATTTTTTATTTTATTTATTTATTTTTTTAAATTTTCTTTACTTTACTGTGTTGGTTTTGCCATACAATGACATGAAACCGCCATGGGTTTACATATGCTCGCCCTCCAGAACCCCCCTCCCTCCTCCCTCCTGATTCCCTCCCCCTGGGACATCTCGGTACACCAGCCCCGAGCATCAATCCTGGGCTGGCGATTGATTTCACATATGATAATTAACATGTTTCAATGCCATTCTCCCATATCATCCCACCCTTGCCCTCATCCACAGAGTCCACGAGTCTGTTCTATACATCTGCGTTCCTTTTGCTGTCTCGCATGTAGGGTTCTCGCTGCCATCTTTCTAAATTCCATATATATGTGTTAGTATACTGTATTGTTGTTTTTCCTTCTGGCTTACTTCACTCTGGATAATAGGCTCCAGTTCCATCCACCTGAGTAGAACTGGTTCAAATGAATTTTTTTTTAATGCTGAGTAATATTCCATTGTGTATATGTACCACAGCTTTCTTATCCATTCGTCAGTTGATGGGCATCTAGGTTGCTCCCATGTCCTGGCTATTGTAAACAGTGTGGCGACGAACATTGGGGTACACGTGGCTCTTTCAATTCTGGTTTCCTCGGTGTGTATGCCCAGCAGTGGGATTGCTGGGTCATATGGCAGTTCTATTTGCAGTTTTTTAAGGAATCTCCACACTGTTTTCCATAGTGGCTGTACTAGTTTGCATTCCCACCAACAGTGTAAGAGGGTTCCCTTTTCTCCACATCCTCTCCAGCATTTATTGCTTGTAGATTTTTGGATGGCAGCCATTCTGACTGGTGTAATGTAGTACCTCACTGTGGTTTTGATTTGCATTTCTCTGATAATGAGTGATGTTGAGCATCTTTTCATGTGTTTGTTAGCCATTTTCATGTCTTCTTTGGAGAAATGTCTGTTAAGTTCTTTGGCCCACTTTTTGATTGGGTCGTTTATTTTTCTAGAATGGAGCTGCAGGAGTTGCTTGTGTATTTTTGAGATAAATTGTTTGTCCGTTGTTTCATTGGCTATTATTTTCTCCCATTCTGAAGGCTGTCTTTTCACCTTGCTTATAGTTTCCTTTGTTGTGCAGAAGCTTTTAATTTTAATTAGGTCCCATTTGTTTATTCGTGCTTTTATTTCCAATATTCTGGGAGGTGGGTCATAGAGGATCCCGCTTTGGTTTATGTCGGAGAGTGTTTTGCCTATGTTATCCTCCAGGAGTTTTATAGTTTCTGGTCTTATGCTTAGATCTTTGATCCATTTTGAGCTTATTTTTGTGTATGGTGTTAGAAAGTGTTCTAGTTTCATTCTTTTACAAGTGGCTGTCCAGTTTTCCCAGTACCACTTGTTAAAGAGATTGTCTTTTCTCCATTGTATATTCTTGCCTCCTTTGTCAAAGATAAGGTGTCCATAGATGCGTGGATTTATCTCTGGGCTTTCTATTTTGTTCCATTGATCTATATTTCTGTCTTTGTGCCAGTACCATACTGTCTTAATGACTGTGGATTTGTAGTATAGCCTAAAGTCAGGTAGGTTGATTCCTCCAGTTCCATTCTTCTTTCTCAAGATTGCTTTGGCTATACAAGGTTTTTTGTATTTCCATACAAATTGTGAAATTATTTGTTCTAATTCTCTGAAAAAGACCTCTGGTAGCCTCCAAAAAGCAGGAATAGAAGGAACATACCTCAACATAATAAAAGCTATATATGACAAACCCACAGCAAACATTATCCTCAATGGTGAAAAACTGAAAGCATTTCCCCTGAAGTCAGGAACAAGACAAGGGTGCCCACTCTCACCACTACTATTCAACATAGTCTTGGAAGTCTTGGCCACAGCAATCAGAGCAGATAAAGAAATAAAAGGGATCCAGATTGGAAAAGAAGAAGTAAAACTCTCCCTGTTTGCAGATGACATGATCCTCTACATAGAAAACCCTAAAGACTCTACCAGAATATTACTAGAGCTAATCAGTGAATATAGTAAAGTTTCAGGATACAAAATCAACACACAGAAATCCCTGGCGTTCCTATACACTAACAATGAGAAAACAGAAAGAGAAATTAAGGAAACAATTCCATTCACCATCGAAACGAAAAGAATAAAATACTTAGGAGTATTTCTACCTAAAGAAACAAAAGACTTGTATATAGAAAACTATAAAACACTGATGAAAGAAATCAAAGAGGACACAAATAGATGGAGAAATGTGCTGTGTTCGTGGATTGGAAGAATCAATATAGTGAAAATGAGTATACTACCCAAAGCAATCTATAGATTCAATGCAATTGCCCATTTTTTAAATCAAGTGACATATAATGTTACTAAGTCTTGATTCCTCTACCATGGAGGCACCATGTTCTGGGTACTTTATTATTTGCCAAAGGTGGCTAAAAGAAGATACAGTTGAAAATGTGTTCACAAGCAACGGAAGGCAATCTTGATCAGAATTATCGTACACTGGGGTGAATGAACCCTAGGGTGCTATAAACAGTGACCACTGTTGGGCAGAAAAACAAACTTATTTCCACATAAAGTTATGTCTGCCTTTGAGTTATTCTCCTTGCCTTATATCAACAAATTATTCAGAAGACCACATACAGCTCACTCATGTGATATAAAAATGAGTCATGGAATTTTGGAGTAAAAGGGACTGTAAATACCCAGTCTCTTCATGTTAACAAACAAGGAAATGAAGTCAGAGACAGATATGTGATTTGCCTGCAACAAGCTGATGGGGAAAATGCAATGAGGACTCAGGTCTCCTAACTCTCAGCCAGGATTTTCTGTCTTACACACACAGCCTTTCGTCTTCACCTTCAAGAGGTCTCTCGACCTGGCACTACTGACGGCCTAGACTAGCTGGTTCTCTGCTGCGTGGCTGTCTCAGGCACTGTAGGATGTTTCGCAGCACCCCTGGCCACTTCCCCTCTGGGAGCCAGGAGCGCCCCTCCTCCCCCACTGTGACAACCAGAGATGTCTTCAGACACCGCCAGGTGTTCCCCAGGAGGCGGAGGCCCCACCTCCCCCAGCCGGCCTGAGAACCACTGCACCAGGAGATGAGGTAGCTACTATCTCCCCACATTAGCTTCTCGTTTTCAGGTTGAAAATAAGGCGTGATCAAGACAAATCGCTAAAGGCTGGGAGAGAAAAAATATGAAATCTAATTTATAATTAGTCAGTGATGTCTCAAGCCCACTTCCTTTCTCAGCAGGCAAGCGCTGAGGGCTTGCAAGGAATACAGAAAAACAGCCCCTGAACGGGCAAATGAGGCCTCCAGTTTCACTACAACAGAAGGTTGAAACGCAGTGACTTGGAGCTGCCTGTTGTCTCCTGTTTCACTTAAGCTTGAGGAAACTGTCGCCACGTGACACCTTCTAGCTCCGTCTCTGTCTCTGCGTCTACTGCCCAGACTTGTTTTTATAAAAGTGAGATGTTACATGTTCTCACTGCGGGCCCTTTACTCACCTGATGTCTTCCCCATAGCAGATGGTGGTATCTTCAGTAAGAAGTTCACAGGCAAATCCTATATTTTCAGCAGTTTCTACAACAGAAAAAAACGAAGTCAAATGTCCTTCCTACTGATAAATTTAATAATGGGCTTCATCTAGTAACGATTTTTTCAATTAATGAAACAACCAGATTCAATCAAATATACTTTTTGATTTTTTTTGTAGCAGTGTCTAGACATCACTAAAGGAAAACAGTCCTTTTCTTTGTAATAAGTCTAATGAGTCAAAGTCTGGTCGAGATGTTTTTAATAATGAAATATGCTATAATATCAAATGTGTAAGCCGGTTATTTAATAAAATCAATGTTCAATGAAATACTGAACACATCTAGTTCATGTGGTTTAATCTGGGTCGGAAAGATCCCCTGGAGAAAGGAATGGCAACCCTCTCCAGTGTTCTCTCCTGGAGAATTCCATGGACAGAGGAGTCCAGTGGGCTACAGTCCATGGGGTCGCAGAGTGGACAGGACTGAGTGACTAACACACACGTAAGTTAGGAAGGATAACCATTTCCACAAACCCTCACACGTGGCTCCTTCTGGACATTTTCCCCCTTTTCCACCACCACCACCACTTGTTTGAGGTCGGGACTTAATTCCTTATCAACAGTGTCAGACTAAGACAAATGATCTAGTTTTCTAGTTTCCCATGGAAGGCTGGAGTGAAAAATCAACAGGAATGATAACATGATAACACAACAATCAACTCCTTGTTGAGCTCTGAATTTAAAAATTAGGATCTTCCCGTGGGGATAAAATTACAATTTTCAAGCAATAGAAGAGATAAGAAAACCAAAGCTGCTGTTCAGCATGTTCTGCTCTTCTGCTCTGTGCCCAACAGATGGTGAAGTGCTGGGGAGGACAGAAGGGACAAGAGGGCTGGCCCTTTGAGGACAGGAGCCCACGTCAGGCGGAGAGAGAAGACTGAACACAGCCAGCAGGAGCTCAGTTACAAGGAAGAAACCCTGCCACCGAGGGAGTTTCGGGAAGGAGGCGGTCAGGGTGGGCTGGAGTAACACAGAAGGATTTCTTACGGAAAGCATCTCTGCCCCAAAGAAACAGACAGAGCTTGTGCAGGATGGGAAGACTGAGAAGGTCACCGTGAGCAGGGGAGACAGGAGCTATAGATATCTGTTAATAGTGTCCCTGCCATCTGACTTACCCTTTTTGTCTCCAGTGAGCACCCAGATCTTAATGTCAGCTTTTGAAAGTTTTGAAATGGTTTCTGGGACTCCATCTTGTAGCTTGTCTTCAATAGCTGTTGCTCCTAATAGCTGGAATGTACATTCAAAGAAAGGAATTAGCAAATAAGCCAAAAATGTTCTGTATTTGCAGTCTGCCAACCTGTAAAAAGCGCGTGGGCTAAATACACCCCAGCTGCCACTACAGGGGCCAGCAGCCAGCATTAGCTGGGAAGGCTACTGTGTTCCACAGTCACCAAAAACCAAGCAACCAAAGTCTTTTTCCTTGCAGTAATTCACCAAGGCAAAAATGTAAGTACAAACCAAGAACATTAAAAATAGATAATTTTGTTGTGTGTATACTACTTTACACGGATACAAACGAATTCCTTTTGCTAAAGGTGAACGCTCACTATCTGTTGAACATTTCTTTTTCATCAAAACTCTACAAGCAATAAGTATTAAAACTTTGGAAAGTCTCTACGAATGGTGTATTTTTCTTATTTCAAGATTTTGCACAATATAAATCATCTCAGTAATTCTCATAGTGTAATAAGTATATGCTGGCTTATTATTGTATAAAATGAATTTTAATAAGTGATATAAAAATAATAGAATCAGTTACTGTATGGCAAAACCAACACAATAAAGAAAATTTTAAAAAATAATAATAAAAAAATAAAAAATAAAAAGCATTCATTCTTTAAAAAAAAATAATAATAGAATCAGAATCTCATAGTGTTTTCTGTCTTTTGATTTCTCATTATAGCAACTGCTACTTTGCTTGCTGAAAAAAATTCAAATGACTGAGTTCCACTGTACCAGTTTCAAATACTACAGTTTGAATTGTATTTCAAGAGTGAGATCAAAAATGCAATAAAACTTAATAAGATTTCCAATTCTGTTCAGAATATCAAGGGAAAAGTTACAAAGGTTAAAACTCACAATTAAATCTTTTTCAATCTCCTCATACACTTTATCCAGAGCTTCGTCCCGGTTGGTTGAAGCTATACTGGCAGCCATAAACTTTTTATTCCATTCTTCAAATTCTTTTTCTTCAATTTCCTTATAGCAAAGGCACAGTGTTCTAAGAGTTTCACTTGCAAAGATCTGTTTAATTTAAAAGACAATCCAACCACCCAAAGAACAGTTATTTTTATGTAAGTTTGAAATTTTATTTTGCAGTAATACAATAAGATCATTTAAAAAGAGACTGTGAAATGATTGTGTACACATACATTCCATAGAGGGGAGTAAACAAATATTAATACTTTATTTTCCTAAGTATTCTCAAAATCTTAGGACTGTTTATTTGTAGTTCCCTAATTAAAGGGAAAAGTATAACTTTCTTCTGAATCAAGTCATAAGAATGAACAAAAAACCCTTAACAACTAAGAAAATAAGAGACCAAGGATAGTGCCTTGTGGTATAAAGGTTTTGTAAACCAGATCTGACAACTTTACAATTCGTTCCCACAAACGGTCACAAGTTCAAAGACTATGAACTCTCAACCAAGCCTTATTCCCTCAAACCAATTCTGAAAGACTCTGAAAGAGCCATAGTTAAAGCTGAGAAAAACATTTTCAAGAAAAAGAGTCTGTAAATTTTAATCATGGCAAACACATTTAAGCCATTTTAAAATAGCTTAAATGTGGACCAGTAAAAATGTTTCATTACTTTACAATCACATCTTGCCTAGTCAAAATAGCAGAACTGGTTCACCCAAATGAGGATTTGCTTTCAAAGACTCCTGGGTAAGTTCTGCATGTATTTGATTAGACCGCCCTCATTCAAATTCTCATGAGCAATTACGCACTGTAACTCCTTCAGCAACACACATACAACCTTAAAAGCTGACCCCACCTAGTAAACAACATATTCATTGGACTTTTCCTGAAGGATCCCCAAACTCAGATCCTTCAAGTGGAGGGAAAAAAGACCCCTTTATCGAGCAGCGACTAAGTGTGGGGACTGTGCGAGATGCTTCCCCTTGCACCAACCCTCCATGGGGATGGTTCATGCGGACAACTAAAGATTCTCCTCCGGGCTTCACTGCCATCGTTAAAACAAAACAATGTGAGAGTTGGTATACAATTCTGATTTCCAGAAGGATTCTGAAAAACTGCAGTATCACCGGACCAAGCACCTGTGTGTGCTTAGTTGCTCAACCGTGTCTGCCTCTCTCGTGACCACATCAGCCCCTAAAATAGCAAGTTTGGAGTAAGGAAGACCAAACTGATCCTCTAACAAAGACATCGATTATCCAGTGCACTGCCCCATCCTATGCGAATGTTGTATGTAGGACATTGGAATTCTTGGAGGCCACACAGATTCTGAGACTAGAGCACAGGATGGTTACGTAACTTGCTTGAGGTCCCTGGAAGAAAGACCAGCCTTTCTCCTGGGTCAGTCCGCAGGTCCTGCCGACCTAGACGCACTGAGCTCGTTTCCTAGGAAGTCAGCCTCTGTGGCAGAATAAGAACCAGCCTGCCATATTCCCACTTGGGTGCTCTTCCCACTCAACTACACCAAGACAACAGAAGGGTCAACAGGTAGCACAAAGCTTTCATTGCAGCTTCAGAGATGGTACCAGAAAGGAAGTTTGGAATCCGTGGCACAAAGAGTGGAAGTGAGACTTACATCCAGGGCGTCCTGCGTTTCTTGTTTCGTAGGATTCGTTCGATGTAACCGTTCATAAATCACAGTGTCAGCACCCTTACAGTAAAGCCTGATATTGCCTTCTGGGGTTCTTACTAATAGCGAGAGAAGAAAAGCCAATAATTAAGTTAATGTTTGATTTCTTACAAGAAAACTATACAGTTAATCTTCTGAAGGGTTACAGTGCTAATCATTCATAATTAGTTTAAAATAAGCAATAGACCCAGAAAAATGTTGCTCTCAACATTGGTAAGCCTACATAGAATGCAATAGTGAAATAAATATGAAAAGATTCCATTAGGCAGCTCAGTTTTCCATATGCTTGTTTATTCTTTCAGCAAATATTTATCGGCTCCCTACTATGTGTGGGTTTTTTCCATATAGACGTCTTTGTCCATGCCAGCCAGTAGAAATCCTTCTCATCTATAAATCCACAACCCTCACTGCCTTTAATTCGCAGACCGTTAACACGACTCCTTATAACCATTTTCTTGGCTCTCTTGACCTCTGCAGTAATTTGATTGCAGTATGCGTCTCACCACTGACTAGATTTGGAGTTCTCTAAGGCAGACGCCAGGCATGATAACCAGCCCAGATCAGCGTTAGCCCACAGGAAGCACTCAGTAAAATGAGACGAACCATTGAACTCAGCATCAGTGAAATGATAAAATGACTAAATCAGGAAGCAGTTAAACCTCTCTACTGGTTAAAAAGTCAGTGTCAATTCCTGCCCTGCGAATAGAATGGACTTGTGAACGGCGCAGCGGGCGCCGCGCTGCGCTGACCTCGACGGGTGGGACGACAGGATGGGACGGAGGCCGAGAGCGAGGGGATTTGTGTACACTTTTAGCTGAGTCACGGTGTTGTAGAGCAGAAACACAACATTATAAACAGCTTTTATGCCAATTAAAAACTAAAATTTAAAAAGTCAGGCTCCTGGTGGAAAATCTTACAGATGTCACTTAACCAGGTGATCCAAGCTGATGTAACCAGCAGTCAGGTGCCTTCTGATATGCTGTGCTGGGAAGGACACGTCACCAATCTGGGTACCCTTCCTGCCGACAGGACATCATCTGCGTCTAGTCATGAGGGAGGCAGCATCAGACAGACCCAAACTGAGGGACTTTCCGAAAGGTAACAACAGCCCTATGCTTTTCAAAAATGTCAGCGTGCAAAAGATCAAAATCAGGTTGTGGAACTCTCACAGAATAAAGGAGACCAGAGTAGTGATCACTGAATGCAATGTGGCATCTTGGGTGGAGTCCTGAATCAGAAAGAAAATCCCTGGTAAAATCTGGAAACACTCTGTAGATGAGATAACAACACGGCAATGTTGAGTTTTCTGGTTCTGATCACCATACTGGACATAACAATAAATGAAGTTTCTTGATCTTAAGAAATATCTACTTAAGTATTTGGGGAAAAGGGACATTAGACCTCAAAGCCCTTAATCAACTCTCAAATGCTTCAGAAAACAGGAACCTATAAATGACAGTGACAAAGAACTTGTGACCAACGCTGACAACTGGACATGGGAGGAACTACAGGATTCCTTAAAGCCTTCTTGCAAGTCTTCTGTAAGCTTGCAGTGATTTCAAACTATGAACTTAGAGCATTTCAATATCAGGAAGTGATCACTGTTTCTACTTGGGTTCCTGTTGCGTTGGGCCTGAGCTGGAGGGAGGAGTTTCGTTTGTAAGCGCAGCCTGGCTGTTCTCAGAGCTCCTCTCCTGCTGCTCTTTCCCCTTCCCTGACATCCCGCAAGGCCCCAGCAGAAATGCGTGGAGCAACTCATGGTAGAAAAAGCTCATGCGGTGGGTCTACCAGCCACGGAGCTGCCACCCAGATCTCACAGCTGACAGCCCACATCGCTGAAGACGTGATGCAAGATTCAGATCTACTGCGGTTTGTCCCTTTGAGTGATGGACATCGTGTAGAACGAAGCGAGGAAACACCAGTTCTGTGGAAGTCCTCCAGGAGCCAAGGGGTTCATTCATTGCCTATTTTATTCCTGGTGTTGCTAAATAAAATGTGCAAGAGGCAGCATCTCAGTGAACAACTGACAGGCATACTCTGAGGGGGACCTACCGATTACAGACATCCGCTTCCGGTCACTGTTGAAGTCTAAAAGGGCGAGGACACGGTAGGTCCTCTCCGTGCCCAGCTCACTGATGGTGATGGTGTTCTGGGTCCTGGCGAGGAAGACAAAGCCGAAGTTCCTGGCGGCGCTGACGAGTGCACCCTCGTCAGGAGAGGCTGCCTGGTAGCTGAGTTGACCTAACAGAAGAGGCAAGAGAGAAAACCATAAAAGCTGAGCCGGCCAGGAGTGTTCACCAGTGCGGTCCACATGGGGGGTGAGGATGTCCAGTTATCCCTTGATACCTATGGGGGATTGGATCCAGGACTGTCCGCAGATAACAAATGCCACGGATGCTCTGGTCCCTTCTAGGAAGTGGCAGACCGCAGCAGATACAGTTGCCACCCTGCATCATGGACACAGAGGCCCAAAACATCCCCAAGAAAACACATCTCTGATTCTTAAGGAGTGTGCCAATATTCAAAGTTTTTAAACTTTTATTTCTAATTATAAACAGTAATATAGACTAGAAGTGAAAAAAAAAATCTGGCCAAGAATAGGGGAAAAAGAAAAATCTCATAACCCCACCATCCAGAGGAAGAACATGATTGGTAGCCTTTTATAGTTTCTTTCTGTCCTTCTGGAAATGCCTGTTTCTCTAATAGTTTCTAGCATGCTAAATATACCTTTACATCCTGATTATTTTAACACTGTATTCTGAGCACGTTGTCACAGCTTTAAAAATGCTATGCATTATTTTAAAGAAAGGCAACCTATGAGTGTAATTTGTGACCGCTTTCCTATTGCAGGCAACAAGTGCTTTTCCGTAATATTTTTACCCCCGAAAACAACACTGTAATAAGGATTCTGTATGTGCATAAAGGTTTTCCTGTTTTCTAAGGATGGCTTCCTAGTAATGAAAATACTGAGGTAAACAACACTGATAATTTTTAAGCCTGCTGTCACATGTATTACTCACTTGTTTTCTAAAAAGGTTGTACCAGGTTGTCTTCCCTCTAGAACCTTCTTCACCTTAGCTATATTCTCCTAATTAAAAAAAAAAAATCTCAAAATGTTTCAATCCGTTCAATATCTTGATTTTGAAAGTTAAATAATGAGAAACCACATTTATTTTACAACTTGCAAACGTGCTTCACAACAGAAGCAAACCTCTCGATGCTGAGGGAAGAAGCCAGACACCACAAGTACATAACCACGTAATTCCATTTACACGAACCCCAAGCAGACAGAGCTAACCCACACTGTTCCAAGTCAGGACAGTAGGCGCCTCTGGAGGGGCAATGACGGAAAGGGCGTCTAGGGGATGTGTGATGTTGTGTTTGTAAAAATCCAGGCATTCATGACAAGGGAGCATTTGGCTGGTGAAAATCCACCAAGCTATATGCTTATCTTTGTACGTCAGTGAAAAAAAAAACCTTTTTTTTAAAAAAGCTCTGCCTATCCAAGAGTTTGTGTTTTTCGACTCTTCATTCTTCCACCTCCAAGTAGAATGAAAAGTATGTCTATGGGCAGATGAATTTTCACAGGAAAAGGCATTTCATTTTCCAGCACGGCTTGACCAGGCTGCAGCCCACAGACAGGCAGCTCTTTACACCCTGTGGAAAGCTGTCTGTCCACAGAGGAGGGCAGATGCTCCAGGGTGAAGGGCTGTGTGCTTGACCGCTCAGTCGTGTCTGACTCATGGTGACTCCGTGGACTGGAGCCCACCAGGCTCCTCTGTCCATGGGGATTCTCCAGGCATTCTCCACTGGAGTGGGTTGCCATTCCTTCTCCAGAGGATCTTCCCAACCCAGGGATCGAACCACGGTCTCCTGCATTGCAGGCGGATTCTTTACTGTCTGAGCCACCAGGGAAGCAGGCTATGAGTAGAGCTAAATGCCCCAACCCCACACTCTCCTCCCTTGACAGACTTACTCAGATGGTTCGCTCTAAGCCAATATCCATCACTCCCAAAATACTAATTAAAGATGAGGCTGGTATCTGTTTGTTCACCCAGAAAGACACACACCAGAAGTTACAAATGTACTTGCTAAATCCAGTCGTTCTGCAAACACACACAAATGCCAGCAGGTAAAATATTTAACCAGAGCTAAACAAGCAGCAGTGAGAACACAGTCCCCTCCTGCAGGTTTCGCTGGCAGGGACATATTACATCATACTGAAGGCAAACTTATTCCAAAAAAAAGGAACAAAGTGATAAAAGGTGGTAAAGTTCCCATGAATAAAGACAATCCTATCTGGAGCAAACACTGATATTTTTATCATTAAGAGAAAACCCTTCCATTTGTTCTAGTAATGGAATCACAGAATTGCCGACTAACCGAGATGGGAGGGACTTCAGAGATCTGGTCCAAACTCCAACTTGATGTTTGCAGGAGGAAATCCGGACTAAAAATTAACCCCTTGAAACCTTTCCTGTAAGAAAAGTCTTTATTTACCCCACACCAAGACACAATCAAAGAGACTTTGTTTTCTTGTACACACTAATTTGTGGATCACGGAACTGATTCAAATAAAAAAGATGCTCAAACAACAAACCCCACCTCTTATTATCCTGATTCCATAGCTTTCTCTAGCTGATAATTCTAGTCACCAGTCTTAAAACAAGTTAACTCTCAAGACTGAATATCCCCCTCATTTGCAACTTGCTCATCCTTTCTAAAGACTCCCACTAATCCAGGTCCTAAGTTTGCTTACTAATCTGATGTGTCCTGGCTACAAACTTCTAAAACTCAGCTCTCTAATCACAGTCTCGTGGTGCATCCATACTTCAGGCTTTCAGGTGAAGACAATATCTCCAAGCCTTTCAAACTCTGGAGATGGCAACCCACTCCAGTATTCTTGCCTGGAAAATCCCATGGATGGAGGAGCCTGGCAGGCTACAATCCATGGGGTTGCAGAGTCAGACACGATTGAGCGACATCACTTTCTTTCTTTTCAAACTCTGTTCTCAGCCTCTGCAAGGGCAGGAGTCTGTGATGGCCCCCACCCTTCCCCTGTGTACACACACACTTTCTCCCAGTTATTCAAGCAAACTCTAATCACGGTACTGCTGGGAAGGGATTTTACAGATATAATTAAGGTCCAAATCTGTTGACTGTAAGATAAGGAGATTATCTGAGTGTTCCTAAACTAATTGGGTTAGTCTCAAGTTCAGACAGTTCAGTAGCTCACCCGTGTCTCTTTGTGAGACTCAGTCCATGGACTCTTTGTGACCCCATGGACCGCAGCACGCCAGGCCTTCCTGTCCATCACCAACTCCCAGAGCTTACTCAAACTCATGTCCATTGAGTTGGTGATGCCACCCAGCCATCCCATCCTCTGTTGTCCCCTTCTCCTCCCACCTTCAATCTTTCCCAGCATCAGGTTCTTTTCCAATGAGTCAGCTCTTGGCATCAGGTGGCCAAAATATTGAAGTTTCAGCCTCAACATCAATCCTTCCAATGAATATTCAGGACTGACTTCCTTTAGGATGGACTGGTTGTATCTCCTTGCAGTCCAAGAGACTCTCAGAGTCTTCTCCAACAACACAGTTCAAAAGCATCAATTCTTCGGTGCTCAGCTTTCTTTATAGTCCAACGCTCACATCCATACATGATTACTGGAAAAACTGTAGCTTTGACTAGACAGACCTTTGTTGGCAAAATAATGTCTCTGCTTTTTAATATGCTGTCTAGGTTGGTCATAGCTTTTCTTCCAAGGAGCAAGTGTCTTTTAATTTCAAAGTGAAGTGAAGTGAAGTGAAAGTCGCTGTCATGTCCAACTCTTTGAGACCTCATGGACCACAGTCCTTGGAGACCCCATTCTCCAGGCCAGAACACTGGAGTGGGTAGCCTTTCCCTTCTCCAGGACATCTTCCCAACCCAGGGATCAAACCTAGGTCTCCCACACTGCAGGTGGATTCTTTACCAGCTGAGCCACCAGGGAAGCCCTAGTCTTCAAAAGGGACTGGCTTCTTCCCAGGAAGAGAGAGACTGAAGCATGAAAGGGGTTGATGAGAGGGAGATCTCAGTTGCTGGTTTTGATGATGGGGGAAACTACGAGGCAAGGAAAGAGAGAGAGGCCTGTGGGAGCAAGCCCCAGCTGACAGCCAGCAAGGAAATGGAGACCTCATTCCTGCAGCCCCAGAACTGGATCCTGCTCTCAGCTTGGAAGAGGACGCTGATCTCCAGACGACGACAGAGTGGCCTGACCTGGATTTTAGGGAGGTCCTTGGCAGAGAATTCCATCATGCCCTGTGCAGACATCTCATCTAAAGAGCTGTGGGTGAAGGAATGGATGATTCAAGCCATGGAGTTGTGGGGATCTAGTGTAGAGACATAGAAAACCAACACAGCTTCTTCACACTCAGCCGCCACGTGCCCTCCTACACATACTCAACACGTAGGCCACACCCACTGTCTGCTGAGCATGCCTGAAAGAATTCTCTCCCCTCATTGTTCATAGCAAGCATAATGACCCGAGAGCCAATCTCCACTGTTACAAAAGTGGGAAAGTGGAGTGGAAGAGCAAAGGCACGCCAGCATGGCAGAGAGAGAACTCGGCGAAAATGAGCTTTAACCTGTTGTCCAAGCTCAAGGAGGTACTGGGTGCTGTCTGGGGCTGAATCTCCTTAGCTGTAACATTTGGAGGACTCACCCCCAAGGTCCCTTCCAACAGACCCTTTCAAGGTGCTTGTATCGGTCAAAGCCAAAATCAGTTTCTCCTTTACTTCCTGTGCTTAGAAACCCAACTTGCCTCCACTCTCAGCATCCAGGGCAATTTGCCTGTGATGTGCTGCATGAGGGAAGATGCCTCAGGGTGTACAATTCTGCCTCGGTGGACAGTGGGACAAAGAGCTGGAAAGGACTTTGAACTCCAGCCCTCCTGTGAGATGCAGGAAGCCAATGCCCAGCAGAAAACGCTGGTCTGTCCTGTGTGTTCTGGCAAGAACCCAGACGGGGACAGCCCAGCTCCAGCACAGAGCCCAGGACTATCACGAAATCCCAGCGGAGAGAGAAGGAAATGGAGATGGTGGATGCATACACATTTGCTTAAGTTGGCAGGTTAGCTTTCAAAATAATACCACCACACACCCCCCCCCAAAAAAAGTAGAATAAATTTACTAATGAGCCCCAAACTAAGAGAATCCAGTTGCTTAAAAATATCATACTTGATTCTTATCATATGAGTAAAATGTACTTAGCTTGTCAAACAGATTTTGACCTCTGCTTCAGTTATTCTTTACCTGATCTTACCCTTTTCTATCTCCCCGCTTTGGCCTGTTAATAGCCCCTTCCATGTCTCTACCCAACCTGAATTCTGCTGTTATCTCAGCTTTATTGGATAATTAGATTCATCCTTGGAGAATGAGTGTCTTTGAAACTTGCTGCAAGATACACACACAGTTTCTATACACTTAGTTTTTTATGTCTGTCTCTCCTCTGAAGATTTCCTCCTCTACATACGAGACCTCAGAATCAGAAAATAGGAGAGGATAATCATTCATATGCTGGGCTGATTAACGTGGAGACTAAGTAAGTGACAGTTACTCAGATGGGTCCGACTCTTTGTGACCTCATGGACTGTAGCCCACCAGGCTCCTCTGTCCATGGGATTCTCCAGGGAAGAATACTGGAGTGGGTTGCCATGCTCTTCACCAGGGGATCTTCCTGACTCAAGAGTCAAATGCTGGTCTCCTGCATTTCAGGCAGCTCTTTCACCACCCGAGCCACCAGGGAAGCCCCAAAGTGGGGAATGCACATAACAAAGGGGCACTTGTGGCTCTTCCCAGAACGCACACATGCATCTCTGTGACGTGTCATTGTGTGGACAGGTAGTAAGACAGCTAGCTTTCACCGACACTGGACCATCTTGCTGTGAAAAAGCTGGCACAAGCTGCATTTAAGAATTCTGCAGACATGGAAACATAAATGTCCACTGACGGATGAATGGACAAAGAAGATGTGGTGTGTGCGCGCGCGTGCACACACACACACACACACACACCCCAGACACACACACACACACCCCAGACACACACACACACACCCCAGACACACACACACACACACACACACACACACACACCAGAATACCACTCAGCTATAAAAAAGAATGAAACGATGCCATTTGCAGCAACATGGATGGACCCAGGGTTGTCACACTAAGTGAAGTGAGTCGGAAAGAGACAAACACCATACGGTATCACTCACCTGCGGAATCTAAAATGCAACACGAACTTATCTAGGAAGCAGGAACAGACTCACTGAAAGAACAGGCTTGTGGTTGCCGAGAGAGAGGGAGCGTGGGGTCAGCAGGTACAAACTATCTATAGGGTGGGTAGACAACAAGGTCTGACTGCACAGCGCCAGGAACTATATTCAACATCCTATGATAAACCGTAATGGAAAACGCTATGACACATAAAAATGTATAGACATGTGTATCACTTTGCTATACAGCAGAAATTAACACAACATTATAAACCAACCATACTTTAATTTTCTTTAAAAGTTAGTAATAAAAAAAAGAATTCTGCAGAGGAACCTACAAGTCAACTTCCCATGCAAAAGCATATGAGGTACACTCCTTCAGACCAAAAAGGTACCTTCAGGAGGCCTAGGTTTGGTGGTTATTATTTCAAATGCCAAACATATCTGAATCAAAAAAAAGTTCTCTCTCAAATTATTTTGTAGTAAAAGGTTGTCCAAGTTTAAAGTCCACTTATGATTCAGATAAGGTTTGACTGTTCACTTTCCATAAATATGAAGTCCTCAAATAGTGAAAAGATTTTTGATTCTTCTGTTATAATGCAACAGTCAGTCGCATCTTTTACTGATAAAATTTTCCAAAGTGATACACACATCTGGAGCTAGAATTATGAAGGAGATGTATATTTCCAAAGGCCAGGAGCCTGCTTCATGGTCTGCTGGCTCGTATACCATACAGTGCAAGGGGCCCACAGTCAGTCATCACTTGGGTGGAGATTTGACAAACTTGTCATGCACACAACTCCATTTTTATTCATCCTTTGGACGGTAATTTTTATTGTTACAGGAAATATACACATGCCTTATTATATTTGTATTTTTGAATTGTTTAGCGATCATTTGCAATATGATATGTGGATTCAGACTGCAATAATTTGAAACCTTACATGATGCACGTCATAATTCACACGACCCTATGATTCCAAAGTTTAAATCTCACCAGGTTGAGATGGGAATTTTCAGAAGTCATTTAATTTGGGGGTGTTTGGGTTCTGTGAAGGACTTCACAACAGTTGGACTGCTATCCATTCAGTTCTTTTCTCCAGGTGCAGGGAGAAAGGAGTCGGTGACCTGGTCTAATTGTTTTGTCCGCTGGCCTTCTGGGTAAACAGACCAATGACATTTGCTAGGAAGAAGAAGCCTTACATCCAAAAAGCCTTTTGCAGGATATCTATGGCAAAGACCCTCCTATAGGAAATAGAACCCAGGATCTAGAAGGCAAGACTCCCCGGAGGATGCCATGTAAGCCATGTCCTTCTCTGGGGTATACGATGAAGACGTGTCTAATTGAAACGTAACTGAAACACCTCTAGTTCACACAACTCTTCATATGCATTCAAGTCCCAAGCACAAGTTCGCTGTCAACTAAGAAAAAACAACTACGAGTGGCCTCCAGCGTCCAGGGTGTGACAGCCACACTCACCGTCGAGCCTGTCCACCATGACCGTGTGGCAGGCCGCCAGCAGGAAGAAGAACTGCCGCACCTCCGGCTCCTTCCCCGACTGGATCTGCTCAACGAGATAATGGTCGTGAAAGGCCAGCTTCCCATCGGCCAGCGGGTTCCAGCTGAAATCCACCGGCTGAAAGAGACGGAGAAGGAAACATGGTCATTGAAAACAGGTGACTCGGGCTTCACAAATGGCAGGGACTTTTCTTGGAAGCTGTGTCTTGATGCAGACATCACCTTAGGATTTTAATATGTTCTGAAGTGTCAAGAGGCTCATACCTGTTTTAACATAGCGTGGTGTGAGTTGACTGGTGTCCCCCCTAAAAAAGATATGCTGCAGTCCTAACCCCTGGTACCTGGGAATAGGACCTTCTTTGGAAATAAGGTCTTCCTAGATGTAATCAAGAGGAAGTTTATACTGAGCGCAAGGAACTATACTCAATACTCCTTAATAACCTATTACGTAATTACCTATTACGGAGTATTGAGTATAGTTCCTTGCGCTCAGTATAAACTTCCTCTTGATTACATCTAGGAAGACCTTATTTCCAAAGAAGGTCCTATAATATATGTATATAAATAACTGAATGACTTTGCTGTACACCTGAAACTAACACATTATTAATCAACCATACCCCAATGTAAAAAACAAAAAAGATGAGGTTAAATGGATTAGAGAGACCCTAATCTACTGACTAGGGGCTGGTCCAGTGGCTCAATGGTAAAGAATCCACCTGCAATGCGGGAAATGCAAGAAATGTGGGTTGGATCTCTGGGTCAGGAAGATCTCCTGGAGGAGGGCATGGCAACCCACTCCAGTCTTCTTGCTTGGAGAATCCCATGGATAGAGGAGCCTGGTGGGCGACAGTCCATGGGGTTGCAAAGACTCAGACACGCCTGAGCACACACACACAGCACACACGCACACGAGCCAGTGACTGGTATCTTGAGAAAAGGGAGGAGATCTGGACACAGACACACAGGGAGAAGGAAGGCCCTGTGATGACGGAGGCAGACTTCTGAGTAACGTGTCTGCCAGCCAAGTGCCCGGGACTGCAGGCAACCACGAGAGCCCAGGAAGAGGCGGTGGCGGATTCTGCCCCAGAGCCCAGAGGGAGGGTGGGCCTGCTGACTCCTCCGTTCAGACTCCGGGCCTCCAGACCTGGGCGGGATACATTCCTATTGCTGTAGGACACCTACCCTATGGGAGCCTGTTCTAGCCCAGGAAAGCCATCCACACCCCACACGACTTGGTCAGCGAAAGGACTCACCTCTATCTTGCTGTGACTGTTCTGAGAAGCATCTCGATGGTCTCCTGGGAACAAACAGGACAAAACAAATTAAATCAACGGGTCTCATAGCCTGTCTGGGCAGCCCTTGAGTTAAGAACGGCTACTACATTTTTCAAGAGCTGTCAACAAACAAACAAAGCATAACAGAGGAGAATATTTGATACAGACCATATGTGGCCTGAAAAGGCTAAAATATTTCCTACCTGGCCCTTAACAAAGTTTGCTGGCCGCTGGTCTGAAGGTTCACATACTGACGCCCATGTCCCCCTACACTGTGATCTCCTCTGGGGCCAGAATCATGTCCTGTGAAGAGCTTTACCCCCGTCCTTCCCCAGCTCAGAAGAAACCACCACGTACAGCAGAGCCCCTTCCTCAAGCCCTCAGCATCCCATCTCCCTCACTGACATTCTCTGAACGTACAGCCCACTCCAGTGTTCTTGCCTGGAGAATCCCAGGGATGGGGGAGCCTAGTGGGTGGCCGTCTATGGGGTCGCACAGAGTCGGACACGACTGAGCGACTTAGCAGCAGAGACAGATCCAAATTAAAAGTGGAGTCAGAATTGAAAAAAAAAAAATTGTGATGAAAAACAAAGGTTATCATCTCAACTATTTCATTGTTTGTTTTCTGGCCGTGCCTCGAGGCTTGTGGGGTCTTAGTTCCCTGCCAAGGGATCAAATCCAGGCCCTCAGCAGTGGAAGTACGGAGTTCTAACCACTGGACCACCAGGGTATTTCATCCCGACTACTTTTAAGTGAACACTCCGCGGCGCTAAGTACAATCCCACTGCTATGCAGCCTTCACCACCATCCATCTCGATGGCGCCTTCATCTGTGAAAACCGAAATGCTGTTTTCATTAAACACTAATTCCTCATTCCCTTCTCCCCTTAAACCCTGGCGATCACCATTCTACACTCCAGCTCTCTGAATTTGACTTCTCCAAGTACCTCAAAGAAATGGAATCATACAGTGTTTCCTTTTGTGTCTGGCTTATTTCACATAGCATAATATCCTCCAAGTTCACCCATGTCAGAATGTGTCACAGTCCCCTTCCTTTTCAAGGCTGTATAATATTCCATTATGTGCATACATCACATTTTCCATATCCATCTATCCACTAATGAACACTTTAAGTTACTACCACACCTTCCTTATTATGAATAATGCTACTACAGACATGGATGTACAAATACCTGTTTGAGTCCCTGCTTTTGGTTCTTTGGTGTGTAACCAGTAGCAAACTTTCTGGATCACATGGCAAGCTAACTTGTTGAGGAATATATACCTAATTCTGACTCCTCAGCTCCCCATATGTGTGGTCTCAATGCATCAGTGATGCTGTTTGAGAAACATCACAAGAATAACCACCGGAGCTTTGCACTGGGAGGGGAGCACTCCAGGGAGGCAGCCTCTGGTCGCACACGTCCAGAGACGGAGTAACAGCTTCTGCTCACCGTAAATCTGCCCGTTGATGCAGCACTTCTTAAAGGTCATGACGTTCTGCGTGAGGGTCCCCGTCTTGTCCGAGAAGATGTAATGGATCTGCCCGAGTTGCTCATTCAGCGTGGTGGTTCTCGCCTTTGCGGGCGTGTCCTTCTCAGGATAGTACATCTGCAGGTCCCAGTTGATGAAGTAACTCTGGCCAAGACGGATCACCTCCACACTAGCAAGATAAAAGATCACTTTCCATCAAGCTCTCAGATATGAGTGGCAGGCGGTGGATTTTGCCCTTGCTTTGCGATAGGAGCAAGCTACTTATCTGCAGGGAGACCAGCCCTGCAGTGACCCCTGGGCCCAGCCTCTGGGTTCTCCTGACCTGACACGTCTTTCTCCAGCTTCAAGGTCAAAGGGTCCTCTCGAGGTGATTTCCTACAAACTCCTGAGCACATCCAGCCATGGAAGCCTCTGTTCAGAACACACAGCCATGCGGGTGACGTGGTAGCTAACACTGCAGGGGGCACCCCCCGTGGGGCAGTTTCTACTCTCTTCTCTGAGTCCCCATTGCACCCAGGGGCAGCGGAAAGGTGTGTTCAACTCTGCCCTCAGCTGGGGGCAAAAGGAGTGAAAGTCCATGAGGTTATACGTCCCTGTGTGCTCTCCGGCAGCACACGGGACTTTTGGCAAATAACCCATAAGTTGTAACTTCACGCTGTTATAAAGTAAGTTCTTTTTGAAACATTTTTTAATTGGAGCACAGTTAACTCACAGTGTCGCATTAGTTTCCGGTATGTAGCAAAGTGACTCAGCAGTATGCATTTTTTGAGGAACGTGTACATATATTCTTTTTCAGATTCTTTTCCATTAGAGATTATAACAAGATATGGAATACAGTTTCCTTTGCTAAACAGTAGGCCCTTGTCGTTTATCCACTTTGTGAGTGAAAGTGTTAGTCGCTCAGTTGTGCCCGACTCTTTGGGACCTCCTGGACTGAAGCCCACCAGGCCCCCCTAATTCTCCAGGAAGAACACTGGAGTGGGTTGCCATTTCCTTCTCCAGGGGATCTTCCCAACCCAGGGATCAAACCTCCATCTCCTGAATTACAGGCGGATTCTTTACCATCTGAGCCACCAGAGAAGCCTATTTTGTATATAGTCCTAAATTCTTATAAGGTTATAGAATGTCCAAAATACAGTATTCTAAAAGGATCATTCCTACTGGAAAACTATAACTGATTAAATCTATCTCCGTTTTAAGGAAGGCGCTTACACATCCAGCCACTGTTCGGTGGGCAAAGGATGTCTGTAAAGGATGGAACTAAACAGGTGGAAAAATAACTCCCTTCTTCTCTGCTCCCTTATATGCTTCATGAGTGCCTAGTATTAGTATTACCAGACATCATCCTAGGTGTGGGGGATACTATCAGTAAACAAAAGAGATGAAAATCCCTGCCCTCAAGTAAACATATACTATATTAGATGGTGAAAATCATCTGTAGAAAATCAAAGCACTGTAAAGAGAGGTAGAGGCCAACAGGCAGAGATGTTTAAGACAGAGAGGGCCAGGAATAGCCAGGGGTATAAGGTGAACTTTGAGCAAAGATCTCAAGGAAACGAAAGAGCAACCATGTAGATATGGAGGGGAAAGGATATTCCAGGCAGAGGTCAGAGCAAGTGCAAAGGACTGGGGCAGGTGCTGACGCCGCTGAGACCAAGGAGGCTCGAGGCGGGGAGCCTGGGGAGTGGGTGGAGGTGCAGGAGGTCATGACTGGGCATGCAGGGCAGCGCAGTGGGGCCCATGGGCCTTGTGGGTGCAGTGTGACCGCGGTGGTCTATTCTGAATGAGACAGAAAGCTACTGTGAGGCTAAAAACAGAACAGAGATACTATCTGGAATGACCTGACTGACTTAGGCTTCCAAGAGAAACAAGCCAACAAAAAAAATTGTATTAATCACATGACATGGCTTTTTAAAACCTAAAACTACATATATGGTTTATGTATAATACACATGTGTGAAAGTGTCAGTCGCTCAGTCATGTCCAACTGTTTGTGGCCCCATGGACTGTAGCCCGCCAGGCTCCTCTGTCCATGGAATTCTCCAGGCAAGAATGCTGGGGGCTTCCTTGGTGGCTCAGATGGTAAAGAATATGCCTGCAACGTGGGAGACTGAGGTTTGATCCCTGGGTTGGGAAGATCCCCTGGAGAAGGGAATGGCAACCCACTCCAGTATTCTTGTCTAGAGAATTCCATGGACAGAGGAGCCTGGTGGGCTACAGTCCATGGGGCCACAGAGTCAGACAGGACTGAGCAACTAACACTTTTACATTCAAGAACACTGTTCCCCTAACAAAGGTAAAAGTCATCTCAGTTTTTTTTTTTAAGTAACTGCAAACACATGGCTCCCCAGGGCTTTACTTCTTGTGAAAAGAGCAATAGTAACTACAGCTAATAAAATTAAAATAAAACAAATGCACTTATAATAAAATTAAAAAAGAAACGCTTCTAATTACAGGTGTGCGTGTAGTCTTACACGCCTCTGGGCTATTACTTATTGGAACCAAGAGCAGACTCTGGCTGCTGGGTATACTTCAAGGCACAATTTCTCTCCCAGTGGTCTAAAGTTCAACTGACCAGAGACAGTGAAACTTGATACTAAAAAAGGAAAAAAGGAAGAAGTATCAGAAAACAAGGTGATGACCATTTGTCAGATATATGACCCTCTTTTATTACTCTTTTATCACAGTTGAGGTTGAGATGAGAAAGAGGACACTTTGAGAGGCTCAATGGGGAAGACAGAGTTCAGGAAGCCCAGTGAGTTTTACAAGCTGGAGGGATACCAGGTGGTAATACAGAAGACGCAGAAAAGAGGTTAGGATGGCTCCTGAAAAGGAAAACAACTAAGTTATTCCATGACATTCTAAATCTTCATCCAGCTCTTTCTGATGCTTGAGCTTGAGCTTTGGAACCCAGTCAGAAGGAATCCTGCCAAGAAAGTGACTGCAGGAGTAGAGTTCGACCTCTGAACTCCAGTAGCTTTATTTGTCAAGAGGTCAGGACGCAAGACGCTGTGCCTAGCACAGAGCAGACATACAGCGTTAATTTCCTTTGCCCATATCACCCTCAATTCTGACGTGAAAGCTCTTTTCTTATCTGTTTCTTATGACCTTTAAAACAAGTATTGCTAAAATTGGGAAGGTGTACCAAGTTCTTCTCTTCAAGCAGAAGGCCAAAGAGAAGCCAGACTTACCTGACATAGAGAGAGATGGGCACCAAGGTGTTGAGAACAATGATGTAGCCCCAGAAATTTAGGAATCCACGGTAGGAGGGCGTAGAGTCTTCTCCATCATAGAGGTACCAGGAAAAATTGCCAACTTGAGCTTCCCAGTAAGCATGGCCGATGGCAAGACCCGCAGAAAGCAAGATGAGAACAACAAAGATCTGAAAGACACACAATGGTTAGGTTTAGCTCTAAGGACACGTTCCCAATCCCATGCATTGTATAGATGCTAATTTACCTTCAACAATACTTTACATGCGTATGATAATAGCAACACAGAAGACGCTGATGCTGGGAAGATTGAAAGCAAGAGGAGACGAGGACAGCAGAGGAAGAGATGGTTAGATAGTATCCCTGATTCAGTGGACATGAATATGAGGAAACTCTGGGAGACGGGAGGACAGAGTCCATGGAACACAAAGAGTTGGACACAACTTAGTGGCTGAACAACAACAACAAACACACTTAAAATAGGCACACTGCCATAACAACACCTCGAGGGGACTTTTCTGGTGGTCCAGTGGTTAAGACTCTATGCTTCCACTGCAAAGGGCACAGGTTCAACCCCTGGTCAGGGAACTAAGTTCCCATATGCCCCATGTGGCATGGCCAAAAGGTAAATAAATAAATAGAAAGAATGCTTTGAAAGCCTGTTTATTTCTGTGGTTGATTAATTTACCCTACCTACCATATACAAAGTAAGGTTTTATTCCTAAAATTATCTTTCAGAAGAGAAGGTGGTGTTTTATACTCAAATCCTTAAACATTCTCATAATATGGAACATTATCTCAACAACTTTTCCTTTGAGCAATAACACTGGGGAAGATAACCTTACTTTAGCATGAACAATTTCAAAGAAGGCTAAATTGGGATACTTATAGAAAATGTTCAATGGAAATGGTTAAAAAAAAGAAGGCAAGGAAATTTTATGCAAATTTGGGTAATTATTCCTGAAGGTTTAACAATCACTTAACATTTAAGATCCTTTAAGAAGCAATACAATAAGTATTTTATTGTGGAAACTGAGTGTATACTTAAGGAATGAATAAAAAAATGAATACATTTATTAAAAAATAAAAATTAAAAAAAAAGTCAACAGCCCTAGCGCTATTTGGGTATTTAAAGTAACTGCAAACACTGGGTATCTGTGAGGAGGAAGAAAACTTCCAAGGCAAATTTAAATTTCTGGACACAGATTCCAAAAGTGCTGTATTTCAAAAGAACTTGGCACAGAGGAGAGATGACAAACTCCTTGTGAGGGCTCTAGCCATAAGCAAGACAGTGACATGGAAGAAGCACCAGAAAAGTTCAAATGAAGATTTCCTGAAATGTGAGAGTAGGGAAAAAAGAATTTTTTCCTAAATTAACACATTACTACTATATGTTTTTGACCATATAAAGTATTGGAAGTATTATAAGTCCCTAAAATGTTTTGTATTCAAATTAAACTGGATCAGATTGATTAAGATGCTGGAGTCGAGGGACAGGGACATCACCTCCTCTCAAAAACACATCAAAACTAAATACTTGAAAAAAAATCCTTACTGGCCAGTTGGAGGACTGTCTGCTATTCAGGGCCATTCTGTGTGCAGAAGAGTGGACACAGCAGGTTTAAGACTGCCATCCTGAGAGCCCTGTTTACACAGTAGGCGGTTGGCTGGCAACAGGAAACAGACTTTGGAAGGGCTTCCTGGTTCCTTATTTCTTATTCTCTGATAAGAATGACTCATTGTGCCCTACTGTTTGTGTAAAACAACATGGTTTATACGGACTACCCAGATTCCTTTAGGGAGTCTGGATTTTGGTACCTGCCAGGCAGACAGTGCCTACCTGGCCAGACCCCAATAAAACCAGGCGATGAATCTTTAATGAACTTTCCTGGATAGCTAACATTTTACATGGGCTGACATGGATTGTCGCTGGGAGGATTTGGTGAGCCTGCCGTGAGTGACCCCACTGGGAGAGGACTGTTGGAAGCTCAGGCCTGGTTTTCTCTGCACTTTGCCCCATGAACCTTCTTCCTTTGCTATCTTGCTTTGTAATAAAAGATACTTATCATAGTAAGTCCTAACTATGAGAACAATTATAGACTGAATTCAAGTCTTCCTCATGAATCATCAATACTGGGAGTGGTCTTGGAGATAGATTCTTGACTCACCTTACACCTAAACTTGCCTTATATTTGGACTTACACAGTATATTTTGGGAAAGGTTTGCTTTTAAGAGAACTATCCCTATGGGAAATTAACAGCAGAAAAATCAATCCTATATTGACTTCAGGGGTGTAGTCCTATGAAATTATCTAAGACTCCCTAGTTTCTCAACTGATGACTCTCTAGGGTGATCAACTCAGGTATCAATTCAGGGTACCCTACAACTGGGATTCACATTCCCAGAGAGATTCTCCTCTTAGAAATGTGGCATTTCTGAGAAAAGGTGAGGGAAGCTCTTCTTCCCCATCTTGTGAATTTTTCTACTTCGCCCACAGAGGTAAAATTTCTTTGCATTAGAAAAACATACAAGAAAACTAGAGCAAAAGATAGCAATCTACCAAAACAGAAAATACATACCGTATAAACCATGTAGTTCATCAAGTAATCAATTTTAGTTCTTTTAAATCTGGTTTTCCCACTATTCTTCATTATTTTAGAGTCAGCACCTAGAAATGGATAATTCAGTCTGATCAACAATTGGGAAAATCAATTCACTAGCATGTCAATAAAATAACTCTCTTGGGTTTCAATAGAGAAAGGATGATCAATTTCCTCATTTACATCTTTAATGAGCCTAAACAGATCAATTTCCCAAAAGACTTCAAAAGTACCTGCAAAAATGACCAGTCCATGGCAGAAATCTGTGTTCCTGATGACACAACCACGTAATAAAATTTTATCAGCATCCAAAGGAAAACTTGTGTTTTTCCAAAGTAGTGTTCCTGTAAACTTATCTAGTCGGTTATTCGGTTCCTCACATTCAATAAAACCTTTTAAAAGAGAATGATTCACATAAGTACTCACATATGAAAGATTTTCTGGCTTTAATTAATATATAGACCGAACCAAGCAATGAAAATTTAATGCAAAGTAAGACATGTTAGGGCTTTCCTGGGGCTCAGTGGTAAAGAACCCCCCTGCCAACGTAGGAGAGGCAGGCTTGATCCCTGGGTCGGGAAGATCCCCTGGAGAAGGAAATGGCAATCCGCTCCTGTATTGTTGCCTGGGAAATCCCATGGACAGGGGAGCCTGGTGGGCTACCGTCCACAGGGTTGCAAAGGGTCGGACACAGCTTAGTGACGAAACAACAATAAAAAGGCATATTTGCACAAACCATCAAATGTTGCCAGTGAATTTTCTTCTTGGAGATATTGGTGAGTGATTTCCAGTGCCATTTTGAACTTTAAGTTGGTTTCTCTAAAGGGAAAGGAAAAAGAATTGAATGAACAAATTTCAGAGTTGGAAAAGGAATATAAGGAACACCGCACCAAGTAACGTTAGGTATACCAGGAAGTGAAAGCTAAATAACCAGCCTTTTCTGTTTTCAAACTCTCTGTTCTCCTTGGAACTTCAGATTTGGATGAACTTATCCCTTGAACAAGAGAAAAACTCCTGACCCAGGAAACACTGGCCCTCTTTTACTGTTTGTTACTATGAGGCAACCTGGGGCACCCAGAAGCTTCCTGTCTCTCTCCTTACTAACTTAATTCTTACCACCAGCCTGGACTACCCAAGTGCTATTTAAAACTTTCCAACATTTAATCACACTAAGATAATTCTAGGATACATATTTGTTACAGAAAGGGTCAAGACTCTATCAATATTTCCCAGAGTGAATAACCGGATCCTATGTCTTTGAAAGATGAATTCTATCTAAGGAAAGAGGTGGTCACCTTACACCAGGACTGAGCATGTCCCCCCCCCGACACACACAGTGGAAGGCAAAATGCAGGCAAGAGGACACCCAGGGCCAGGCTGGGCACATGCGCTCTGGGAACAAGCCAAGCTTCCTGCAGTGCATCTCTGTTCTCAAGCCCCACGAAGGCCGACTGAGGATTCCCATCTACTAAGAAGTGGACCCGCAGTTCTCAACTTTCCATTCTGTTTGCCCCAACAGGGCGTGCTAGGAGTTTCTATCTTTGTAAAGCTAGGATGTCTCAGTTGTGGGAATAAGAGCTGTTTTACAGTTTAGGGTGAACGATCAACCGACTGATTCATAGACCACAGACAGACCTCACTTTTACTCGGATGATCTCAGTCCCCACAGAAGCTTATGCTCCTCTTGGGTGTGAGAAAGGGCTTGACGCCAAGAGAGGGACATAGGCAACAGCCTTGGGAGTGAGCAGCGGGGTGCAGCACCCCAACTCTGCTGCCCGCTGTGGGGTCTCCAGGGCCTCAGTTTCCTCAGGGGTTACGTCAAGGTGACCACACACATCCCATAGGGTTGCTGAAAAGATTAAACGAGGAACTTCCCTGGTGGTCCAGTGGCTGAGACTCCCCGTCTTCAATGCAGGGGGCCCGGGTTCGGTCCCAGGCTGGGGAACTGGATCTTACATATTGCAACCAAAGATCCCTCATGCTGCGACTAAGACCCAGTGCAGCCAAATAATAGTAAATAATAATGATTTTTTTAATTAAAAAAACATTAAACAATCTACCATGTACAACTAATGCAATCTAGTAGCTATTCCATAAATATACTGAAAACTGGTCAACATGGTCAAAAAAATCCTTTCAGGTGGTAGCATAGTAACAAAAACCAACAACGGGAGAAAACTGTCTACTGACAAAGACTTTAAAAATCTATTCCTTTTTTTTTCCCCCAAAATAGTTACTAGCAGCCGTTTGTCGGTGTCTGACCACGCTCAGCAGTAAAGGGTAAAGGCTCAGGCACACACTCTGTCATCAGAGCTTTACTTTCCCTGAGAGACAGGCTCGCAAATACAGAATAAGGCAAAGGGAGGTTGGTGTACTAGGGGGTCAGGCCACTGCCGTCTTCTTGCTTGGCCCACCAGGTACTCCCTAGGGAAAAAGGCAAAGGCAATGAGAGGCTGATCTCCTACCAGGAGAGGCTGCTGGACGCCCAGCAGGTCGAGGTAAGGCCAGACCTCAGGGCTTCCTGTCCGACGGCACAAGTTTCCCGTCACAACGGTCAGCCTTCCACAGGTGAGCTTCCCAACCCGCCCGCCCAAGACCCACTCACCCGTCCAGTTCGGCCGTCTCCACGTAGCAGAGGCTGTTAGGTTCAGAGCTCGACAGCAGCAGGATGTCAGCCTGTTTGAAACCAAACACACCAGTAACACAGAGACCCCCACGCCCGAGGCAGAGCAAGCGTCAGGTCAGACGGAAGGGTAAGGAATGAGACAGCAGAGCGTGAGCCCACTTACTGGGATGAAGTCATTTTTTTTCAGACGAATGACATCTCCGACTTGAATGTCTTTCCACTTGGCAACTTTGAACCTGAATGTGACAAAGAAGGAGAGTTCAGCGGCACTCTTAAAGTCACTGGCAGAAAATTTGGATTATGCTGTCTGGGAGCCAAAATTCTGGGAAAACATGTACATCCCAGGGGAAGGTCAGCCCGAAGGGCAGCCAACTCATGATTAAGGGGTCATGAGGATGGTCTTCTCCTCTAGAGGAAGAAACAAAGGTGGCGCTAACTTGATGTGTTCCTTTCCATTCTGTGTTGAATGATCGGGCGCCAGTGGGGGCTCCTGAAATGTGCAGGAAGGAGACACATGCCATCCCTCTGTTTTTGCTCACGTCCTGTGCTCCCAGCCCTTCTGCTTCCTTCCACTCAGTTATCCACTGCCTGCTGATCCCAGGACAGGGAAGCATTATGGATCTCACATAGCCATCTGGAATCCTCATGACGCTTTAGTTTTTACACACATTCAGCTGCATCGGGTCTTATTTGCAGCACTGGGGATCTTTGATCTTTGTGGCAGCGTGCAGGATCCCTAGCTGTGGCATGCAAACTCTTAGTAGCAGCATGTGAGACCCAGTTCCCCAACCAGGGATCGAACCTGGGCCTCCTGCACTGGGACCACCAGGGAAGTCCCCAACTCTAGTTCTTACCTTGGCTCCTCTCTATTGTTTAAACTTGTCTTTTTAAAGAGTGTATCCCTTTTCTAATAAATCTCATAAGAATATTGATGACATAAAAAGATTGCTTCCTTTGGTATTAAATTCTCCTGGAAACACCCGTTTGGCTGTCTAACAAATGAACATTTAAAACAAATTTAAAATATAGTATGGGCAGACCTCAGAGATACTGCAGATGATGAGATTTCTATACAACTAATTCTAATAAAACTCAGCTCATAACAAGAAAGATGAAAACAAAATGCTCTGGAAGCTCAGCGAAGGAAGAAACCACTGTAGTTGGGGATTCATGAAGGGTTTCAGGACATTTGGGCAAATCGCTGGGGGAGAGTGGAGATGGAGTTGTACACTCTAGGCTGAAGGAAACCCAGGAGGACTGAGGACACAGACCTCCAGCAGGCCACTGCCTGGACTCCAACCTGGGGGTAGCCTCATCTTCGGAAGTGGAGAGAGGCCTTTACAAAGAAGAGGTTCATGCGCCGTTAGACTTCCAAGTTCAAATACCTATCTCTAAGGTTGCTTCTAGATGTATTTGTATATTACATCCTTGGATGAAAGTCACCCGTTCAGAAAGGCACGGTACCTGCCATCCTTAATGACTTCACACGTCCTATTGTTGATTTCCTTGTCCATTTTATGGCGTGCCTTGAGAGGAGGGATGGGGAAAGGTTATTTTAATCATCTCAAAACGGCAAGTATGAATGCCACTAGAAAACACGCTTGCAGCGGTGAGGAGGCAGTTGCATGAGAAGCCCTTACCACGTCATCCACAAGGTCTTTGATGGCCGTGATGCCCAGCACCACAAGCAAGGGCACCAGTGTGGTGTACCATGCCAGGGTCGAGATTTGAGGGATTGCCTGAAAGAGATTAAAAAAAAGGAGGCATGTGTGCCCAGGAAGACACAGCAGAGCTACAGGCAGCCGCTGACTCGAAGCCTCATCTCCACCATCATCCAGCTGGCATCCGGCACAGCAGGCGTGGAAATGTGCCGAAGCATCCAGCTAACCCTCCTCCTGCCTCTCTCTCTAGCTTCCGGCTTCCTGGGACAGGCCTAGAGACAGAGACAGACGCGACAGAAAAACCCACCTGAACGTTTCGGCCAACCCAGTACTTAACCTCGCAGACTACAAGAATTACGTGAAGGAACAGTGCAAGGAGAGGGCTGGGGCTGTTGCTAGCACCCGCACCTGGACCGCTGTGCCTTCAGGAAGGATAATCAAGCTGTGGGGAGATGCGGGGAGGAAGTTCATTTCCCACCTTACTGGGACTATAATAAGGTAGAACGCCCCTTTTCCTTCTAGAAGGAAGGAAGGGAAAGCGGCCCACTCGTCATGCAGCAGTACCGTAAACTTGGCAGTGTTTCTCTCCACACGAGCGTGTCTCTAAGGCCCCGCTCGATAAGACCATCCCTTCTGATCAAGTCAGCAGGTCTCAGATTCCACTAAACCTGCTGAGGGTCTGTTCTCCCTCCTGAGTCTTCCCCCCAACCCGTGCGCCCACCGTCTCCACTCAGACACACAGGTTACAGGTTCACAAAACTACACTGGGTGAATCCCAGCGGGTGAGACTATTTTCCAAATCAAACACTTGACATAAAGAATCTGATGGAACCAAGCGGGGATGCCGTCCTTTGTAACTGGCACGTCAAGAGTAAAGGTGGGAACTCTGAGTGGCAACCAGAGGGTATACAGTTTCTTTGATCATAAAACAGTTCCTAGACAGATAAAAGTAATGCTGTCCAGATTAAGCAGACTTCTTGCCCCAAGAAGGAAAAAAAACACTTAATTTTTTCCAGAAAAAAAAAAAAGGCCTTTCCAGTGTAAAACCAGGTCAGAAAAATAATTTGAGAATTATGACCAAAATGCTAATAAAAATCAATAATCTTTTGGCAGCTAAATAAAAAATAAAAGCCAAGCATAAAAAATAGATTTAATTTTAAGGTACAACTGTTTCACAAAGTGAATATTTGAACTTGACTCACTTCAGGAAAACCAGTTTTAACAATGACATCAGGAAGATTATATGAAAAATTTCATGCATAGGTAAGTAATTATTTGATAATACATCATATGTTCTTGTTTCCATTCTTTTCTAATCTTATTCTCACTACCTCCTCTCACAGCCAAGCATATATGAAGCCATAAGATGTGGATTATCTTCAGGATATACATAAAACCCAGGCTTCTCTGATGGCTTGGTGGTAGGGAGTCCGCCTGCAATGCAGGAGATGCAGTTTCGGTCCTGGTTCGGGAAGATCCCCTGGAGAAGAGAATGGCAGAACACTCCAGTGTTCTTGTCTGCAGAGTCCCATGGACAGAGGACCCTGGTGGGCTACAGTCCATATTGTCCCAAAGAGTCCGACACAACTGAAGCCATTTAGTCCACCTGCATGCGTACATGAAACCCAAAGAACCAGGAGTTGAATGCCATCTTTCAAGCTGCTGGAGATCCTTTGGTAAATCTATAGCCATTACTTTTTAAAAGTCAAGTGCTTGATAATAAAAATGTTATTCTTTTTCCTCTGTATTCCAATTCAATGTATTTATTTAACCTTAATTTCAAGTTTTAGCTTTAAAGAGCCACTGCCTCCAAAACATACAGTTTAATCAACTAAGCAAGAAACAAAATGTATAGTATCTTAAGGAAAAAACAAACAAACAACGACATCAGTATGTTTTAACTCTGACATCAGTATGAAACTGAACTTTTTAAAACACGGAATCAAAATAACATTCGCAGTTGCTCAGGTTCAGTGTTCATGTAACACTGTTCACGAACTGATTCTGGGTATTAGTCAGATTCTCTTACATCCAGAGCCCAGATAACCATACAGGAAACTTTCAAGATTGCTTGTATTTTACATACAATTTAAACACTAACAACCTAAATGTTGTTGAGTCATCGTAATTCAAAACAGATTTAAGATATCAAAGGGCATTATTACCTGTAAGATGAGAAGGACCAGGAAATAGAAATTGGCCGCTCTCTTGAACTGCTCAAACAGATTCATCGGCAGAAAGGTCAGTGCGTTGTACTTGTACGTTTTAATTGCGTTATTCTGTTGGAAGAAATGAGAAGGTCATTCTAAACAGTCCCACACTTACCACAACACACAATGTATGAAGTGGAAGGGAAAGTCGCTCAGTCATGTCTGCCTCTTTGCGACCCCATGGACTATACAGTCCATGAAATTCTCCAGGCCACAATACTGGAGTGGGTTGCCATGCTCTCCTCCAGGGGATCTTCCCAGCCTAAGGATTGAACCCAGGTCTCCCCCATTGCAGGCGGATTCTTTGCCAGCTAAGCCACCAGGGAAGCCCAAGAATCCTGGAGTGGGTAGTCTATCCCTTCTCCAGGGGATCTTCCCAAACCAGGAATCGAACTGGGGTCTCCTGCATTGCAGGTGATTCTTTACCAGCTGAGCTACCAGGGAAGCCCAGACACAAAAATCAGCCCTGTGGTCTACAGGCACACAAGGATGTAATTTGTTTGGAAGATACTGAGATTTTCTTTAAGTTGTTATTTCTAACTGGGCCTCGAAATGACGCCTTGGAGGCTTATGTCAGAGAGAGTCACAAGACACAGACATTTCACCTTGAAGGTCTCTTTGGCAGCTCTCACTGTGACCAAAAAGATCCTGCTTTTGGGTTCCTTGATCTCTTAGAGCCTCTAAGAAAACAGGGCAAAGATGAGGAGAAAATGGGAGAGGTCAACATGAGTGGAAAAGGAGCATTCTTATAAGAGCAATGGAGGGTGTATAAGAGTAAAAGACACAGGTGCGGGTCGGACTGTGTGCCCTGCAAAGATACACTCAAGCTCTGACTCTGCTACCTGCGATGGTCATCTTATTGGTTTGGCCAAAAAGTTGGGTTTTCCCATCAGATGGCACAGAAAAGTCCAAACGAACTTTCTAGCCAACCAAATATTAGAAAGATGGTCTTTGCCGAGTTACAGTGAGGTCACGCTGGACTAGGGTAGATTAAGGCCTAATCCAATGATTAGGCCTGCTGGCCTTTGTAGGGCAAAATTGGGCACAGACAGAAAAATACAGGGAGACAGAGATTGGAGTGGTGCGCAGCCAAGGGTCACCAAGGACTCTCAGCCAGAAACCAAGGAGGAGTTTGCAGCAGTCTCTCCCGCGATCCCCGAGAAGGAACCAGCCCACTGACACCTTGATTTAGACTTCGGGCCTTGTCGAATTGTAAGAGAATAAATTTGTTGTCTTACACCACCCCGTTGGTGGTATTCTGTGGAGCAGTCCCAGGAATCTAAGAGACAACATTTCAGCCCAGGCTTAGCTCATGTTCTTTACATTTCAATGGTAATAAGCATTTTTGGGGTGAAAATATCTTCAAAGTCTCTGAATCCCTCACAGGCCAAGGATGAAGAGATAAGTTAGCAAGATTCCTTTCAAATTCTTATTACTGTCAAAAAGCAAGGCATCTGTGATATTACTGTATGCTCTTTTATAAAATTTTTTAAAAAGAGCTTTGTATATTCAGAGGGAAAATTTCAATCAACTTTGTTTTGATTCACACTGCCCCATCTCAATGCAAAGAGAAAAAAGGGCATTCTAGGAAATCTAAAATAAGACCCAAATGGACTTATCTGTGAAACAGAAAGACTCACAGACATAGAGAACAGATTTGTGGCTGCCAAGGAGAATGGACTGGGAGCATGGAGCTGGCAGATGAAGACTATTATATGTAGGATGGGTAAACAACCAACTCTTACTAATGTCCTGGGATAAACCAGAATGGAAAAGAATTTTTTAAAGAGTATATATCTATGTATAAACTGAGTCACTTTGCTGTACAGCAGACATTGGTACAACATTGTAAATCAACTATACTTCAATTTATAAAATGACATTCTAGAGAACTAACAATGACTGTGAATGGCCCCAGGCCAGGGGTTACCTGGAAGGCAGGTGTCACACAAAGCAAGTAAGCATCATGGCTATTGGGGAAAAAAAAAAACCCTGGCTTTTAATAAAGCTAACTAATTAAAATCAACTTACCGCATATTTGCTCTCCTTAATGCAAAAGAATACTGTGTTCATAAACTGAGGTTGTTCGTGGAAGCGTCGATCATTGGCTTTGACTTGCCACGTACAGTCTTTAAAAAAGAAAGAGAAAATTAGCCTGTTGCTATGGGTTGAGTTATGTCTTTCCTAGATTCACACATTAAAGCTCTAACCCCATCCCGTACCTCAGAGTATGACCTTACTTGAAAACAAGAGTCACTCAGATGCAATTAAGTTAAAGTGGGGTCATTAGAGAGGACCCTAATCCAATATGACCCTTGTCCTTGTAATAAAAGGAAACCAGGGCACAGATATACCCATGGAGGGAAGACAGTAAAGCCAAGGAGAGAGGCCTGGAACAGACCCTTCCCTCACAGCCCTCAGAAGGAACCACAACACACTGATCTCAGACTTCTAGCCTCCAGACTGTGATATAACACCCTTCTGCATTCAGGTCACCCAGTTCTTGGTAATTTGTTAGGGCAGCCTGAGCAAACCAATGCCCATGTTATAAATTGACCACTGTTCACAGAACATTTGATTCTAAAAGAGAAATCCTCATTTAAACATGGCCTGAACAAAATCCAGAGCCCCACAAGGTCACAGCTAAATTAAGATAAATTATTTCTTCAAACTCATTTACTTGGTTTGTAAAATGTGTGTGTGTGCTGTCGCTTCAGTCGTGTCCGACTCTTTGCGACCCTACAGACTGTAGCCCACCACGCTCCTCTGTCCGGGGGATTCTCCAGGCAAGGAAACTGGAGTGGGTGCCATGCCCTCCTCATTCTATTTCATGGTAATCTGCACATTGCTAATGGTTTCATTTGGCTCTCAGATGACTCATGATATATCCCTGGTCACCAATGTTCTAGAACACCTCTGAGAACTGCTGTTTGAAGATTCAGGAAGGTTGAAAAGTAAAATAATTAAGATTCCTTAAACAGGGAGAAATGGCCAATGAGAAAGGATTAAAACCAAAGTCAGAAATTCTCAAGAGGGAAGAATAACCCGCCCTGTTCACGCGCTGGATTCTTCACCACCACCCCTTCTGGCTCCTTAAATTTGCTTCATAATTAAGTCCTCCAGCCAACGGTTCTCTGTATCCACATGACCCCTGACCTCCAGCCTGGATTGATTGGGATGCTTCAGATTGAAGGTGGTATCTGACCTCAAGTAGGGCAGTGAGGTCTATCAGAAATGACCCTGGTCTCTTAATTTTACACTTTGAATAACACCTTGGAGAGCTTGGAGAAAGTAACTGGTGTCTTCGTCTGCTGCACCCTGAGCTTAACTACAGCAGCATCTGTAGTTAATTTCAGAAATCAGATTGCTGTCAAGTAATCAAAATAACTATTTCTAACAGGGTTCCTCATTTGGTCTAATTCAGACAAATTTGGCTTAATTTCAGTCAGCAAAGAAACCGATTCCTTTTCCTGATACTTTCCTGAGTTTCATGCTAATTGCTTGAGGAGTTCAATGAGAGACCATAAAGAAAGCGAAAATGGTTTCTGCGGTCAAATACATTTGAGAAACACAGGATCCTACATCCTCCTCTTGGACATTCAATGGACCCACTGGTGTATTAAAGTCTCTGAGAACTTATTTAATTTTATTTAATTCAATCTTTTCAAAATTAATGTGACCAGGGGCACATTTTGTAAAAATATCACAGAACACCTATTAATATTGTTTGAGAAGTGTTGTGTTAAACACATGCCTTTAAGAAAGGTGGCAAAATAGCACTTGGAAATATTTACGTTTTGGATCAAACATTTACTAAGTATTCAGTTAAAACAGAAAACCTTACTGGACACTTGGACCCCAAGGCTAATTTATAGAAAAAGTAGAAATCGTATACCATTTTCTAGAGTGGAAATATTGTCTAAGAAAAGAGAAGTAATATACTTACTAACAAAAAAAATTCACCTTCATCTGATGACCCTTTGCTTAAAAGCAAGAAGGAAATTAATTCACGAGTGAAGTCGTTCAGTCATGCCCGACTCTTTGCGACCCCATGGACTGTAGCCTACTACGCTCTTCCATCCATGGGATTTTCCAGGCAAGAATACTGGAGTGGGTTGCCATTTCCTTCTCCAGAGGAGCTTCCCGACCCAGGGATCAAACCTGGGTCTCCCGCATTGTAGGCAGACGCTTTACCGTCTGGGCCACTGGCAAGCCACAAAGGTAGTGCCTAATAAAACCATCAATGGATTTACCGCCAGTCACTGGCTCAAAATCACCTGGAAAACATGTATTTAGTACATGTAAATATGGCCACATGATGCTGGGTGTTCCCAGGGTCACCAAGTCCTTTGATCATCACCATCTGGCAGAGAAAGTCAGTTTTACCCTATCCCTCATTCTGAACTCTTGATTATAGACAGCTCTGCTATATATACAACAAAAAGTTGTATTGGTTGGTACAGGCTACAGCAAGGCAGCAGAGTTAAATGATCAAAAGTTTAGCATCAAAAAACAAACAAACAAAAAACAACCCAAGAGGGAAATGGGTAAAGGACAAACAGACCATTCATACAAAGAGAAATTCAATGGCTCTTAAAAATATGAAAAGATACCCAAGTTCATCAAAAAACAAGGACAATTCTTCAGTGAGGTACCCATTTTTATCCCACCAAGGCAAAATAAACAGGCCCTCTTAGGTGGTCTCTGCAGAGAACAAGTCGGCCACATCCATCAAACTTCAACAGACACTCACTGAGTGTGTACACTCTTGGATAAAGAAATAACGTATCTCAGGGCTGTTCAATGCAGCCCCATGTATCAGGGAGATTAGAAGCAGCCTAAACACCACTATGAGCAGCTGGTTAAATATCCACAAGACAGAAGGCTATGTGCCTACAAACAAGAATGAGGTAGCTTTATATGAACATGACAGGAGGTCGTCAAATTACCCTGACCACGCAGGCACGTAACACACAGAATGAGTGCCCAGAGGGACACGTGTGACTGTGTGTATATGTATCTAGCGGCATGCAAGGTCTGGTGTCTGTAAGCCTTCTTTGCAAAAAGTGGTGTGTGTGTATCTCCAGAAGGACACGGGAGAGACAGGCAGCAGCAGAGACGGAAGAGACGGGGTGGGAGAGTTCACTCTATTCTGTACCCTTTGATCAATACTATACGCAACAGTGCAACCCTTTTAGCAATACTGTTATCTTTGGGGAAAAAAATTCACTTGTAATTCAGTTATTTCCCTTTATAGGATGACAATAAATATGTTTATAACAGGTTAATTAAATAATAAATAGATTTAAATCAATATATGTAAGTTGCTCGATTTTCTTATGGTCATGATGCCATTATGTTTAATATTTTTGAAAATATTATTCAAAGGAATTCCCTGGCAGTTCAGTGGCAGTTCAGTTAGTTAGGACTCCCAAGTTTTTGCTGCCAAGGGCCCAGGTTCAATCCCTGGTTGGGGAAATTAGATCCCACAAGCCAGGTGGTACAGCCAGAAAAAAAGAGTCAATAAAAAAATATTATCCTGAAAGGCAATGGGATGGTGAATGGGAATAAATCAAGAGAGGAGAAGACAGGACAAGATGGAAACCTATGCAGTCATGGGGAAGAAACACACCTACATTCAACAATGAATAAACCTTAAAGTACCTTTGAATAAGTCCACACACACACATAAATACAGGCTGCATTCCATTCCAAACCAAACATGCGAATAAGGCTGCAAGCTGCACGAAGCCATCTCGGTCAGAGAGGAAGACAGGACCCAGTCACACGGGCCAGGCCACCAGGGGAAGCAGGTGGAATCCCATCCCAGGGCAGGGCAGTCTTCTGTGGGGATGGAGACGGGACTGAGAGGAGGAAGCAGGGAGGGAGCAGCAGCAGTGGGAGGAGCCCGCTGCTTTCAGCCTAAATTGCTGGTGTGGCTCCCTGATCCCCTCAGCAAACTCTTCAGCGAGGCCACCGCCCCACCCACCGTCAAGCTCCAAAATGGCTCGCAGCTTCCTGAACTCTCAGCCCCTGGGCGCCCTCCTTCCTGCTGCCTCACCCTGCCCCTGGAGACCACCGGGGTCAGCTTGCTGCTTGCCTTTACTCAGGACTCAGCACAGGTGTCCTCACCTCCAGGGAGCCTTCCTTGATCACAGGGAGGCCTCACCCAGTTCCCTATTCATACTTCTGCTGAAGCTTCTCCTGCTGGCAGTCACAAATGCCCCCCAAGCCTGCTGCCCCAACACCAGCTCAGAACAAACAAGACAGGTTGGACCTTAGTTCCTTGGAACACTTGCAGATTAGCTGGAAGAAAGGCAGTGTACAACCAGTGTAAAAACCAGTGCTTTCCAAGTCACACTGTGATGCATGCTGAAAAGGAGAGGAGTGAGCTCACAACAGTCCTCTCCCCAGGAGGTCCTCGCTCCCCCAGGCTGAATTCCAGCCCCTCCACGTGCCACAGGCGTGCCACGCTACCTCCTGCCACGGTGTCTGGACGTGGCCCCCGGTGGGCAGCCTCCTTCCTCTCCCTGCCCCTAGTTAACCCTCCTCATCTTTCTCTTGGCAGCTCGGGCCGGCCTTTCCACTAGGAAGCGCTCCCCAACTCCCGTCCAAGGCAGGCTGCTTTGTCACAGCTCCTGGAGAGGCACCACAGGTCGATCCATTAAAAGATGAAGTCACTACCTGATCGAGACTCTTTTTGCAAACTTTAGCTTTGTCCCTGTCATTTAAGACGTGCACGGAGGGACTGTCACATCAGTTCAGCTCTCTGTCTTCTCTGTTTGAAGACAGGGTGCCTTGCCCTCCTGCAGGTGAGCTGAACGACCCAAGACTCGGTCTAAGGTTTTATCTGAGAAGCCAGTGAAAGCCTGGGGGTGGGGTCAGCAGAAGTGGACACAGGTCTGCAAAAACAGAGAAGGCTAGAGAAGGTTGCACCAACAGGAGAGGTTTCTAAGATGGCAGAGGTACAGAACACACTAAATCACCAAAAGTTTCTTTACATATGTGGGCGAACACATTGCTGAGAAATTAACCGTTCTTCGGCCCATCTACCTCTCCATCCATTCACTGTACTTAGATTTGGGGATGGAAGGATCCATTAAAAAGAATGACCCAGCAGCTTCAGCCTGGGGGTGGTCCAGGAGAATCTGAACATCCCAAAGGGAAGCAGAAGAGTCAAGAAGGTGATCTGATGGTGGAAAGATGAGACGAGATGACGGGCGGGGGTGATAACAGCCAGTATGCACTTAGCATTTACGGCACGCCTGAAACTGTCCTCATTCCTTCACACTTACTTTCTGATTTAATCCTCACAACCACCCAATGAGGTAGGTACTCACGTCAAGTTCATTTTACAGATGGGGACATTGAGGCACAGAGAAAGAAGTCCCTCCCTCAAGGTCACACAGCTAGAAAGTGATGAAGCCAAGGCTGAAGCCCTCACAGCCCTCACCCAGCACCCTCCCTGCCTCTCCGAGTCAAGCAGTAAGTGAAGTGAATGGGCTTGCAAAGGCAGGCCTATAGACAGAGAAGAAAGCGTGACAGGGAGTGGGAACACCTTACAGGTGGGATGAAGAGTAGCTGAAGAGAGGAGGACAGGAGTGGTGGGACCAGAGTGCCGTCCCATCAGGGAGGCCAGTTTTCCAAAAGAGAGGCTGTCAAGAAGGTCAGGTGCTTCAGAGCAAACGGATGTGGGAAGAGAAGGGATCGCAAAAGCCCACTGGGCTGGGCACCAGGGTTCTTGGTGATCTTGCAGAAAGAGTCATCCTTAAGGAGGTGGGGCGGCTCCCGGAGGGGAAGGACCCGGGGAACAGAGGGTTGTGATGGTAGAGAAATGGGTTTGCAGAAGCTTGGTCAGGAGAACAGGAGACAGGACAGCCGCCAGAGGCAGAAAGCAGGATTCAGGTAAGCCAGCCAGTGCGAGAAGAGGGGAGGGTTAACCTTCCTAGCAACGCGGCCGAGAAGGCAGGAGACAGCTTTCTCGTCCCATCCCCAGGTTCAGATGAGACAGCCAGTGTACTAACGCAGAGCACGTGTTCCTTCCCAAGGACTCCCATCTCCACGCTGGTTCCTGACTGGCACAGAACTACCCTAGGAGTTGACCTGCGGCTACCAGGAGGGCGGAGGGGTAAGCTACATACATAAACAAACCAACAAAGCACCCAGAGTCAAGGGATTTCAGGAACCTGTGACAATAAAATTTAACTGGTTTCTTTAGAGTCAAAGCTTTCTGGGATTCTTGTATGCTAACAGATAACCTTAAACTTCAAGAAGATAAAGAATTCTGGGTTTCCAGTCTCAGGGACCAAAGACTCTCTGTGTCCAGAAATGTCTGGTAGAAACAGTGTTTCCCAGAACATACCATTCTTGTGTGTTCACAAGAGAATGTCCATCCATCGCATGGAGACATTCGCCCTTCGTTCTGTCAACAGCTGCACAGAGGAAACCAAGGGTACACGTACGTTAGTAACATCTGCGGGTTTTTCTCTTCCCTCAAGGCGCATTCCGACAGCAGGCTTACATCTGTTCTTGATTCTAGCAACACAAGAAATGTCCGTCCACTGAAAAGTGCTTGCAATGGGTCTCTCAAAACCCTTGCTCACTAAAGTGGGGCTAAGCATCTTATACACAAGAGAGAGAACCAACCTTCTGCACTGAAATATGGTTAAGAAAAATGAACGTGGTTCACTCTTAGATGCTGCTCTGCCGGAAGGGGCCCGGGTCCCTGGTGTCCCTCCACTGGAGGGCACTTCACAGAGTGACTCACGCATGCTCTGTGCTCTGAAGAAGCGAGTCCTTTGAAGAAAATTGCCCTTCGTGTAAAATGTCCAGACAGATGGCAGGTAAAAAGGAAGTCAGAGTGATAATGATCTATACTGGGAAAATTCCCAAGTAGGACTGTGGGGGAGATTAAGAGGGGGAAGGAAGGACGCAGAGGAAGAAGGGAGAGAAGGGGCCAAGGGACGCGGAGAGGATGCAGACTGGTTGCGGGGTGCAGGGTAGAAGCCCGGATGAAAGGGAAGGGGTCAAGCACTTGCTGAGCGGCCTCTGTGTGTCTGGGAAGGGCGTCCAGAGGGTCAGAATAATACTACTTGGGGGAATTCCACTGGCCATCCAGTGGTTAGGACTTGGCATCACTGGGGCCTGGGTCCCATCCCAGGTCGAGAACTAGTGGTCTCTCGGTCACATAATAATAACAATGATATTTTTAGAGTCCTCTGAAAGGGGTTTGGAGAACCACCAAATTCCCCTATCTTTGGAAAAGACTCTGGATAGCCAAGATCAAGTCTGAGCTCCATGCAGGGGCTGTGTTCTGAGGATAACAATCTACTAGAAATATGACCTGGGAGCTGCATGATCAGCAAAGAGCCCTGGGCAGTAGACTGTGAAGGCAGAGCTGGAAAAACACAGAGGCGAGCGATTCTACCCACTACGTGCCCCTTCGACAATTCCACAGGCACCCAAGCCCGCCTGTTTCCCTGTCCTGCCACACATCTGATAACAGGGCAGCAAGCCCAACAGCAAAGTTCACCCCTACACGCACCAAGCCTCTTCTCAGCCAGCTTATCAGATACCTACATAGGGTAGATTCCGTGATGGTTATATAAAAGTACAGAGAAAGAAGGAATGAGGAAGAAACACGTTATTTACTATTTGGGCAATCAACTAGAACTCCCCTTGCTAGCTCGTCCGGTGACTTCAGCCTTATCCCCATTCGAACACGATCCGGTCTGGACCTGTTATGACAGAGGCCACATGCCTCATCAGACTGGCAGTGATTCTATTTCAAAGAAGCTCAATTATAGTGATTCCAGTGCCTTCTGAGAAGGCACTGATACTCAATAGCTTAAAATGACAGCCAGACCTCCACAGGAAGACCTGATCCTGCTCAGTGTTTAAGACAGAAAGCTGAGGAGGGGAAAAGGAGACAGCTGAGGAGATGGCCTCCCTAGGTTTCGGAGCCTGTGGTGCGAGGCGGCCCTCATGGGCACACGGACACATCACCTCCCCATCAAGACCTCCCCACCCAGAAGAGCAGACGACGGGGACCATCTGACCAGAGCACGAGGAATCATCACACAAGTGGGGTTTCGTGCTTTATGTGTTTGTCTACAGGTGAAACCTCTTTGGAAAACAAACAAACAAATCAGCTTAACAGGCAGCAGAATCCTGGAGGGAGAGACTGGGGGCAGGGAAACATTGGGGAAGCAGGCCGCTGGGCAGGCCTGGAAGGGGGGTTGGCAATGACGGGAAAGCCGGACAAAACCAGAGGTTATTCTGACTGAGGCTAGAACGAGGTGCAGCTTAGAGTCAGAAACAGAACAACGTCCTGGCGATTTCTGTGAACGGGAAACCAGTTATGCCGCTGGAACTGAAGGGACCGGGGAGGAAAAGCATTTTCAGCTTGAACTATGGAGCAAATCTGGGGTGTAAAGACGAAAGGATCGGCTTCCTCCTGGAGTGGAAGAGCTAGAAGAAAAGACTGCATGTGTTTGCAGGGTGGGAGAACTAGTAGGAAATGAGACAGAAAAGTCACGGGAGGAAAAAAGCATAACCGTAAAAGTCAGCTACGTTCTATAACCCCAAACGACAGGCTGTCTACGGCCGTTTGCAAGACACATCAGTGGTGCTGAGTAGGTTGCGACAGAGACCGTATGAGTCACAAAGCCTGAAATAGCTACTACCTGTCCCTTGGCGGAAAATGCCTGCCAATCCGTGGTCCAGAGCCGGCCTTGAAGCGGCCCTGATTCGGGGCAGGGAGCACTCTTTGCTGCATCACAGCCCCTCGTGACAGACAGAGACCTACGCATTCTCCCCGTTACTGAAAAGTCAAAACCATTTCATATTCACAAAGGACTGAACAAAAGTTACGGTGACTCCCAGATTCCTGGGTGTGGTAGCAAGCAAATTCTTCCACACTCAGCGCCTTTCTAAAAATAGAGACATGAAGCAAGAACCTTCTGTTTTCTCTGCGGAACTTGACAGCTCTGGTCCACCAGCCCTACCACACTGAGCACAGGGTGTACTTGTCCCAGCCCATCGAGTTTCATCCGAAGCTGAGAGAAGAAGATGCCTCCTGGAGCATCCGGCCTTTGTGCCTGTCGCCGCTATCCACGTGAGGACACACAGGTGCCTGGTCTCCAGATCCACCACGTTACCTTTTTTGACCGGCTCCCGGGTCTCCTCCGCTTCTTTGTTAACCCGATTCTGCTGTGGTTCCACCGCAGGCTCCTGGTTGTCAAGCTCATCTTCTGTCTCATCGTCGCTGTAGGGGACCACTTCGTCATTAGGCTGAGAATCCTCATCAAACGTCGTTTCTGAGTCTCTTTCTGTACTCATTCTGCTGGCAAATTGGAACTACCTGGTTTAAAAGAAAGAGAAACCAGGGTGAAATAGGACCCATGCCTAGTTTTCGGTTGAATTCTTCCTGCATTCGCTTATGACGCTTTTGACGGAACGTTACTCACCCACATGGAAATATGACTGATGAAGGACCCCCAAAGTTCAACTTATCATGCAAATAAGAACTAAACCATTCATTATTGATTAAATGCTTGGGTGAGAATTGACAACAACAATAATGTTGCTGCCAACTTTTTTTTAAGGGTATACAAGCTTTAAGGTTTTATTTCAAATTGTGTGTCTCTACCCAGCAAGATTAATTGGTTCACAACCAACATTAAAATAAAATGAAACAGATTTTTACAATATCAGAGTACAGCAGGCATAGAGTACTGTTTGGTTAAACACTTTTACAAAGCTGACACATACATATGTTTATTTACATTGTGGGTCTTAATGGAATTGAATTTCTCTCAGGAAGTGTGCCCTGCTTTCAAAGTTTGAAAACCACTGTCCTACAATATCTGGTTGCTATTAATATTCTGAGCTTTTACTGTGTGATGTATTTTAAATACCAGCTTAGTCCTCAAATTTTCCTAATGGCTTCTTAAAAATACATTCTAGTCTATTTTCCTAAGTGTCACCACCCACGCCTTATATTTGGAATTTGTGTTTGTGTATACACCACTGCATAAAGTGACACTACACAAGGGCCAAGTGCAACCTCAGTTATATTTATATTAGGAATATATTTACACTAATACTTTCTGGCATTATCTACTGATACATAAGCATCATACCTATGTGTATTTGATATCATTAATAGTAGCAGCTCACATTTATTTAGTGTTAACTGCATGAGGGACTCTGTATGAAATGCTTTATAAATATTGGCTCCTTGAAACTTTCCACATCACCACAGTGAAAGTATCATTGCTATTCATAGTCTACAGAGAAAACCAAACCTTCACAACACTGGACAACTTGTAAAATATTTACTGAAACTTGGAAGCAAGAATAATTGCTTTCCAAGGAGGCATCTTTTATATTCCACTTTCATGTTACAGTTTGTTAGATACTCTTATCAAGGTTAGTTGCCTTGAGTGGAACTATTTGGCTGGCTGCAGGCTTTATAACCAAATCTAGCATCTTAAACATCTAAACTTTTATAATCATAAGTGTACATCTGAGAAATGTTCAAATATTTAAGTGAGGATTTTGTCCACTATTATTTAAAATAAAACCCAGAAGCAACACGGATGCCCAGCAATCGTTGCTGCTGTTTAATCACTAAGCTGTGTCTGACCCTTTGGGGCCCCATGGACGATGGCCATCTGGCTCCTCCAGGATTCTCCAGGCAAGAACACTGGAGTGGGTTGCTACTTCCTTCTCCAGCGGATCTCCTGACACAGGGATCGAACCCACAACTCCTTCATTTGGAGGGAGGTTCTCCAGGGAAGAACTACTACTGAGCCACCAGGGAAGCCAAGTAAAATACCGGACTACTGCAAAACATGAATAGACTTAAGGACAGGCAGATTCAGGGTTAAAACCTTTAACTGCCAAGGAAAATGTTTTCCCTCTTTCCTAATTTTCTATGGGTTAGTAAATGGCTGTTTCTTGGGATTTTACACTTGCTTATTGGCCTTACTTGCAGTTTTATGGTTTACCTAGTATTTAAATTTAATATACTCCTTAGGGCTTCCCTAGTGGCTCAGATGGTAAAGAATTCGCCTGCAGTGCAGGAGACCTGGCTTTGATCTCTGGGTTAGAAAGATCCTCCGGAGAAGGCAATGGCAACCCACTCCAGCATTTTGCCTGGAGAGTCCCGTGGACAAGAACCTGGTGGGCTACAGTCCATGGGGTCACAAAGAGTTGGACATGACTAAGTGACTGACACACACACACACATGCCCCTTAAAAAATTCTCAAACTCTTAAGGGCAGACTTTCATCAGAAATCTTTCAGAACAAAAATAATAAAAGTGGTGACCATGTACTGGACACCTACTTTATACCAAGCAGGACAACCCTGTGAGGTAGATATTATCTACCCATCTTTCGGGTAAGGAGACTGGGGCTCAGCTGGTAAGTGACAGAATCGGGATCGCATCTCTCCATTACAAGGGCACATAAAATATGGAAAGATGTGAAAGTACCACGGAGAAAGTATTCCTTTTTGTATTAATGGTAAGTGTGTAAAAGTATGTTAGTCATTCAGTCGCGTCAGACTCTTTGTGACTCGGGGACTGTAGCCCACCAGGCTCCTCTGTCCATGGAATTCTCCAGGCAAGAACACTGGAGTGGGTAGCTATTCCCTTCTCCAGAGGATCTTCCCAACCCAGGGATCAAACCGAGGTCTCCCACATTGCAGGCAGATTCTTCACCAGTTGAGCCACCAGGGAAGCCCATGTTATTAATAGTAAACACACACAACATAAATTTACCATTTTAACCCTGGTTAAGAATCCAGGTTAGTAACATAAATGCATTCTATAGAAACACTTGCTAAGTGATAGTTTTGTCATCATTACTGCCAAGTGTCTGTGTGTTTATTTCCCATGTTAAGACTGGATCCAGTCCTTTGAGTTTGAAGGAGACAAACAAAAAGGAATAGACTTGATAACCACAAGCCATGGGATCCAAAGAAAATAAGCCGTTGCACAACCCACCCACTCACCACCCAAACATCCATTCCAGGCCAGATCTATGTGGCTGCCTTGGAAGGCTGGGCGGGGAGCTCTTAAGCTGAGCAGGAAGCTCTCTGCTGTGTATGTGTAAGTGTGTGTGTGTGATTTGCAGACACTCAAGAACAGGTAAGCTCTGTCATCTAAGACTACCGAAGAAAAATTAGTTAGAAATCATTTCCTTGAAGCCCTTGGTGACATCAAGCAGCTTTCCAGGTCTAAATCATAATCCTTGTCGGACAGGCACTACGTAAAATATGGATTATGTCTCTCCCCACCACTGCAGCCCATCACAGACCCCTGTGCATCTATCCAGCCGTCACCGGGCATCTGCTAGGCACACACTGTGACCTTAGGCCCTGGGAACGGAACCGTCACCCAGGTTACTGAGGGATGAAAGCGAAAGTGTTAGGAACTCAGTCATGTCTGACCTTCGCGACCCCACGGACTGTAGCCCACCACGCTCCTCTGTCCATGGGATTCTCCAGGCAAGAACACTGGAGTGGGTTGCCACGCCCTCCTCCAGGGGATCTTCCCGACGCAGGGATAGAAAACTCGCGTCTCTTATGTCTCTGAGTGAGGGGTACAAATAAGTAAATTATGTGTGACGGCCCTGAGACAGCTCTCCCCAAACACACACCTCCAACCCATCCCCTCCTCTTCGTCCCTGCAGCCGCCACCACGACGCAGGACACCACAGTCTTGCTTCTTAAATGCCGCAGGTGGAATCCAACAGGACTTCCCACCGTCAACTTCCACGTGACCGTCAGAGCCACGCCGTTCTCCTGCTTAGACCCTTCTTGTGGATTACGGACTGAAACACCCCCGCCCAACTGAAAGATGAGCCCTAACTCCTAGTGTGACTGCGCCCGAAGACAGGGTCTTTAAAGAGGTGCTGTTGCTCAGTCGCTTCAGTAGTATCCCACTCTTTGCGACCCCACGGACTGTAGCCCGCCAGGCTCCCCTGTCCATGGGATTCTCCAGGCAAGAATACTGGAGGGGGTTGCCATGCCCTCTTCCAGGGGATCTTCCTGCCCAGGGTTCGAACCCATGTCTTCTTTAACTCCTGCATTGCAGGTGGATTCTTAACCCACTGAGCTATCAGGGAAGCCCTTTAAAGAAGTGACTGAGGTTAAATAACATTATATGGGTGGGGCCCCAATCAGACAGTTCTCGGGACCGTATAAGAAGAGGAAAAACCACCTAAGAGCTCTCTCTTTCTGTGTACGCACAGAGGAAAGGCCCTGTGGGGGCACTGCAAGATGGGGGTCAAGGAGAGAATCCTCTCCAAAACCACACAGGAGGCACTTCTGTCTCTGCCATTGAGAGCTTACAGTCTAGTCAGGAGTAAGCACGTGACAGCCTGAGGGCCAGATTCCTCTGTTTGTGTAAATAAAGTTTTATCAGAACACATCCTTGCTCATTCCTTCATGTACCATTTATGGCCAGTTTTGCATAATAACAGAGTTGAATAGTTGTGATAGACAACAAACAGTAAAAAGACTTTACTATCTGGCCCTTTACACACACACAGCCTGCTGACCCCTGAACTAAAACAAAAGATAATAAGACAACAACAAAACGAGTGATCAGCAACAAATGCCCACAGCCAGATATAAGTATAACTGACCTGGACACATCATGCATGTTTTTTGAGGATGTGAAATAAACTACCAGGGGCAGTGGTGGGTAAACATCCCTAAATCATACATTTGCCCTATTGATTGTTAATGTCACTCTTTCAACTGTAGCACAGTTGTGTAGCTGGAGAAGACACACAATTCCAAATACTGAGGGAACAACACACCGTCATCACCGGCTTCATGTGACGAAGCTGTGGTTACGTGTCTTCTCATACCCAGTCCAATACGGCATTTCATCATTAATCCATGTGCTTATACTCATGGCTTCGGATGGAAAGGTGAATAAAAGTTGGAGCAAGGCAGCAAAAGCTTTATCAGGATTTTTTAAAACTTATCAATGTGATACAGCATTCAAGGATTTTTCTGGTCACATGATCTTAGGAAAAACGTCTTTAGTTCCTGCTCAGGCTGAGAAGCAGCATAATTTTATTGAAAAGAACATAGGTCTGGATTCAAACTGTGGCTCTGCTGTTCACCAGTTTATCACTTGGGTGGGTTGTTTAACATTTTGGAAAGGAAGGGGAGATGTTTCATTCTCCATCCTGCCTTCGGCAGTATTCAGTCCTCTTAGTCATAAACCCCAGAAGACAGGAGGAGTAAATGACAGGATTTCCAAACTTGAACCCCTAACATCTATCATTTGTCATCTTTGAATACTTCTCTATGAAATACATGTCAAGTGACTGATTGCCTGAAATTCTCTGTTCCTTTTGTAGGGGATGGGATGCTAAAGGAGAGAGAAAAAGGGGACTCAGGCACAAAGAAGTACCTTCCTGCCCTTGCAATAAAACTCTGAAGTCAGAAGCAATGAAAGCACAAATTTTCGCTGCTATCGTAAGGTTCCTAGATTCAAACGAAGGGAAAGGAGGAACAAGGAGCGTCCTGACATGGCCAGGGTCTGATCTGTACACAGACACACTCAGAGGCTGGGAGGCAAGAGTCCCTGGTCAATGATATCTTTGTGGCATAAATGGATTCATGTCCACAGTGACCCAGCCTAAAACAGGAAGGAAGACTCACAATAGTCAGCTTTGTTCGTTCTTCATCATCTTTTTTATGGCTCTATAAAGTCCTCAGCAAGAAAGGGTATCTCTGAAATAGATTTTTCCTCATTTCATTTGCCTATTTATTATTATTATTATAGATAAAGCAAAATATTTAACATGAGATATTATCATGATATGGGGATTCCCCAGTGGTTCAGCAGTAAAGAATTCACCTACTATGCAGGAGCTGAGGGTTCAATTCCTGGGTCAGGAAGATCCCCTGGAGAAGAAAATGGTGTCCTACTCCAGTATCCTTGCCTGGAAATCCCACAGAGAAAGGAGCCTGTCAGGCGACAGTCCATGAGGATGCAAAGATCAGACACGACTTGGCGGCTAAACAACAGAGACACCCTAAAGCAGAGGACACAGCTAAACAGTGCTCAGATTCCTGATTCACAAAAATCGTGAGATAAGTGTAAGCTGCTAAGTTTTGGAGTCATTCGTTATGTAGCAATAGAAAACTAATACACATAACCATTAATCACAAATAATGAGAACTCTATGGTAAGACACCTAATACGGCTGCTATTGTTTCCATCTATTCCAAGAGGAGCCCCACTAAAGACGCAACAGGAATCTTTATCACCTGAGTCAGTCCAGGCAAAGGCCACACACCCTATTTGGAATCTGCTCAATACTCTTGAGAGCAAAATCTGACAAGAATAATCTCACGAACCAAGAGTAATAAAACCTATCTAAGATCTAGATTAAATTCAAACTTTACACTGTTCTAGAAACAACCTAGGACAAACGAGGTTATATTTTTTATTTTCTTCCAAACTGAAGCCAAGAAAATCTAGGCATCTGGGACAACTAACAAAGATTGTGCTCAGTCATGTCCGATTCTTTGTGGACCAGGGACCATAGCCCGCCAGGCTCCTCTGCCTATGGGGTTTTCCAGGCAAGGATACAGGACAGGCTGCCATTTCCTACTCCAGGGGATCTTCCCAACTCAGGGAGGGACTGAACTTGCATCTGCTGTGTCTCCTGCACTGGCAGGCAAGTTCTTTACCACTAGTGCCACCTGAAAACCGCCAACATAAAACTAAGGGCCCATTAGCATCACCGTTGTGGGGACAGCCCAGTCAGGTCTTTCCTCATGATAGAAAAGGCTTCTCTGGGTCCACGGCTTCATCCTCTGTTCCTCGGAAAGCCCACCCCAGAGCCCTCTGTCACAAAGGAAGGCTGACTCACACTTCGTCTCACACAGCTGGGACAACGACATTAAAAAAGGCCCCGGGGACATCTCGAGATTTTGCCCTCTCAGAGAAAGGCAGTTTTGTCAGTTTCCGATAAAACTTAGAAGGATTTCTTGGTGACACTGCCACCCCGTCTCTGTCACGGCAGCTACTTGCTGTTAGTATGAGGCTGCCCCTTGCCCTTCACCCCCAAGTATTTGTGTACACATCGCCGCGCACAGTCGACATGGAATTATTCTGAGACGGGTGGTCGGGCGCTACCGTTGCCTTTCTACCAAAGAGAGAACGGAGGTGCTTAAGGAATCTTCCCGAGGTTATTTGGCTCTGACTGGATTCACCCCCTCAGCGCATCCCAGCTCTGTGCTAGGTGGGGTGCAGTACCCACATCGAGACTTCAGACTGGAATTGCGGGCCCATCCAGGAAGCATCGGGCTTCGCCGCTGGCTTAGTGGTAAAGAACCCACCTGCAATTCAGGAGACTTGGGGTTCAATCCCTGCGTCGGGAAGATCCGCTGGAGGAGGGCACAGCAACCCACTCCAGTGTTCTTGCCTGGAGAATCCCAAGGACCGAGGAGCCTGGCGGGCTACAGTCCACGGGGTCGCAAAGAACCAGACACGACTGAGCACGCACGCACACCAGGAAGCATCAGAGCCCGCTCCCCAGCTGCGAGTGGCAACTGCTCTCCTTGCCTACAAACCAACTTAGCATCTCCTAAGTCACAGGAAAAATGTAAGCAAAGGATACAAAGAACCTGACAAAACAAAGCCAACTTTGGCGCCTACAGACAGGTTTCTCCTACACCACTGAGTTGCAAAAATTAAAAAGTTTCTCCCTTTATATCACATTCAGGTGTACTGAGATCAATAATTATTTCCTAGCTGTCTTGAGCTGGGTAGTGTGTGTGGGAGTCACAGAGCTGATCAGGTACTCAGGGTGGACGGAAGAGAGATTTTCAAAAATGAGAAACAGCTGGAGTGAAGACCCAGTCACAGGAAAGCATTAGATGCCCACCCGGCTGAAAGATTTAGGGGGCGAGGCTCGTGAGTGGCTGGCTGGAGGACCTGACAAGGCCTTCATTCTCGTGACTGGAAGGGAGCACTGAGAGTATCTCCAAGGAGCGACATCCGATCTGCCCAGTGCTTCAAGAGGATCCATCTGATAGCGAGCGGAGAGGGTGTGGAGGGCCAGGAAGGTGACAGCCGGGCAGGGAGGCCATCCAGAGGTCACACTGGACACTGAGCATCTCCCAGGCACAGTTCTGTCACCTGTAAAACCAAGCAGTTCGGTCCTATGACCTCTGCAGCCACATTTAGCAGTAACACTCGGTGTGTGGATGGAGCTGCAGCAAGAAGGAACACACGCCTAACTTAGGGTGGTGGCAACTAGAAAAATGTGTTTCAAATTAAGATCGGGTGGGGCTGCCATTCTTTTGTCTGGAAAACTAAGGGGAAAAAAAGTAAAATAAAGGCTAGAATGGATTCTCATAGGAAAATAACGCCAGAATTCTCCATATGTTTACTTTGGAGATTGAGCTTCAATCCACAACGTGTTTTTATAACACATACTGAAAGTTACCAGGAGAAAAGCATGGTTATTTTTATATTCAAGCTTCACTCTTGCTTGCTAGAGACAATGGTCCCATTTTACCTCATTACTACTGCTGCTATGATTAGGTTTTTCAATTATGTTCGTGTTTGAATGACGCAAAATCATTGGAGCTTCACAACTGACAGTTACCTGGAAGCCAAACCTCCAAGGTAAAATGAGAAGTTAATCTGTCGAGTTGAATTCATTTTACTATTTGAAGACTCACTAGCCTGTTGATGGATGGATGCAATTAACAAAAAGATTACACTACAGAAGGATATAAGAATCCACATCATTTTGCAAAACTGGACATAAATCTTAAAAAGTTGGAAAAGAGATGATTTGTATTCCCCATTCATATTCAAGAGGAACTGCTTGTAGGAAAAGGGCAGATATGATAAGTAAATGGGAACAGGCACACAGGAAAAGATTACCCTTGCAGGTAATCAAGGGCATACTGATGAAACGGAATGACACCATTTTACGTCTATTAAGTTAACAATAGTCAATGACTATATCTAATGCTGGGCAGTTGTAAAGCTCTCTCTCTCACACACCTACACACACACACACACACACACATGCACAACCACTGCTGCTGGCATTGAATTTGATACATTCCAATGGAAAACAGGAGGAGGAGGGGACGACAGAGGATGAGATGGCTGGGTGGCATCACCGACTCAACGGACATGAGTTTGAGTAAACTCCGGGAGCTGGTGATGGAAAGGGAGGCCTGGGGTGCTGCAGTCCATGGGGTCACAAAGGGTCGGACACGGCTGAGCGACTGAACTGAACTGAATGGAAAACAATATTGCAACACTTTATGTACCAATAGGAAGTCCCTGGTGGCTCAGACAGTAAAGAATCTGCCTGCAATGTAGGAGACCTGGGTTCAGTCCCTGGGTAGGGAAGGTCTCCTGGAAAAGGAAATGGCCATCCACTCCAGTATTCTCGCCTGGGAAATCCCATGGACAGAAGAGCCTGGTGGGGTCACAAAGAGCTGGACACAGCTGAGCGACTCTTTCACTTTCCTGTACCAATACACTAAAGATACTTATAACATGCGACCCAATAAGTTCATTCATAGAAACTTCCAACAAAAACAATTCAACAGTAAAATAACTATTCACAGAAAAATTCTAGATTGTTGCTGGCAGCTATATAAAGCAGGAATAGAAACCACCTGAGTGTCCACCAGTATAATGGTTTTATAAGTTATGACTTTAGAATAGCAATTAAAATGACAGCCCTAGAAACACAGGAAATGCCTTAAATACAATATTAAATTGGAGGAAAGACAAAAATCAGAATTGTGTCCTATTCCAGAATCTCTATAAATAATACATCCATGCATATTTTGTGTTTTTTTTTAAAGTTGTGCTTACTTTATTTTTTTTTTTAATTTTCTTTACTTTATTGTGTTGGTTTTGCCATACATTGACATGAATCTGCCATGGGTATACATATGTTCCCCTTCCAGAACCCCCCTCCCTCCTCCCTCCCGATTCCCTCTCTCTGGGTCATCCCGGTGCACCAGCCCCGAGCATCAAACCTGGGCTGGTGATTGATTTCACATATGATAATTAACATGTTTCAATGCCGTTCTCCCATATCATCCCACCCTTGCCCTCTTCCAGAGTCCACGAGACTGTTCTATATATCTGCGTTTCTTTTGCTGTCTCGCATGCAGGGTTCTCGTTACCATCTTTCTAAATTCCATATATATGTGTTAGTATACTGTATTTTTGTTTTTCCTTCTGGCTTACTTCACTCTGTATAATAGGCTCCAGTTCCGTCCACCTGAGTAGAACTGATTCAAATGAATTCTTTTTAATGGCTGAGTAACATTCCATTGTGTATATGTACCACAGCTTTCTTATCCATTCGTCTGTTGATGGGCATCTAGGTTGCTTCCATGTCCTGGCTATTGTAAACAATGTGGCGATGAACATTGGGGTACACGTGTCTCTTTCAATTCTGGTTTCCTCTGTGTATATGCCCAGCAGTGGGATTGCTGGGTCATATGGCAGTTCTATTTGCAGTTTTTTAAGGAATCTCCACACTGTTCTCCATAGTGGCTGTACTAGTTTGCATTCCCACCAACAGTGTAAGAGGGTTCCCTTTTCTCCACATCCTGTCCAGCATTTATTGCTTGTAGACTTTTGGACGGCAGCCATTCTGACTGGTGTAAAGTGATACCTCATTGTGGTTAAAAATATGGAACGCTTCACGAATTTGCGTGTCATCCTTGCACAGGGGCCATGCTAATCTTCTCTGTATTGTTCCAATTTTAGTATATGTGCTGCTGAAGCGGGCACATACATGCATATTTTGGAAAAGAATTTTTGCTCTGGAAAAAGAAACCCAATGTGTGTGTTTATTTTTCTAGAACAATCAACAATCGAGGACTTCTCTGGTGGCTCAGTGGTTAAGACCAGTGCAGGAGACACAGGTTCCATCTCTGGTCCAGGAGGATCCCACACGCCATGGGACAACTAAGCCTGCGTGTCACAGGACAGAGCCTGTGTCTAGAACCCAGGAGCCACACCAACTGGAGCCCACGTTTCACAAGAGAGGCCGCCACAGTGAGAAGCCCACGCACCCGCAAACAGAGTGCCCCCACTCGCCACAGCTAGAGAAACATTCGAGCAGCAGTGAAGACCCAGCACAGCCAAATAAATAATAACTCCGCAGTTGATGATACCTACCCACACCCTCATAACTGAAGACCATTCAGCAGTCACTCAGGCACTGGGCTCAGTTCCTGAAAGCCTCACGAAACAACTAAAAAGCAGGTGTTACCCTCATTTTGCAGGCTTTATAGAGGTTGGGTAACTGCTCCAGGGTCACATATGAGATTTCAATTAGATGTTTTTGCCCTCAAATCTCTTAATATCTGTCTCAGAGCTGGTCAAAGAGGGAGAAAAGATGTGTCAGAGTGCCCAACCATACCTTTTGTTCTTACTAGCAATCCTACTTCTTTGCAAATGATTGCAAAGCCAAAAGTGGCAGTGTGAAAGGAGGTTGCTTTCATCCACTGGCGGTCTGAGACCACAAAAGATACGCTTGGCGTGTCAGGGCAGGAGAGATGAAACTTACCTTTTTATCTTTCATATCACAATTGTAATCACCTTCTCAGTGCATTAGTCAACGTAAAACCCCAATTCTCTCCTAAGGATCGTGTGGGTGCCTGTGTTAGTCATTCAGTCCTGTCTGACTCTCTGCGGCCCCATGGACTGAAGGACTGTGGGATGCCATGAAATCTAGTCTAGGTCCCTCTTTTCCTCAGAACCCTGGCTGACCTATACTCTGTGGATGTAGACCCCAAACCACCAGCCTTCACTAAACTTCCGGGCTTCCTGAAGTAAAAACAATAGACTTCAAGAGCCCTGGGCAGAGGTCCAGTGACAAGATGATTTACAATGGTAGTTGTTCCTCATCCCATTATAATCCACATCTGAGAGGTCTGTTGTTCAGTCGTGCAATCGTGTCTGGCTCTGTGATCCCCTGGACTGCAGCATGCCAGGCTTCCCTGGCCTTCACTGTCTCCCAGAGTATGACCGAACTCATGTCCATTGAGTCAGTGATGCCATCCAAGCATCTCATCCTCTGTCACCCCCATCTGCTCCTGCCTTCAATCCTTCCCAGCATCAGGGTCTTTTCAAACGATTCAGCTCTTTGCAACAGGTGGCCAAAGTATTGGAGTTTCAGCTTCAACATCAGTCCTTCCAATCAACACTCAGGACTGATCTCCTTTAGGATGGACTGGTTGAACTCCTTGCAGTCCCAGGGACTCTCAAGAGTCTTCTCCAACACCACAGTTCAAAAGCATCAGTTCTTTTTTATTTTTTTTTAATTTTCTTTACTTTATAAAAGCATCAGTTCTTCAGTGCTCAGCCTTCTGTATGTTCTGACTCTCACATCCATATATGACCACTGGAAAAACCATAGCTTTGATCATAAAGACTTTTGTTGGCAAAGTGATGTCTCTGCTTTTTAATACACTGTTTAGGTTTGTCATAGCTTTTCTTCCAAGGAGCTTCAACTGAAAATACAAACTCCCTCCTGGTATTTTTTCTAATGCAAAGATATTATAAATTTTCCAAGTCTTCATATGTAAAGATGTTTCCAGGTTTAAGTAGATGGTATGTATGACTGACACATCAAGGACAATCAGCACCCATATGTGGAATCATTTCTAGACACTGTCATGGTTTCATGAATGTCTACACACTTGGTCACAGAGTCTTACTTCTTGGTCCATTTGAATGTTAACATCTTCACAAATTCTGGGTCCCAGAAGTCTAAGGGATGAAGGCCACACCTGATATTTAATCAATGTCTCCTCTACTATATTTAAAGTCAGCTTAGAAGACTCAGCTTAGATTACAAACGCTACCCAGACAGCTGAATTCACACCCAAAGCTTGGGACCAGGATTGTCCTACAAACATGTGGTTAATATTTCATATGTCCTCCGGACACTCATTTGGTTTGAACCATCTCCAGAGTTTCCTACAGACAGTCAGCTATATTATCTGTTCTGGCTTTCAGATTTTTGGACAGGTCAACTAACAGAAGTGTCTGAGTTTCTACATATTCAATAGGCTTAAGGGCTTATTAGAATATTTATAATATTGCTGTTGTTCAGTCACTACGACTCTTTGTGATCCCATTAACTGCAGTATGAACAGGCTTCCCTGTGCTTTACCATCTCGAGAATTTCCTCAAACTCACGTCCATTGAGTCAGTGAGGCCATCCACTCATCTCATCCTCTGTTGCTCCCTTCTCCTCCTAAGACCCTCCAAGGTCTTATAATATAGAGCTTCTGTTTTCCAGAGATGATGGTGGTGAGTGTTTAAAAGAGCTCACTACACATTCTAGAAGGGCTTCCCCAGTGGCTCAGTGGTTAAAAAAAAAAATCCACCTGCAATGCAGGAAATGCAGGTTCGATGCCTGGGTAAGGAAGATCCCTTGGAGGAGGAAATGGCAACCGGCTCCAGTAACCTTGCCTGGAAAACCCCATGGACAGAGGAGCCTGGCGGGCTTCAGTCCATGGGGTCGCAAAAGAGTCAGACACGACTGAGTGACCAAAAACAAAACAAACACATCCTATGCATCAGGCAGTGAGCTGAATGCTTGGCAAGTACTATTTTATTTCCCTTTGCTCAGGGTCCAGTTGTCAGCCCCATTTTACAGACGAGAAAACTGACAGAGATGTTAAGTTCCCTGCCCAAGGGCGTATAGGCAGTATGCGGGGGTCAGAATCCCTGCTGAAAGCCTAGGCTCTTAGTCACCACACTCAGCGCCTTAACTGTGCCTGATAACATGGTGATAACATCACCATGGGGTTGAGCTGGAGAAGAGGTCATTAATCCAATTTAGAGCTGAGGAGACACATGACTAAGAGACACACAGTTAACTCTGTGTGGGAGCTAGAATGGGAGCGTGTCCAGTCTGGATGCCCTTGACATCCTCCGATACCTCCACTCAGGGTTCGACTTCTGTGGCCCCTGAGCAAGGGGAGGAGCATAAATCGGAGGTCACTATGGGCAAGCAGGGTTCACCCTTGCCAGGGAATTTCTCAGTGTCCCCTAGAACCCAGGCCTCTGACTTTGCATTAACTGCCTTTGGCCCTTCGTTTACCTGGAGGGAAGCAGGTCTTGGAGCTGCCTAGTTCCCGCCCTCTCTCCTGCCCAGCCTCCCACGCTGATTTCCCCAGGGTGCCCATTGGCAGTGTCCTTAGCAGAGCCCTTGGGGCAGCAGGAGCCAGCAGTTCGGCCGCCATCTCTTCTAAATCTACCGTGTACAATAGAATTTTTATTTGAAGAACCATGGCTTTCAAAAAAAAAAAAAAGATATAATGACCTCTGCCCTGGCCCATTCTCCCAGAAACTAAGAATGAGAGATATGTGTGATATCATGACTTAAACAGTAACAAGTAGCTCTTTGGTCCTTGTCCTATTCCTGGTATGGATCTCCTAAAACCCTGGAATTTCCTGTGGTGAGAGTTACAAAAGTATCTTTTGCTATTTAATGAGGTGACTTTCAGAAAGCATCCATGGAGGGGGGAAGGGGCTAGACATCGAATCCATCACCAACAGCAGTGATTTAACCAATCACGCCATGAGATGAAGTCCCGTACATGTCCTAAAGGAGACGGTCTGAGGAGCTTCTGGGTTGGGGAACGCGTGGACACAGGGCAGGGTGACACGCCTCATGTCTTGCCTGTGCACCTCTTCTAAACCAGGAATCTAGAATAAGTGAGTCATTCCAGTCCTATGAGCTGTTTTAGCAAATTAACTGAACCCCACAAGGAGGTCATTGGAACCTCCCGTCTACAGCTGGAAGGTCCGAAGCATGAGTGGCAACCTGGACTCGCCTCTGGCATCTGAGCTGGAGGGAGAGCCGCCTTGTAGGGCTGAGCCCAGAGCCCACGGGGTCTGAGGCTCTCTCCGGGAAGACAGTGTCAGAATTATGCCAAACTTCAGGACAGCCAGCTGGGGCCAGAGAACTGCTAGGTGGTGTGGGGAAAGCACACACATTAGAATTGGGTGTAGAATCATTTAATATGACTCATCCAAGTTCCCACAGCTAGTCAGGGGCAGGCTGCAACCGCAGAGACCTACAAAGGGGACCTACAAAGGGTTGGTTGGCCCAGCTTTCAGGTAATAAGGAAGTGTAGAAGATTCTTCCCTGTAGAAGATTCAAAAATAGTAGCAAAGCCAATGAAAAAGCCATAATTTTTATTTACTTTATTATTGGCATGGATGGATGTTGGTATTAAAATACTCCTCAAAGATCTTTCTATTGTAGTTCCTACTCAATTTTAATAATATAGAAGTAAACTTTTTAAAAATACCTTTTCTACAACAAATGTGGGATATTGGGGGCTTCCCCCGCGGTGAAGCATCTGTAAAGAATCAGTGGTAAAGAATCTGCGTGCCAGTGCAGGGGACATGGGTTCCATCGCTGATCTGGGAAGATTCCTCATGCCGCAGAGCAACTAAGTCCATGCTCCACAACTGGTATTTAATGTAAATAAGGGCAGCCTGCTCAAACAGAAATGACTAACGCAGGCCTTGCACAAACAGCTATTCTGATTTGCATTGTAAGAGAAAATACCAATCCGTAGAGGCGTCCAACATTTATTAAAACAGCTTCAAAATGCTCCAAGGTTTTAAAAAGTACCAATTTAATAAGCTCTTCACTCCATCTCCTAAAAACCATGGCCCAAGGAAAAATGCCAATTCATTCTGGAGCTTTTTTCCCCCTCGCAATCAATACTTGCTTCTCTTTAAAATCTCTGTGTACCTTTTGGGAGCATGAGCACATAGCGACCTGCTGGCGTTTGATTTAGCAATACCTACCCCACTCCCTTTCTGCCTTTTCACACTTTGGCCACCTGATGCAAAGAACTGACTCACTGGAAAGGACCCTGATGCTGGGAAAGACTGAAGGCAGGAGGAGAAGGGGGTGACAGGATGAGATGGTTGGATGGCATCACCGACTCAATGGACATGAGTCTGAGAAAGCTCTGTGAGTTGGTGATGGACAGGGAGGCCTGGCGTGCTGCAGTCCATGGGGTCGCAGAGAATCGACACAAATGAGCGACTGAACTGACCCTCCACTCACACCTTACCCCCGACACAAAGGCATTGTGATACAGAGACAACATTTCCTTTTTAAAATGTTATCATCAAATAAAAAGTAAATACATTTGAATATTTCTTGCTCTTTCCCACGCGCCCTGCTCTGAGGGCCCAGAGTTCAACCTCTACCTCCTGCAAGGACTCGCCCTAACGAACAGAAAATTTACTTCCTCAGCCCTATTGTTATCGACATACTACTCATAACTTTTATCAGACTGCTGCTAATGCTAATAAATTTTACAATAGTTAATGTGTGACTTCCTCTGGTTTAGGTGTAGGCATGCTCTGGAACTCTGAGTTGAGGCACTCTATTTAGGAAACAAGGCTCATGGAGAGTGTTCCCTCTGGGTCTAGGGAGGAAGCAGGCTCTGACTGAGATGTCCAGAGGACTGTCCCCATCACCTCCCACCCCCATCTCCATTCTCCAGAGAAGATCCTCAACCAATGCCAGGGATAAACACCCAACAAGTAGCAAATCTCACTGTCCTGAACTTAACATTTCAACCCAATAATCTTCCTGCCTGCCCAAAGCTCTTTAAAAGAAAAGAAAAACACAGTGCAAGAATGGAAAGAAGAGCACCAATCAATCAGTCAATCAGTGAGCAGCTTAAATAATCCATCAATCTCCATAGCCAAGTCAGGAATGAATATGTGCACATGGTACATAATCCAAGAAAAAACGACATGAAAGCCCTTAAATACTACAGGGAACAAATTAAGACCTTTTCAAAGCATGTTTTTACAGCACTCTGAAAAGCCTGTGCTTTGGATTTACAATTGGCCAGGCCTTAATATCGGAGTTGTGTCATACACGCTCTGTCACCCTACAGTCAACGAAAAGCCAAGCCATGCTCAAGACCCAGAGTTGGTTGGTGGCCACACAACAGGCCACCTCCAAACACTCCTCAGCCGGACCTGCCTAGCAGGTCAGCCCGAGGGCTCCAGGCTGCCCACAATCAGACTCAGGCCACACCCTCTCCTCCGTGGCTTTTTCCAACCTCAGACGTCTGGCGATGGTGACTGTGTGTGTTAGATTTCCAAAGTCTACACACCACACACAGAAAACAATGTTGCCCGGCCCTGATACGGCTAATTCTGTGTCTGTTTTTGCACAAACCACATGAGGATCTACCTTTATGAATGCTTGCCACAGTTTAAGCACTTAGGCTCTCAGAAAGAGGAATCATTTCTTGAGACTGAAATTTTGCCATTGAGACCAAATACAAGATACAACAGCCATCCAATACATCTGAAACCTGCATCAGTGACGCTCAAGAAATGGCTGTCCAGAGGGGGAATCTGGGCGACCATTCAGGTTCCTGTCATGCTCCGTTCCGGAAATCATCAGTCGCACATCAGACTAGAAATGAGAAAGGCTGCGTGGCTCTCTGCTCTGCAGCCCCCTCCCCCCAGCACACAGGCACACACACTCACAAAGGCACCAAAGCACTTCCGTTCCTGTTGCAGATCCTCAAATCCTGTGGCTTTTTCATTACAAACAACTTGCTGTCTGCCCAGCTCATCCTTCGTATTCTGCCTCGTACTGTGGTTGCTTTTGTCTCATATGGAGAAGTAAATTCCAAAGGCTCAGGACCAAGCCCCCTGTCTCTATTTCCCAAGTGAGGCAGGATCAAGGAATGGTTAAGGGCGTCCGTCTGAAGACCAAGAGACAGACACAACTAACATCCCAGCTCTACCTCTTACTGCTCCTGGGACCTTGGGAAAAATAGCCTCACTAAGTCTCCTCATTTGTACAATCAAGGTAAGGCCTATCTTACAGGTCCCCATGACGCTCAGTTTTGATCTCAGGTAAAACCCTTAGCTGAGAGTACACAGTAGCTCAGATTCAAATAACCATTCGTAACAAACTAAGCAAAACTACGATAAGCCTAGAATACTTGTGAACTGAAGTTTTCAAGTGAAAAGCAGTGCAAGAAAATAAAGGTACTAATAACCATCATATTTTACTTGAGAGTGTGCTCCAAGTTTTCACGTACCATTAATGCCCTTGAGCTATACGATGTCACTGAAAAGTGAATTACTTTTGTTTTCTTCTCTGTGATATCACCACGATCCGGATCAGGGTCTGACACACAGTGGACCTTCGACTAGAAGAACTACCAAATGAACGGACTTTATACATACAGGATCAAGCTTACCGTCCACTGTTGTACCCACACTCTCAGAGCTTGTAGCAGGCGGGGGACCAGAACCAGGTCTTATCCGAATCCAAACCCTGCATCCTTTCCCCTCATCACCTCGTCCCTGGACACTGGGGCAAGGTTTCAGAAAACTATGATCATTTAAGGCACTGTGTATTTTCTAGAGGATACTAACTCCAAGACCCCCTAAAAGTGGACCCTATTAAAACAAACAAAACTATAGCTCTGCTATCATCTAGGGAAGAGTTACAGCTAGCAACCTAACTACTTACACTTAATGCAGATGTTTGCTTTTCTCCAAGTCTGCAACAACCATGATATGAAAAAGTGAAACAAATTTCAAAACAGGTTTGATGGAAAGTTACATTGACTAAGTTTATTCTGAAATAATATGGGGGAGAGGGGAAACAGAGGTACAGATGAAAGACCACCAACCATGGCCATGAACAAAGGGGGTTGATTACAGGATTCTATTTTTCTACATGTTTACAATCTTCCTCAATTAAAAAACCAAAACAAAACAAAAAAAGCCTTAAAACTAACATATGACCGTTAAGTCCCCATCTTATGCAGCACACCGTGTCCCAATTCATAACACAGGCTCTGAAGGAACCACATGCTTTGCGCAGTCATCATGAGACCTCAGATGTTACGTAACTCATGAAATAAGCCTTTTCATGGTCAAAAGGAGAGTAGTTTTAAGCAAGCCTGAGTATTTCATATTTCCTAAAGTGAAAAGTGAATTTCGCTGAATATTGCATAAAGTGAAAGGTCACGGAGAACTTTCCCTAAGCTGGGGCTGCCCTGTGTGTATGGGACCTGAGGAGACACACGTGCTCTTTGGATCACTGAGAACATTGAGCATTTCCTTTGCTTTAGTGCATTGTAACTTAAAGAATTTTTTTCATTAAAGTATGGTTGATTTACAGTGCTGTGTTAGTTTCTGCTCTGCAGCAAAGTGTATCAGTTATGCATGTACATATATCCACTCTTTCTTGGATCTTTTTTCCATATAGGTCATTACAGAGTAATGACAAGAGTTCCCTGTGCAATACAATAGATCCTTCTTAGTTATCTACTTTATATTTAGCAGTGTGTATTTGTCGATCACAGTCTCCCAATTTACCCCTTCCCTCCCGTACAACTTTTTTAAGAGTCACTTTTAGCTGAAATACCGTGTGCTCAGTCGCTCAGTCATGTCTGACTCCCTGAGACCCCGTGGACTGCAGCCCGCCAGGCTCCTCTGTCCATGGAATTCTCCAGGCAAGAACACCGGAGCGGTTGCTGTTTCCTTCTCCAGGGGATCTTCCCCACCCAAGGATGGAACCCACATCTCCTGGGTCTCCTGCACTGGCAGGCAGACTGTTGACCACTGTCCCATCCTTTATTATTTTTTTTCCTCCCCCATAAGTGAGTAGGATATCAGCACCATCGCCACTTCCAGGATGTAAGAAGAGGCTGAGAAAGGTGACAGGGGGCACTGAAGGTCCACAGCTGCTTGCTGCAGGGCTGACACTGGAACCAAGTCCAAATTCTCCAGTTGCCAAGGTCACGCCCCTGTGCCATGCCCCCGCGTCCCTACCACACGCACAGCAAAGGGCGTGGGCTCCGGAGACACACCTCCTGCAGCCAAGAGACCTCCAAGGAGCTGGTCAAGTAATACTGCTGTTCCTCTGTTTTCTCATCTGTCAAATGGGCAAGATAAAAGAGTCTGCCTCTGGGGGTGGCCATGAGGCTGCAAAGAGCAAATATTTAGAAATTCCTGGAATAGGAATTCCAGGAATAGACCCACAGGGAGGGTGCAATAAACACTAGCTGTCCTAATTTTCATGTGAAAGGAGTAAACACTAGAAGAAATGTGTGACAAGAGCAACAGTTCAGGAACAGCTGAGCAGTCACTACAGCCCAGGCTGAGGCTCAAATCCACCTTCATTTGTTGAATCATTAATAGGGAGGGGAATGCCTAGCTCGTAACCTGCCGCGCTGGGGCCGCAGGAAAATGTCACCCTAGTAGTGAGGGAGGCATTAAATATTTTACTCTCCCAGTCGCTCACAACAAAGCAGCCAAGGGAGTATCCATTACCTGCTTTTTCAACTCTCCCAAGTAAAGGAAAAAGATGTCACAGAAACCCAGACTCTGGAACTCAAAATAATCCCGACAATACTTCCTCTGGCCTGGATCTCGGCATGATGGATAAAAGTGGGACTTTTCAGAATGAGAAAGTGTTATTTTCAGAAACAGAAACTGTCTTTACATCTGACACCTCTGCCACCATATACGGTGTGTACCTTGCCAGCCAAAGACACGCTACACCTGCCAGCCCAAAATAGTCTCAGGTTGTTTACCAACAATGTGTAACTGTACATTGGAGATCCCCAAGCCGAACGTATTCTTGTATCACTTATAACACTCCCACCGGGACTGCTTTATTAGACTGTTCCTATGATGGCATCCTATTTCAGTAGTAAAACTCATGCATTACATAATCATACCGACTTGGAGGCAGGGAAAGATTAGAACATAGGCTGACTCCTCACATTTTTACTTTTCCTACCGAGATAAACATCCTTGGTAAAATTTCCTATGGTTTTGGCAATTTCACATCAACTGCTTTATCAGGTTAATTGTCGATCATCTGGATGTTTGATGACTGATTTCTCCCCTACCTATGGATCCCGGGCTGGGCTCCCTCCCTGGACAGCCGCATGGACTCGCCTGGTTCCACAGGCCGGCTCCCAGAGGGGCTGTCTAACTTTTAACTGTTTGAAGAGTGGGCAGAAATGGTCAGCATCATAAAGACCCTAATCATTTCCAGGCCTTAAAAGCAGAGACTCTTTCTATATTCTCTTACACTCTCTACAGAGTCGTAGGACACTCACCCAGTTATTTCCTTAGGATAAATTCTAAGGCTGGAATAGTTGTCCAGAAAATCTCTAAGGATGGAGTTCTGTTGCCACTGGTTACATCAGGAACTAGTAGTAACATGTCAGCATTTAAATTTTCATATGCTTTTTTTTGCTTCTCGACCTTTTGGCTAAGATCAAGCGTGGTATGGGGGCTTTCCAGGTGACGCCGCGGTAAAGAGCCCACCTCCAAAAGCCGGAGATACAGGAGAAAGAGGTTCAACCCTTGGGTCAGGAAGATCCCCTGGAGAAGGAAATGGCGACCCACTCCAGTACTCTTGCCTGAAAAATCCCATGGACAGAGGAGCCTGGTGGGCTACAGTCCAAAGAGTTGCAAAGAGTCAGACACGACTGAGTGACTGAGCACAAACATACATGGCTTTTTTTTTTCATCAAATTGTAACAAACATTTTCAAGGACCAACTGGAATAAACTCTGTTGGTTTTATTTCTTTCAATTTAGCAATTTATTATACAATAGGTACTCAATGTATAAGTTTTAATCCATCAAAGAAATACATTTAAGGAAGTTAAAGGCTCTTTCTCTGAGCTATCCTAGTTAACCCTTCTCTTTCAAGTGCTCAAGTACTGAAAACAAAAAGTAACAAGTGTTGGTATAAGGGAGGGATGATTGAAAGTTTGGGATTAGCAGCTGCAAACTATTATATATAGAACTGGTAAACAAGAAGATCCCACCATATAGCACAGGGAACTATATTCAACATCCTGTGAGAAGTCATAATGGAAAAGAATATGAAAAATAATGTACAAATATATTATAACATATATTCAATATACATTAATATATTAGAATGTATATATAGAATGTACTTTTTTTTTTTTAAGAAAAAGTACTCAGTTCTTCATCTCCTCTGGCGAAAGGAGAAGAGATTTAAATTGGTTTCAGGTAAAAATTTCCTTACAGGATAAACAGCCCAAAGCATAACCAAAGTACCATGTTTGGAGGTGTTTCTTGAACATTTACTCCTCTGAGCCATGTAATGTGCTTAAAGACACAGTGCCGAATAGGAAGTCACAGATTCCAGTTTTCATGAAGCTTATGGTTTAGCTCAGTGGTTCGGTAACTTGAACTGGCATCAGGCTCCCCTGGAGGGCTTACTACGCCCAGTCTTTGGAGTTTTTGATTTAGGAGATCTAGGCTGGGAGCTGAGAACCTGCACTTCTAGCCAATGCATGGGTGATGCTCATATAGTTGGTCCAGGGACCACAGTGTGCAAAGCTTTCATGTAAGTGGGGGCTTTCCAGGGGGTGGTAATGGTAAAGAACTCACCTGCCAATGCAGGACATGTAAGAGACTCGTGTTCGATCCCTGGGTTGGGAAGATCCCCTGGAGGAGGGTATGGCAACCCGCTCCAGCATTCTTGCCTGGAGAATCCCCATGGACAGAGGAGTCTGGCGGGCTACAGCTCATAGGGTCGCAAAGCATAGGACACAACTGAAGTGACTTAGCATGTGCGTACAGTCTAAAGGGAGAGACTTATAGGAAAATAAGTGACTTCAATCAAGTGTGTTAGGTGGTATGATCGGGATCCACTTAGGAGGCATACCAGGAGGGGCACCTACCTGTCCAAGGAGGGCTCCAGAAAGCTTTTCCCAGAGAGATGCTATGGGAACTGACATCCACTCTGAGACCCACAGGACAGGGAGGAGTGAGTCTGGCGAAGGGGAGGGTAAGGGCATTCCAGGCAGAGGGCATAGTGTCTGCAAAGCTCTAGAGGTAGGATGCACACAGCCCAATCGTGGAACGCAAGTCTATCCACGTGATGAGAAATCACCAGATGATGGGGAAAGTGATGGGCAAGAAAGTGAGAGGTGACCAGATAATAAAAGCCACTAGGAGCCTAGAGCTTATCCTCAGAGCATGTGGAGCCTTAGGAGGACTTTCAGTATTAAAGCTCCGAGGACTATGAGTAGAAAAGCACTCCCCGAGGAGGCTTACTTCCAGCAGAGACACTCTCCCCTGATTCTTGGTTCATCCCTCCCCTAAGGAAAGCCAGCTGCTGCCTGAGTTACAGGCTGTTTCTGAGGGGAACTATCCAAGCCCAGGGCGAGGGCCCACACAGACAGATGAGGGTATTTACACACTATTAACTCAAACCGGATTAAAAGCCAGGTCTTCAGTTAGTTGCACAAGCCACATTTCAAGAGCTCAGTAGCTATGCATGTCGAGTGACTAGACACAGGACACTTTCATCATCCCAGGAAGCTCGACGAGACACACTAGTCTGGGAGATTAGGCAGGACTGGATATAGAGCTTGCAAGGCATCTTGGTTTTATTGTAGGAAACCAGCACACAACCGGTTTGAGCCTTCAATCATGAAAATGCACCCACATACAGCTCTAATTTTTTTTTTAATCACAGAGTAAAACCTTAGACAATCGGCAGTTCTTAGTAATACACATTCAAGCTATAAATATCCATGTCACTTACATGAGAAGAGACAAGGAAACTTTTTTCCCAAGTCACTAAGAAGAATCCTAGAATCACACGTATTCCCCAAAGCCATTTTGAAATCCTGAGTCATTGGCCAAAGTTATTGAGGGACAATAACACATCCTAGATTAAAATTCTAAAAGGCCGTGTTTTTACTGCTTATGTGTCAAAAAGTCAAGCTTTTACAGCTTTTTCTCTATTGTGTATTTTACCTAATTCAATTCACCAGATTCTTAATATTACATTGCTAATCCTTACTCTAAGTTCTAAAAATAAAAGGCAAGAGGCATCGCCTGCCAAATTGGTAACAAACCCCGAGCCAAGGACAGAACTGGAAATTGACACATGGAGAGAATGAGTTAGGCTGAAAAATGAAATACACGCCCAGCAGAAAGTTTTAACCCTTGCGTTAATCATAGCAGCCGTCACTGTTTGCCACTTAAAAAGCCCAAGAAGCCAGAGGTCAGTGAAAATTTCTGCAAAGAAAAATGCAGACAGGTTGCTATTTTCTCAGCTAGGAAACTGACCAGCCTGAGTAGAGAGGCAATGGCCAGGAGCCCACCCTGCAAACCTGGTGGGTGAATTCCCAGTGAAGAAGTGGGTCCTCTCAGGTCACCCGAGCGTTCTGGTCCTGATGCCAAGGGAGGCGGGCTTTGGAAAGCATACCAGGCAGCCCACATGTGGCCTCTTTGCTCCTCATTCTCCAGGCCCAGGCATATCACAAAGAAACAGGAGCTGGTACCAATTAATTCATTGCTCAAAAGCACTGACCAGCCCAGGAGACCGCGGCCAAACTGCCATCCCCAGCCCTGTTTTCTCCAGCCTACGGGCATTCCAGGCTTCCCTGGTGGCTGAGCAGTCAAGAATCTGCCTGCCAACGCAGGAGACATGAGCTCGAAAGATCCCCTGGAGAAGGAAATGGCAACCCACTCCAGTATTCTTATCTGGGAAATCCCATGGGCAGAGGAGCCTGGCGGGCTACAGTCCATGGGTTGCAAAAGAGCGGACACGACTGAGCGACTGAACAGCAACATGCAACTCCCTCCTCCTCGGCGCTCTGCCTCCATCAGGACCTGTCCTGCGGGGATTTGGAGACTGAGATCTAATCAGCTTCCTCCTTCCCACTCTGTGGGGAGAAGCCTTCCCCACGTTGAGACCGGTTATCGAGGGCAGAGGTCCCCAACCTTGTGGGCACCAAGGTCCAGTTTCATGGAAGACAGTTTTTCCGTGGATCAAACGAAGAGAGGGGATGATTCAGGGATAATCCAAGTGCATCACATCTGCTGCGCACTTCACCCCTCTCATTAGTACATCAGCTCCACCTCAGATGGCCAGTCATTAGATCCAGGAGGTCGGGGACCCCAGCTCTGAAGCCTTTCCAGAGATGCCCATGAGACTGCCTACAACAAGCCACCATGAATGGAAGGCCATTTATTTACCAATTCCTGGCTTAGCTGAAACCAGAAACAACCAGCAAGAAATGGCGTAAGGCTCCTTAGAGGTGTGGGAGTAAAGCAAGAGGCAGTTACTACATGGATTATCTCAAATGGCAGGGAAAAGCCAGACAGGATCTTGGAACAGACAGTCAAGATGAGAGTTGAGAAAGGACACTGACTCAGAAAGAGTCTGGCGCTTACAGCATTCCAGATGCACAGCAAGTGGCACGTACTCTCCAAGAATAGATTATTTGTAATTCTGATTTAGTAACGTATTAATGATAACACTGGCCGGCATTTATTGAACTAACCCTTGGTGCCAGGTACTGGTCCAAATACATGCATAAATGCATACAGAGCTCGCAAAAGTGTAAAACCCCAATTTGACAGATGAAGACACTGAGGTCAAGAGCTCACCCGGGATCCCACAGTCCTTACGCTATGGAACCTAGACGCTCAACGTAGCAGTCTGGCCCGAGTGCCGGAAATCAGCACGTCTGGGACCTGCTGTCTTTGTTCTCAGGCAGAAGCACCTTAGCCTGGCGGTCCCGCCCAGGACACTACCACCCCTCCTCCACACCGTCTACAGGAATTACATTCCGAGATTCTAGTTTGTTGTCTGGAAATAACACAGGGTGGGGCTCCCTGATGGCTCAGTGGGTAAACAGGCCACCTGCAACGGAGGAGACACCAGAGACGTGGATTCGATCCCTGGGGCAGGAAGATCCCCTGAAGAAGGGAGTGGCAGCCCGCTCCAGTATCCTTGCCTGGAGAATCCCATGGACAGAGGAGCCTGGTGGGCCCCTCTATGGCCGCAAGAGTCGGACACGACTGAGCGACTAAACCACCGCCAGCAGGGGAGGCCAGGTGTGAGGGACAGTCTGCCTCCTGTGGCACACTTCAGGGCACGGCAATATACCTACTGGGGACCTGGCTGAAGCCACCTGCCCTGGCCAGCCACCGTGGTAACCGCTCGCAAGAGTTATCTAAGAACAGGAGGTCCCAGTAAGGGGCGCAGAACTAACAAGCTACCACCAACCAGAAAAATTCGGGAAAGGTCAAAAGGAGACTTGAGTCCACACGTCCTGCCAACCTCCCAGAATCCTTCTCGCTGGAATCCATCTTGGCTGAGTGATGTACGCACCACCAGGAAGGACCCCGAGTCAGAGGGACTGGCCAGAGACAACCCAGAAACCAACCCCATCACCAAAACACCCAAGACTATGAGCCAAGTGGCACAGCAGTTTTCCTAGGTTCCCCTACTCTTCTGCTCTCTGCCCACGCACCCCTTCCCAATAAAGCCTCTTGCTTTGTCAGCATGTATGTCTCCTCGGACAATTCATTTCTGAGTGTTCAGCAAGAGCCCCCTCTCAGGCCCTGGAAGGGGCTCCCCTTCCTGCAACATGCCTACAGGTGACAACATCTGGCCACGTGAGGGAAAAGGGACAGGCTGATGTGGGTTATTCAGTGCCTCATCTCCACTAAGAATATGAATTTTCACTTTCATCAGGAGGAAATGCGGACTCGGTGCTGATACAACTGATGGGAGTATTAAGATGGTAAATCTTTTTTCACAACTACCTCATCGAATCAAAATAGAACCATTTCCACTGGAGTCCGTTCCCTCCTTTAAAGGATAAGCCAGTCATCCCTCACACACTCGGTGGTTTCACCGAGCATGACACAGCTCACCCTTGGCAGTGGACTTTGCCCGTCTCATATCGTGAGATAACTCCTTCCGTGGCATATTCTGACTCTCCAGTTTGCCTCTTTACAGTTCCCAAGAGATCTGAGATAACCAGCTTTCCATTACTTAAACTTCCAAGAATCAGGCCGCGGAGTCCTTCTTAGGCATGCGCACTTTGAAAGTCCATTGTACAGCTTCCTTTTTAATAAGTGGTGAGCTGTCAGCGCTGCGTGAGTCACCTGGGCCACACGCAGAGCTGTGTGCCCTGGAGTGCCGGCCTCAAGACTAACTTTTACTGCAGTCTCCGATGATGGAAACCAATGAGCTGATCAGAACATACCCAGTTTCCGAAGATCTGAGCGTTATCAAACAAGATAAATTAGTTTTCCAGTAATGTTAAGAGGCACACTGAGTATTTTACTTGGAACAACCAGAAAAACCACATTCGGAAGGGAACACAGCCCAAGGCCCAGAAATTCATGATAAATAGCTGGGAGGGGAGACCTCTGGCTTTGAGATAAATAAGCCAGATCCTAGAGCCCCAAGATCAGAAAGAACCCTCCCGGGCTCTCTGATGTCACATTTAAAATTTTGTTCCTAATGTCAGTGCTTTACGAAAAGAGTGAAGACTGATCATAAGCAACACACCTCCTGAAATACAAAGGGGCACCACTTCCTGTGTGTGTGTGTGTGTGTGTGTGTGTGTGTGTGTGCCCGTGTGTGTGTGTGCGTGCCCGTGTGTGTGTGTGCGTGCCCAGCGGTGTCTGCCTCTTTGCAACCCCACGGACTTTAGCCTGCCAAGTTCCTGTGTCCACGGGATTAGCGTTTCCTCTATTAGCCCCAAATTAATGCCATAAACAAGTTGTAAAGTATACAAAGATAGAGCTATAGAAAGACGTAAAGTACATGCAGCGTATGAAGCAGATCGAAGTGTGAAGTGTATACAGAGCTATGCAATACAGGCCTTGCCCTCACAGGCTTACAGCGCACATGGTAAGAGGGGCAAAAGCACACCTTCCCAGAAGGTAATTTGCTGTGACAGAGGCGGGGGGGGGGGGGGGGAATCCACGGGAGAGAGCGGTCAATTCCAGTTCCACCTTGAGAGGAGGGACTTCTGGGGGAGGACAGAGCAGAGAAGAGGACGGAGCTGGGCCTTGAAGGTCAAGTTCGTCTGTGATTGGGCTAGCAGAAGCCAGACATTTCAGGAGAGGAAACCATGGGAAAGAGGGTTCTGCAGCCCAGAGGACTCAGGCTTCGTTTACTTACTGAAGCGCAGGCAGGTGTAGGAAGAAGATGGCTGGAAGGGGCTGGAGGCAGCAACCCAGGTAAGGCTGTGAAGGCCCTGCCGGTCAGAGGGGTTTGGATATTTGCTGAGTGGATGCAAGGTCACCTTATGAATGAGGCACCCAATCACTTATATGAAACAGGAAGCCCTCGCCTCTTCCATCCGAACTCTTTATTGCCCTCGTGCCAATTTATTTTTTTCTTTGCATTTATTATTTTCTTCTTTGCATTTATCACTGATAGCTGACATTCCACTTCTTAAGGCCCTTATTCTTTGTCTCTCCACATGAGAGAGGAAGCTCCACGCGGCCAGAATATATCTCTTATTCTCCCCGTGGTATCCAGAACTTCCAGTTAGTGGCTTGTACATAGCATTTGGTGAGATGGGATGAAAGAAGGGAAGGGAAAAAGAAAGAAGAGAATGAAGGAAGGGAGAAAAAAAAGAGGTGGAGATGGATGGAGAGAAGGAAGGAGGGAGGAATTCTCACTCCATATCTATCATCAGGGTCCAGATGAGGGGCCTGGAACAAACCTTAACTGGTTCTTCTACCTAGAAAAACAGCTTCTGTCAGGGAGCAGTGAGATAATTAAGCATTCATTGAAAATGAGTATCTAGCAACAATGTCAAGACAGAAATAGACAACACATTGGATCCCAATCAAAGGAATCATGCATCACCAAATCCTTTAAGGCCACATTCTTCCATGGGGCTCTGAACAATTAACGCAAAGAACTGGCCAATCTTATGAGTCAGCGTAACAAACCAGGTGAGCACACTGATGATTCAGCTCCATTTAAAGGCAATGCTCTGCATTAGGGAGACACATCTGTGTTCAGCTGAACTCCTGCCCAACTGTTCTTCTGCCTCCCTCACAACTTGTTTGGCAGGCCATCTAGAATTTAAAGGGAATGACTGGAATGACAGTACTACCTCCAATTCATAAGGCGCCCTTCTTCTGAGGCACCTATTAGCCTCCCAATACCATGTTAATTAGGTTTCTGCCATTCTTGAAAGTTATGGTGTAATCACCTTCACCTTGTAAATGGAAATGGAGACGTGGTCGGGTTAAGGTGCATGGTCAATGGCTCAGGGCCAGCCAGGACCACGTTACCTCCTGTCCTGGCAGCCTGGAGCATCACCCACACGGTTACCAAGTCCTCTCCTCCTCCACCAGCCACCACGACCATCAGGACCACAAGCACCACCACGGGGTTGACAGAAAGGAGGAGGCATAAAACAGCAGAAGAAACCCCGTCACTTTCTTCTTCATTAACTGTTCTCAAGACTCATTACACGTATATCATCATAGGCGAAACAGAGCGCCAGTCCAGGTTCGATGCATGAGATAGCGTGCTCAGGGCCGGTGCACTGGGATGACCCTGAGGGATGGGATGGGTAGGGAGGGGGGAGGGGGCTTCAGGATGGGGGACACATGTGCACCCGTGGCTGATTCATGTCAGTGTACAGCAAAACCACTACAATATTGTATAGTAATTAGCCTCCAATTAAAATAAGTTAATAAAAAATAAAAGACTCACTACATATCTAACCCAGGGTCATCTTAGTTCCCTAAAGGTGCTGCTGCTAAGTCACTCAGTCGTGTCCAACTCTGTGCGACCCCGTAGACGGCAGCCCACCAGGCTCCCCCGTCCCTGGGATTCTCCAACAAGAACACTGGAGTGGGCTGCCATTTCCTTCTCCAATGCAGGAAAGTGAAAAGTGAAAGTGAAGTCGCTCAGTCATGTCTGACCCTTCACGACCCCATGGACTGCAGCCTACCAGGCTCCTCCATCCATGGAATTTTCCAGGCAAGAGTACTGGAGTGGGGTGCCATTGCCTTCTCCACCCTAAAGGTGACCAGAAGCAAATCACACACACACATACCCAAACTAACTTTTCATAATATAATGGGCTCGGGAAGAAAATGGCTGGAAGATAAGGGGAGAAAAGCCTGGAACAACTGATTTTTTCCTGATATTTATTTTCTGTTTTTGTTTGTATTTATTTTTTATTTTCCGATATGGAGAGTTATTTTCACTGCTCCTTTTCCCACAGATCAACAAGATGCCTCCCTGTGGAAGTCTCTCAAAAGCAGCTTACCTGGCTGGGTTAAATATTTACTATGCTAACCACAGGGCTTCCCCAGTAGCTCAGCAGCAAAAGAATCCACCTGCAACGCAGGAGACACAAGAGATGTGGGTTCGATCCCTGGGTCGGGAAGACGCCCTGGAGGAGGAAATAAATGTTAACCCACTCCAGTATTCTTGCCTGGAAAATCCCCTGGACAGAGGAGCCTGGTGAGCTACAGTCCAGGGCGGGTCACAAAGAGTCAGATACGACCGAGCCATGCTACCCACAGGCGAGAAGACAAACCAGATGGCTGCCCTAGGTCCCCCTGTCAACTCCCTCCTATCATTATGCAACATGTTATCTTCCTTTTTCTCAAAGGTCCTCAACTATCTCAAGTTAACTTCTTATCTATTAAGAGCAGAAACCATTGGCAGAAATTATGCAAGTTTTCAATCTGCTGTGTATCGACCGTACTCCCATCTCAAGAAGTTGCAAGTCAAATCCCACTGCCAATTGTGTTGGGGGAAAAAAGAAATACAGGTGTTCCCATCTGTGAATGCAAAGACCGAGACCGGCTCTAGATGGTATGTCAATCAACTCATAACGGCTGTTACCGTGGAGGAGGGGAACGGGGGACTGGGGCGGAAGCGGGCAGGATAATTCCTTTCACACTTCACATTCTCTCAGACCTTTTGAAGGTCAATTAAACTGGAAAGCAAACAAATTCGTGGGTCAAAAACTGAAGCCTGGAAACTATTCGCATTGGAGCCCTTCATCAGAAAACAACAAAGGTGATGACTTGGCATCTTGGCTTACCTGCAGTCTGACAACTGCAGAGCTCACTAGGCAGAGGGTGAACCCCCGCAGGCAGGGGACACGTGGATCGCACCTGAAATCTGTCCTCGTATTAATTATCAATCGCTACATAACAGTCCCCTAAACCGAGCAGGGAAAAGCACAAGTGTTGGCTCAGTGTCCAGAATCCAGGAACTCCGTACTGGCTCATGGCCTCTCACAGGCTACTGTCCGGGTGTCAGCCGGGATGGAGCCCTCTGGGTTCACCTGGGGGGCTCTGAGCTCACTCAAAGGGCTGCTGGTGGGATTTGGTTCCTCAGGGGTTACTGAACAGAGGCTACCCTAAGTTCTCTGCCACGAGTCTCTCCCTAGCTGGCTTTGCTCAGGGCAAATCCACGGGGGTCTTTCTGCACCTTGACCTCGGACATGACGTCCCACCCCTTTGACCATATTCTATGCATTAGAAGCACATCACGAGGTCCAGCCCACACATGAGGAGAGAGGATGTCCAGAAACATACGCCACAAGTTATACTTAATGAGAATCCTGACCAGAACAGAGAGACACAACTCCACTCAGACCAGGTTTGGAAGATGAGAGACATAGATGTACTCTTGGATGGAGCTGGGGGGATCCCAGAAGAGACAAAAATAAAACTCACAATTAATTTTTAACAGCAAAGTTGATATCAACTATGGTCCGATGTTCAGTTTATGCTCACAGCACTGGACATGATGTTTATATTTTATTCTTTTGGGGATGATTAACTACCAATTCTTATGTTGTGCAATGAAAGAGAAAGAAAATTCTCAGGAATAATGCCAAACATTATCTTTTTGGGAAGCCCATTGTAAACCACTGTGGAATTTAAAGGCTAGAGTTCAAAAGCTGAAGAAATCAAGTGATCCTGAAGTCCACATTTCTGATCACCATGTTTGATTACAATGAATCTCAAAATCACAAGTTTATCAGTCTATGTAAAACAGGTTTAAAAAAAAGCAAACAACATTCTTTTCTTTTACTCACTTGAGTAAATCCTTGAAAGGGTTACTAAATATTCAACTCATCAGTTTCTTTCAAAAGTCCTTTTAAAATGAAGATCTCTAAATTTGCCTTGACTCAAAACAAAGCTGGAGGTTTTACAAGATTCATTCTGTAAATGGCTCCCTCTGGCCCAGCTCCCAGGTTATCATGTGCAGTTGCAACGAGCATCCTGTTGCATGTTGACATACATTAACAGCTTCGGGAATATAACAATTAAGAGAGTCAGATCTTATCATCCTGCAAAAATATGGTAGGCTGGCTTCCAATTCAGGGCAGAGCTGGGGGAAGCAAGGAAACTTCTCGGAAGCTGTGTGTGGGTGGGAGCAGGAGTCACAATTATATTGGCCATTTACCTCTACATTGGCATGAGAAATTATTTCATTTAAACTTTCAGAAATTCTTACCCAGTCTTCACATTTTGTAACCCTCTACATCTGTTCACTGGCTTTAGCCAAAGGGGCAGTGATATTGCACACAAGATGTGAACAACTTATTTTCCTGTGAATGGTTTTATCCTGAGAGAGAGATGTGGTTTCACCTTTCCTTTTCCAGCACACCTGCCCCTCCTCCTTCACCCCAACTGATTAGGAGATGACGATGTCTAAGTGGTCAAGAGTCCAGTTTCAGCAGGCGCGTCCCTGATTCTGTCATAATTTGGACAGACAACTTCCTTGTCTCAGCAATGAGAGCACAATTTATGTGGCCTGGCCAACGCTGGCTGTGCAAACAGGCGGCTTTGGGGTCAGCCAGGTGGCTAAAATTCAGAAGACAGACTTACAGACTATTCACATGACTGCTGCTGGTCAGATGTGAGCAATCTCCCAAACAGCAAAAGGCAGGCCTTGATTTCAATCGATTTTGAAATCACTTGGGGAACTTCAGAAAAAGAAAAGGGCAAGGACCCAGGAGAGTCGACTTTCTCAGCCTCCAGAGAAACTAGATTGTGTTGATGAACAAGAATTAGGACTGCGTTCCTGGCCTAGGCTCAAATGTTAATATGAATTTCTGTTCTTGCCAGTAGATGAGTTACCTTGATCATATCCTTTACTCTTCATCCTTAAGACTTTCATATGCATCTGGAGAGCTTTGCTGAGTTTTTACACCACTATCAAGCAGTTAAGATCTTAAAATAGAAGCACCTGTTTTAGAGTCACGAGGATTGTTAAAGAAAATGTCCAAACTCTTCATTTTTACAAGAAGAAATCTGAAGCTCAGAAAGGTTAGGGGAAGGGACAGTGCCAGGCCTGCATTGAGTCTCACTCAACTCCAGTGTCTCCATCAGCAAAGTGGTTTAACAGATTAACTAAATTTCCAATAGTTACTGTATGTCTGCTAGGCTATGGACAATGTAAAATGAATAAGATATGATGACCATCTCCTCAAGGGGAGAGAAACCATCAGAGAGATCATCACAGTTCAACATGCAAAGTGCAGGAGAAGGTGGCATGCCACAGAGGGGTGGACTGCCGTCTTGAAGTCGTACCTGACGCAGCCTGGTACCTGACCCAGCCCAGCATGTACCTGGGAGGGGCTCCAGGCCAGAAGAACGCTGAACCTGAACCTTTAAACAATAAAGCATTGTGCTCCCTCAAAGAAAGGGCAAAGAGGGCAAAGGGGCTCTGCCTGCCCTTGAGAATTACTGTGAAACTAGTGTCCAGCACATGAAGGGGTTTGGTAATCAGCAGATCACTACACAGACATGAGCTATGAGGTTCAGTGATTCAGTCAAGGCCATTCATAGCTGATGCTTTACAGAATCTAGTCTGATGTCCTTGAGCTACTTCCCTCATTTATTTCAATCACTTCCCTCTGTGTTTATATCTAGGCATTTCTATAAGCCTGAGTAAATTTTTGATATGCTAAAAGACATCCCATAGACAGCAGACTGTCACAGCATCTACCTTCTGAACAATTCTCTGCCTTGACTTTGCATTAGAATGTCCCCAGGGGAACCTCAGTTTGGTGATCAGAATCTCCAGCATCAATATATTTGATGCTCCACAAGTGATTCTGATTTGTAGCCAAGTTTGACAGTCGCATGCATTGCAAAACCAAGAATGGACTGTACCCTCCCTCCCACAGACAAGTCCACAGTCACCTCTGGTTACGCATCTTAACGAGGGTTACAGAGAACCTGAAATCCATTTGAGTCTGGACTACAACGTGGCTCTTTAAGGAAAGCAATTTACCCCCTGAAGGATGACTGGCTTAGATTAATACTACTTTGTCTTTTCTGAAGATATACAGGTTGATAGGGGAGGAGGGGGTAATTGCCCAGAAGTATGACAAGTGGCAGAGAACAGACCGTCCGGGCTAAAAATGCTCTACAGAGAAGTCATAAAATAGACAATGGTCAGATTAGAGTGGAGAGTGGGGGCAAACGCTCCAGGAGGAATGTAGTCATGGAGACAACAATATCAAAGTGAACTCCTGTCTGACAGAATTCCTACCGTATTTATTGGGTCCTTCGAAAAGGATGATAGTCAGAAAACAGGACAGATGCACCTATCTCAAAACAACTTTATGTTTCCATTTCTTTTCATCGTATAGGCAGGCCCATGTAAAATAAGAACTTTAAAAATAAATACACCTGGTAGATGCTGCTGAAAATGAATCTTAAAATACTTCTTGACACAATTCACAGGAAAATCTAAAAGAAAACTAGGTATTGGAGAAAACACAGAAGTCATCTTTTCTACTGGTTATCAAAGGGCTCTGATGCCAAGGCTGCTGTTCTTTCATCAGTATCTCTGGTCCTCCCCATCCTCATGATCAAGGGCTCATGAGAATTATGGAACTTTGCCACCAATCAAACCCAGAAGCCACTTATGAATAGGAACCCCATGGAGATTCACATGCACATCTATGTTTGAGAAGCTATTGGTCTACACTGTAGAAGTAGCCACTTTCTGGAAGGTCCTTCTCAGCCATGGGTGGGCACAATCAGGCACCAGATTGTTTTAAGATCCATTTAATTCCCAGCATCACCCCCACCCCAATCAGAGTTTCATTATTAATATTTCCCAAGTCATTCTTCTGAGGAACCCCAATCATTCTTCAAGAGGCCCTCCAACATAACCTCTTCTTGGGAACCTTCCTGAGCACTTCTAAATTGAGTTACTGCTTGATAACTCCCTCCTCTGTGCCCCCACAGCCTTGAGTTTCAGGCCCCCTCCCTACAGACTGGTCTACATCCATGCCCCACTCACCCACTTAGGCAACACCTGCTCCCACTAATGTACCACCGAGAGTCATCAAACCACAAGCTTCAGCCATTCTGCCAGTCGCTGAGCTATAGCAAGCAGGACAGAAGATTCCAGGCTTACAGGGCAGCACACCAATCACTCCACAACAAACAAAGGGTCTCATTCTCACAAGTACAAGAGAAAGAGCAGAGGGCATCCCTGGGGAGAGACCTATTTTATTCAGGTGGTCAGAGGACACTCTGAGGAAACGACACTCAGCCAAAAAGCAAGATATAAGTGAAATGGAGCAGGACCCCACGGCTGTTGCCTACCCCCATGTTTTCAGCTTGCCTTTTGTCTGTGGAAAAATGCTAGCCCAAGAACAATCTTCATCAGAGAAGTGAAAAAATGCATAAACAAAGGAAAAGAGTAAAAGCAGGCCAAATTTTATTGACTATGCCAAAGCCTTTGACTGTGTGGATCACAATAAACTGTGGAAAATTCTTAAAGAGATGGGTATACCAGACCATCTGACCTGTCTCTTAAGAAACCTGTATGCAGCCCAGGAGGCAACAGTTAGAACTGGACATGGAACAACAGACTGGTTCCAAATAGGAAAAGGAGTACGCCAAGGCTATATATTGTCACCCTACTATTTAACTTATATGCAGAGGACATCATGAGAAACAATGGGCTGGAAGAAGCACAAGCTGGAATCAAGATTTCAGGGAGAAATATCAATAACCTCAGATATGCACACGACACCACCCTTATGGCAGAAAGTGAAGAGGAACTAAAAAGCCTCTTGAGGAGAGTGAAAAAGTTGGCTTAAGGCTCAACATTAAGAAAACTAAGATCATGGCATCTGGTCCCATCACTTCATGGCAAATAGATGGGGAAACAGTGGAAACAGTGGCTGATTTTATTTTGGGAGACTCCAAAATCACTGTAGATGGTGATTGCAGCCATAAAATCAAAAGACACTCCTTGGAAGGAAAGTTATGGCCAACCTAGATAGCATATTGAAAAGCAGAGACATTACTTTGCCAACAAAGGTCCGTCTAGTCAAGGCTATGGTTTTTCTAGTGGTCATGTATGGATGTGAGAGTTGGACGGTGAAGAAAGCTGAGTGCCAAAGAATTGATGCTTTTGAAATGTGGTGTTGGAGAAGACTCTTGAGAGTTCCTTGGACTGCAAGGAGATCCAACCAGTCTATCCTAAAGGAGATCAGTCCTGGGTGTTCATTGGAAGGACTGATGTTGAAGCTGAAACTCCAATACTTTGGCCACCTCATGTGAAGAGTTGACTCATTGGAAAAGTCCCTAATGCTGAGAAGGACTGGGGCAAGAGGAGAAGGGGACGACAGAGGATGAGATGGCTGGATGGCATCACCGACTCGATGGACATGGGTTTGGGTAGACTCCAGGAGTTGGTGATGGACAGGGAGGCCTGGCGTGCTGCGGTTCATGGGGTGGCAAAGAGTCAAACACGACTGAGCGACTGAACTGAACTCATTAAACACAGTCTGGGACCTTTAGTTCCTCCTCAAGGGCTACAGATAATATCCTGAGCCAGATCCTGTGAGTTGTCTTGTAGATACTGAAATGCCAGGTAGAGAAGTTAACTATATGATGACTAGACCGTAGCCGTACATAAACAGCCATCATTCCGAAATCTGGCCTCAAAAATATGGAAACAAACCAGTGCTGGAACTTAAGGTTGACTGTCCCTAAAGCAATCAGGACGATGCTGGGCAGACCGCCGATGACCAATTTCAAGATGACTGTCAGAACTGACTGTGATGTTTCTGCATGTAGACCCCTCTCTCTGTAAAAGCTCTTGCCCACTGATTGTCAGGGGCAGGCGAAGGGGGAGTCGAGTAGGCCTTTGGATGGACATCCACCCTCCCCACTGGTTGTGTGTGTGCTTGTTGCTCAGTCGTGTCCAACTCTTTGCAACCCCAGGGACTGTAGCCCACCAGGCTCCTCTGTCCATGGAATTCTCCAGGCAAGTATACTGGAGTGGGTTGCCATTTCCCTCTCCAAGGGATCTTCCTGATCCAAGGATCGAATCTGGGTCTCCTGTATTGCAGGCAGATTCTTTACCCTCGGAGCCACCAGGGAAGACCGCCCCCCCCCAGTTGCCAGCATTCAAAATAAAGCAAACTTTCCTTTCCACCAACCTGGCCTCTTTAATGGCTCCGAGAGGTAGGCAGCCAGATCCCACTTTCAGCAACATGAGGAGGAGTCATTTGCGGGGAGAGCTTTCCCGGTGAGAAAGCAACAAATCTGCCGGTGCAGAGACAGGAAGGGGCTCTTCGTGCTCCAGAAACTGAAACAGGAACAGACCCAGTGGTGGGGAAGCCGGGCCCAGTGAGCCCTGTTAGCAAGGGGCATGTTCTTGCAATTGCAATGTTGGGCTACAGAAAGGCTTTGCAGCTGGGTGTGGACGTGCTTCGGGATAAATGGCCGCTCTGGGTCGGAAGGGGCAGAGTGAAGACAGAGACACCAGTCCGCAGACCGCAGAGATGGTCCAGGAAAAGGAGGGTGGGGGCTGGAACCAAGGGGCAGACTCAAGGTCTTTTGGCAGTTGAAGCATCTTGGAGATGGACTGGACGTGGAGGTCAGGATGGTGGAGTGTGGGAGGGAAAGTGTCACAGATCAAGTCCAAGTCCAGGTAGAGAAAAGTCTAAACTGACTGGGGTTCAGGGCTGGATGTGCTATGTGTGAGGGCGAGGGGCACTCTGAAGATACTCAAGTAGAGAGAGCAGGCTGGCAGAGAGAAAAAGGTGGCTGTACTGGAAGGTCAGCAGAAATCGGCACCTTAAATTAATAGTATTTAGTTAGTTATTGGAAAAGAGAATGGCAACCCATTCCAGTATTTTTGCCTGATGAATTCCATGGACAAAGGAGCCTGGTGGGCTACACAGGGTCACAAAGAGTCAGACACAACTGAGAGAAAAACACTAACTAACAAAGCCACAGAAACAGGTGGTTACCCCACGGAGGGGAAAACAAGGCTGGGACTGAGTCCTGAGGAGCCCAGGGTGTTATGACCATCCCTGTCCACCGTTCAGAGGATCTCTCAGCCCTAGTACTACTGATGTTTCGGGTGGGAGAGATCTTCATGGTGGGGGCTGTCAGAGGTTTAGCAACACTCCCGGCCTCAATCACTAAAGGTCAGCAGCAACCCCTAAGTTGTGACAACCAAAACTGTCCCCCTGTGACCCAAATCACCTGTGGTTGATTAGGCAGGAGAAATTTCCGCAAAATGTTTTAATAAACCCGGTGCTCGTTTCTGTCTCAGCAAGTTCACACCCGGCTCAGGATGAGGGCTCTACAAATGACATCAACTTTCTCACGTTCTGACTTAGTGGACAAGCACATAAAACTGAACACAACCGGACCAAGTATTAAACTTGACTTTGCTCCACCTAGCAGGAAACAAATGTAGTTATACTAACCCCAAGATACTTTCAAGATCCTGGAAACTTATTAGCATCTTTTGACAATAACATAAACCCAAACCAGAATAGTGAGTGAATATAGGCATTAGCTGTTTTCCCTTGGATGCAAACATCTTCTAGCTCAGAGTTACAGAAAGATCTAGAAGTTTCCAAGTACCATTAGTAAAAAGATCTCTAACCCAAATCAAGATGTCACAAGAGTCCATTTTTCCCGAATAGGAGTTAACTAAAAATAATCCCTAGTATTATGTGGCATTTGCAAAGGATGGCAATAAGTAACAAAAGCTGGTACCAAAATCTTAAAGTAGCTATTTTTGTTTGTGACTGTTTTGCTAAGTAATAAGGTCTGAGAACTTGGATCTTCTCACCTGGCATCTTTTTCTAAAAGAATGAAAGCCATACAGTCCAGTGTATCAGCCACAGAACGCTGGGTCCCTGTATTCTGGGACCAACTCAGTAAATTCGGATGGGGCCCTCGCTTGTGTTGACGCTGCTGCCTGTGGGAGCATACTCTGAAAACCAGTATCCAGACAACTTCCACACATCAAGCCGTGCTGGCCTGTGACATAAACAGCTGGCCTCTCTGAGATGGCCGTGATCCCAGCTGGGACCGGAATATGCAGCGAGGGACTGGAGCAAAGGAGGGGCCGCCCACTTTGACCGGGGAACGTGCAGAAGCAGGAAGTCATCCAGGAGGAGGTAACACCTGGTCAGCAGGGTGAGGCGGGGCGGGAAGAACGCCACAGGTGAAGGACACAGGATAGCGAAGACCCCGAGACACAGGGAGTGCGCTCGGTCCCTACAGAAGTCTAGGTAAAAGGGGAATGGCCTCTGTACCAGGTGGTTGGGAGAAGCAACTACACAATTAACATCAGGAATGAAAACGTTCCCTTTCTATGGGAAGTGTTTTAACGATCAAATATTTCACTATCATCCTTTTTCCTTTTGCAGTGAATACTTTCCTCCTTAAACAACAGGCCCGTGCTTTAAAAGAGTCTATCACAACACCAGGATTATTAAATACTAATGACCCTGCCACTGTATCATCACCAAGATCGTGTGCAAACACAGCACGCCCCGAGTTAGTCTAAAGCCGGCGCCTGCAACGGGCAGGGAGACAGGGAGACAAAGACAGGAACGTCTCAGGAGCACGTTTGAAGCAGAGCTTGGGCGGAGGCAGAGGCAAGGATCTCGTAAATTTAAGTGAGGAATGTTAGAGCTGGGAATTGTGCGGGACACTTCTCTTATTATTTATCCATCTTTTATGTTTGGCTGTGTTGGGTCTCTGCCGCACACCGGCTACCCTCTAGCTGCGGCGGTGGGCTGCTCAGGGAAGGGGCTCCTCACGTGGCAGAGCAGGGCTCGAGGTCCCTCGGGCTTCAGAAGCTGTGGTGCAGGCGCTTAGCTGCCCCGAGGCGTGTGGGATCTTCTGGGACCAGGGATCAAACCCATGACTCCTGCACTGGCAGGCAGATTCTTAACCCCTGGACCCCCAGGGAATCCCTGGGTATCTTCTAATCTACGCTCCTACATTTCAGAAATGTGTCTAAAGTTCAAGAAAAGTAGGAACTCCCAAAAAATGTTAAACTTTTTTAAAAACCAAGATTTGCTTGAATGCAAAGGAAAGATAACTATCGTCTTTTATCTAGTAAGCAGGGTTAAAATAAAGCCAGAGAGGGAGCATTGACTTGGAAAATGCTGGGGCAGAAAAATGTTCTCCAACAACTCAGAGCTTGTCAGACAAACTCTAAAGTATACAGGAACTGCCCAACAGGATGTTAGAGTATTTAAAAGATCTGAAGTATTCAAGGATACAAGTTTGAAGACAATAAATTGAGACATTAACATTAAATTCTAGGAGTGCTCTGGACTGGAAATCCTTGCACAACGCCCTACGACAACGTGGCAAACTCAATTTTACGAGCAAATAAAACGTACTGTAGCTCTTGCAATGGTCGCCAGCCTTTACATTCCCTGAGTTCTGTGCCAAGTGCAATAAAAGCCACATTGTGCTTATTTCCTTATGACACACGCAAAGGAGCCCATATATAAGAAGACATAACTTCCTCGGGTGAAAGGTGGGCATGAAGTCCCAGCTAGAACTGAGACTGGGAGGCATGACATCGTCTCATTCCAGCTCAGTCTTTGCCATGAGCTTCTTCTCCCAAACTGGTTTTTAGTGACTTGTTGATTTCACAACTTCACTGATTTTCAACTTTTAAAAAAGGAGTCTCTTCATTTAAAAATGGTCTACCCTCAGTGGTGAAATGTTGGTATTATTTAGTCTTTCTGAAGATTTAAAATGTCTCAAAATAGAAGGAAAAGCCATTTAAAATAAAAAGACCTCATTTGGAATTTTATAAACTTTCTAAAGGGACATGTAGTATTCACTGTGTAGACAAAAAAAAAAAAATAGCTGATAAAAGCAAATATATAATGAACAAAACAGAACCCACCAGGCATCTCTCCCATCAGAAAAACATGTTTCTTAAAAAGAAATTAAAAAAAGCATGTTTCTTTTCTTCTTTGTGTGAAGACCTTCCTGCCTTGTACTTCAGTTAGATGTGGTTTTGTCTGATTCCCCTATTAAATATCTGAAGGGCAAGGACTACGGCTAACACAGTCATAGTTCCCTAAAGTCAGCATGGAAAGTGAAATTAGTGACTGTCCAAGCTGGTCATCAAGGATAGGGTGCTCTATTCATTCATTCACCACACATTTGCTAAGTTCCTTCCACGTGGAAGGAATTGTGGTTAGCACAGACTGCACACAGCAAATTCCCAGAAAGACAAAGGACAAACGCCCTTCAAAACAGAATATGCTCCATCCAGATCTAGGTATTAGCGGTATCCACCGGGACTGCTATACTTCAAGTACCAGGATTTCAAAAATCTGAATGAGTATCGTTATAAAGACAGTACTTCATCCCAGAAGTAACTGAGCTTGCCCTTTCAGAATACTGGACCCTAATTCTTCCCCAATACTACCTACCATATCACAAGTCCTGGAAATCTGGCTGCCAAATTCCATGGCTGCCAATGAAGCACATGTTTCGTCGTGTTCTTAACCTACCATGCTTGACATTATTTCCACCACGTAAATTTTCAAAATTGGAATCTTATGGCAGATGAGATCACGCAGAGTCATGGAAACACATCAAGAAGATATTCTTGTCCGACTCTTTGTGACCCAATGGACCACAGCCTGTCAGACTCTGTCCATGGGATTCTGAAGGCAAGAATACTGGTGTGGGTTGCCATGCCCTCCTCCAGGGGATCTTGCCGACCCAGGGATTGAACCCACATTTCTTAAATCTCCTGCATTGGCAGGGGTTTCTTTACCACTAGTGCCATCTGGGAGGCCCATAAAAGATCAGAGCCATGATTTGAATCACAAAGAAATGGGATCTTAAAAAAACAATGGGCTGACCACTGAACTAAAAGTTGAGAAGAAGAGTGTCTTAGCCCAGTTTTGGCCACCCAGCCAAACCTTACTTTCCCTTGAGTTTCTCTTCTGTTCTATCAAAACAATACCTGTCCCAGTAACTCCCAACTGAGAAGGTTTTAAAACTATGAAGTGATCTAAAACTATAAAACACTGTTATTTCCAGTCGAGGTCAAAGAACTAACTGGTCAGGTACTCAGATCTGCCAGCTCCTGAATTCAGAGCCTGTTCCCCAATACCAGGCTGCTGCTAATTACAAACAAGGAATATTCACTAAAATTCAGGAAAGTAACACAACACAGACATCTCAAGAGACTAAGGGGGAAAAAAAAATCAATTCTCTTCTCATGCCCAACTCCAGATTTTTAAAAATGAATGGAAGATCCATTCATGTAGTCCTTAAATTCCAAACATCTCTGTGTTCCTAAATTTTGATTCTGAGTAGTGTTGCCAAATAAAACACACAGGATGCACAGTCAAATTTGAATTTTAGATAAATCATGTTTTAGTCTAAGTATGTCTCAAATATTGCATGGGAGGGACATACGTATGTTAAAAAATGTATTTGTTGTCTAGTTAAGATTCAAAGTTAATTGTGTGCCCTGTGTTTTTATTTGCTTCTGTATTTCAAAATTGTTTGCACTGCTTTTCCCACCATTAACTGCAAGGTCCTGGAGGGAACCCTCACCTTGGGTGTCGTGAAATCTTCAATCAGCTCAATTTCTGCTTTTGTCAATTACTAGTTCTGAGACTTCAAGCCACCTACAGTTCCTTCACTTGGGAAAAAAAGAGGTAAATACAGACAGGGCTTCCCAGGTGGCTCAGTGGTAGAAAATCTGTCCACCAATGCAGGAGATGCAGGTTCGATCCCTGGGTTGGGAATCTCCCCTGGAGGAGGAAATGGCAACCCACTTAAGTATTCTTGCACTGGGAAATCCCATGGACAGAGGAGCCTGGTGGGATACACCATGGGATACAGTCCATGGGGTCACAAGAGTAGGACATGACTTAGCAACTACACAACAACAGAGACAGCACAGGACTGAGTGGGTAAATGCCACTTGTGCCAGCAGACAGCTCTGTTGACAAAGGCAGCACCGTTTTGTCATACACCCTACGTGCTGGGTTGTGCTTAGTCTCAGTTGTATCTGACTTTTTGTGATGCCATGGACCGTAGCCCACCAGGCTCCTCTGTCCATGGGGATTCTCCAGGCAAGAATACTAGAGTGGGCTGCAGTTCCCTCCTCCAGGGGTTCTTCCCAACCCAGGGGTCGAACCCAGGTCTCCCACACTGCAAGTGGATTCTTTACCAGCTAAGCTACCAGGGAAGCCCCACACACCCCATACACATGTTTAAAAGCACAATTTGGTTTTAGACAAGGCCACACAAGCCAATTTAAATACCCTACTGTTGAAATTAACACAATATTGTATAGCAACTAAACTGCAATAAATTTCTGTAATTAAAAAAATAAATACTGCGCTATCCATGAGAAATTCCCAGACTTTGGCAAGTTCCCATTAAATATACCAACCGCCCCTTTCCCATGTCTAATACGAACATCTGACCTGTGTGTGGTGGTCCTGCCAACCAGATAATACTGTACCAGCATTCCACCGTCATTCTAGTCCATAAAGCAACACCAGAGCATTTCCACAAGTGCTTTCTTTGTTCAAATTTAAATGCTTTATTGTTAAAAAAAAAAATAGTTGAATGTACTATTTCACAAAAAAAAATCAAAATTAAAAGGATGACCCTAAGGTTAGAAAGCATTGGTTTCATAAGGTTTCCAGCATCCCTGCCCGTCCACGCTCGTGCTCAGTCATGTGTGACTCTGCGACCCTTGGCACTGTAGCCCGCCAGGCTTCCCTGTCCATGGGATCTTTCCAGGCAAGAATATTGGAGTGGGATGCCATTTCCTCCTCCAAGGGATCTTCCAGGAATCAGCTTCCCAGCCCAGGAATCAAACCCGCATCACCTATGTCTCCTGCACTGCAGGTGGGTTCTTTACCGCTGGACCATCAGGGAAGTGCTGGTTTTATAAGGTTTCCAACATCCCTGTGGAATTCATTAAACCAGTCTCCTAGCTGCCGGTTCCCATGGTTGCATGTCTCCAGGCAAAATTCCTGAATTTATCAGAGCTTGACCTCTGGCCACTCCTGGGTGTCCCAGCAAGTGGAAGTGAACACGACTAATGCTAAATTCATAATCTTCCAGCCTGCTCCTCTGTCTCTGACATCCTCATCTTCCATCCCTTATGTCAGAAACCTGAGAATCAACTGCTCCTTTCCTTCCACGAGATCCTGGAATCCAACCCATCATCACCCAGGCAGAGACTCCACAACCAAAGCGCAGCTTCCGCCCCCTGCTTCACATTCCCCCGTCATCCTGGCCCGAGGCCCCCCGCCCCCCTTGTCTCTCTCTCAGACCCTGGCAGCAACCTCCTAACTGGTCTTGCTTCTGCTCTTGGCTCCCTACCCCTGCCCATTCTCCACATCATAGTCTGAGTTTTCAACTGAAACTCAAAATCAAATCATGTCACTCCACTGCTTACGAATACATCGATGTCTTCCAACCAGCTTGGCCCCTGCCCACCTCACCCCATGCCTCTCGGTCCCAACCATCCCTCCCCCAGCTATCCTGGCCTTCTCATGGGTCCCAGGACGCAGCAAGAAGCTCTTGCCCTGAGCTGGACCAGGAAAAGCCTTACCTGATGCCTTCTCTTGCTTCAGGTCTCAACTTAAGTGTAATCTCCTTCAGGACATCTTCCTGGGCTAAGTCTTTTGTTGTGGCAAAATATACACAACACAAGTTACCATTCTAGTCATTTGTAAGAGTATGCTTCAGTGATGTTCGGTATATTCACACTGTTGTACAAGCATCACCGCCACCCACCTTGGGAACTTTCTCATCCTCCCGAACTGAAACTCTGTCCTCTTTAACAGCACCTCCCGCCCCCTCCCTCCACCCCCAGTGACCACTGTCCCCCTTTCTGCCTCTGTGCCTCTGGCTATTCTGGGCACCTCATATGAGCGGCAGCGCACGGCAGCTGCCCTTCTGTGTCTGACTTATTTCACCCAGCATCATTCTCCAAGGCTCATTCACGCTGTGGTGTGTGTCAGAGCTTCCTCTGTTCTAAGACTGAAAGGTGTGCCATCGTATGGATGCCCCACTTTGTAATTATCCCTCCGTCCTTCCATGGCCATTTGGGTTCCTCTGTGGCCACCTTAAAGTCAGCTCTCACCACTCTTAGTCAGGTCTTGTTTTCCTGTAAGTGCTTATCAGAGACTCTAGTATCAGTGCATCTCATATCTCTTTTGTTCAATATTAACTCCTACTACCCCTCCTCTAGCAACCCTGCCAGCACCGCAAGCGGAAGGGCCCTGTTCTGTCCGTCCTGGCATTAACCGCCAGCACCTGCCATGTGGCCCGGACTGTAGTGGGCCTTTACTAAGTAAATGGTGACTTTCTTAAACAAAAGAAAATGAAAAGGCCACTCAAAAGCCACCAGTTTTTAGATGCAGTCACAAATTCCATGCACCTTGCAGTCAGCTATGAAAGAACAAATTAATGCACGCGCGCACACACACACACACACACACACACACCTTCACAGAGAAATATTTAGCTCTCTGGGCACAAACAGGTCCTTTTCTAACAATGTCAATCGATCTATTTGTGACTAACACACACTTCCATTCCCTGTGACCCTTTCAAGAATGCGTCACATGCAAAAGTAACTTGTGTGCTCAGCAATTAAGGACTTAAACACGGCTAAATGCTACAACATGGGTGATTACAACACACCACAGAAACATTATGCCGCGTGAAATAAGTCGGCTCACAAAGGAACATACGCTGTATGCCTCCATTTAGAGAGAATATCCAGATTGGCAAATACACAGACTCAGAAAGCAGAGGCTGCCAGGAGCTAAGGGGGGCAGGAATACAAGTGACAGCTAAAGGGTACCAGACTCCTTTTCTGAGGTTGTAAAAAGCTTCCAGAATAGACTGTGATGGGACTTCCCTGGTGGTCTAGTGGCTGACACTCTGTGCTCCCAACACAGGGGGCCCAGGTTTGATCCCTGGTCAAGGAACTACAGCCCAAACACCACGACTAAGAGTCTGCAAGCTGTGGTGAAGATCAAAGATCCCGAGTGTCACACCTAAGACCAGTGGGGCCAAAAAAGTATTCAGATATTAAAAAAAAAAAAAGACTGTGGTGATGGTGGTACAACTTTGTAAACAGACTAAAAACCATAGAGTGATACACTGTAAAAGGATGAACTGTACAGTACAGGAATTACATCTCAATAAAACTGTTTGAAAATAGACAACCCACGTGTATGGAGATGGGGGTGGCCGGCCTGTGTCTGTGGGCAAGAAGCAGCTTGCCTTCCCCACTAGACGATGCATGGTAAGGTTGGGAGCGGTGGGAGCAGGGATCAGGGCCTCACCAGCAACTTCACCTGTTTCATCTTGCAGGAGAGGTCTCCATGCCCTGCGCCCCCCTCACCGCCCCCGTGGAATACAGACCATCTTCCTTCCCAGGTAGAGCTAGCGGTAAAAACCCTGCTCAATCCCTGGGCCAGGAAGATCCCTGGAGGAGGGCATGGCAACCGACTCCAGTCTTCTTGCCTGGAAAATCCCTTGGATAGAGGAGCCTGGTGGGCTGCTGTCCACAGGGTCGCAGAGCCAGACATGACTGAGCACCTAACAGGTCACTTTCCTTCCAATACAAGCAAAGGCCTCTGCTTCCTGGAAATCGTCTTTTGCAGCACCTCCTCTCTCCCCAGCAAAGAAGAAAGACATGCTCTGATGATAAACTTCTCTGCTGAAGTTCTGTGAATGAAAATCTTGCACAAATGTGTCTTCTGAAGCACCTTTTTATAACCTATTACGAGCGATCTGAACACAGCCTGTTGAATTGACCACATGCTGAAAATTCAGATTTCCATTTGCGACCCAGACCCTGCCAAGGAGGTTATCTCTGACTCTTTCTCTTACATCCCAAGTTCAATACATGCAGAAATCCCAGTGGCTCTACCTTTAAAAAATATCCACATGGGAGGGGGGTGAGGGGGGTTCTGGAAGGGGAACACAAGTATACCCATGGCAGATTCATGTCAATGTATGGCAAAATAAAAAATATCCACAGCCTTCTCTCTCTCTCAGATGCCTCCCCTTGGTCCCAGACTCCAACAGGGTTCACCTGGTTCAGCTTCCTAACTACCCTCCCGATCTGAGAGCCCTGTGCTGTGCTTAGTTGCTCAGTCGTGTCCAACTCTTTGTGACCCCTTGGACTCTAGCCTGCCAGGCTCCTCTGTCCATGGGATTCTCCAGTTAAGAATATCTGAATGGGTTGTCATTTCCTCCTCCAGGGGATCTTCCCAACCCAGGGATGGAACCCAGGCCTCCCGAACCTCAAACCTCGGGCGGATTCTTCACCGTCTGAGCCAGCAGGGAAGCCTGTAATTGACCTATTCACTATCTTTATTATCCACAGCCCTCATCTCACTAGAATGTGAGCTCCTTAAGGGCAGGCTCTTCACCTCCTTGATTAATTGACTGATGATGCTGAGTGCCTGGCACAAAGGAAGTGGTTCGTAAGTAGCTGTTGGCCAGCTGTCTCAGACTTTGTAAGGCTGAGGAGGAGTGTCCAGTCATGGAATGACAGAGGAGACAGGAAATTCCCTTAGGGAAGCCATAAGTTGTCTTCTCTGGCCATTTAAGAAGCTTGCTCAGTCATGTCTGCCTCTGGCAAGCCCATGGACTGTAGCCTGCCAGGCTCCTCTGTCCATGGGATTTCTCAGGCAAGAATACTGGAGTGGGTTGTCATTTCCTTTCCCAAGGGATCTTTCCAACCCAGGGATCTGAACCCTTGTCTCCTGCACTGGCAGGCGGGTTCTTTACCACTGAGCCACCTGCTAGAACTCAGGAAATGAGATCAGTAGTGACTAAGAGTACAGGGCCTGAGCAAACTTTCTTCAGCTTTTTTTTATTCTTTCCCAAGTGTTGGTCTGAATGATCTCAAGGATCCAGGTCACACTGGATGCTACTTATGTGACCTTTGAGAATTTTTACCACATTTCTCTATGCAAGGGGGGAAGGCTAAGACTGATTTTTAAAAATATATTCTAAATCTCAACCGAGTTGAGCTAGATAAAATAGCAAAGCTCCAAGAGATTAATACCCTTTCGGTGGTTGGGACTGGCACAGGATAGGAAGATAGAATGATATTCAAGGATAGTGATATCGGGGTCAGTGTGAAATCTGGGTATGTTTCACTTAAAAAAAAGTCTTGCTTTTAAAATAAGAAAATCCTTATTTCGGCCAATTTTCAAGACACCCTATGAGCAAAAGGTCACGTAAGAGTCTATTGTTCTGATTAAGATGTTTTTAGCCTAATAGACATCTAATCATGATCGAAAGGGTTCTGGTTTTGATCCTGCTCCGTGAATAAGCACATCAGTACCCAGACGCAACATCTGACAATTCTGCCACCCTGTGAGTGATCTCTTGCCTTGAAACCTATTTTGAAAACCATGGGTTCTACCCTAAGGTAGAAAACAATCTGACTTTTAAGAATCTCATTTTCAAACATTACATATAAATTTTTCTCTCATTCTAACCCTCCCTCCATTCACCAAAAAAAAAAAAAAAAAAAATTTTTTTTTTTCTTTAATTCAAGTCTGGAGGAAAGTTAAGGATTTTTACTTCCACTAGGAAATATCCTCCCTGGAAGACAGCTTTGGTCTGCAGAAATCTTCAGATGGTGGAGCCAGGCCTCCTGACCTTCTAAGCCCACCGTGGTACACAGCACGGTGTCACCCACACCGAAGGTCAGCGGGTGATGAAATTCTAAAGGACCACCTGCTTTGTGAGAGCAGCTGCAGGTGAAAAGGAGAAATGTAGCTGCCCTCCATGTGTCTGCCACGTAACCAGCCTCCTCGCAGTTTCCTACATCCTTATCTCCAAGATGCTTTGGAGGAAAATGTGATACTAAATTCTACATGTCCCTGGTCATCTTAGCAGGTTCTATGTTCTATGAATGACAAATCTCACAAAACTGAATCACATCTCAGCAGCTCCCAAGAAGAAACAGATGTTCATATGCCCGTGTTCACAACCGCCAAAGGCGGACACAACCCAAATGCCCCTCATCAGACAACTGGATAAACAAAATGTGGTATACACACACCGGGGAATATTATTCAGCCTTGAAAAGGAAGTGAAAGGAAATTCTGACCCATGCTGTGACGCGGATGAACCTTGAGGACACTGTGCTGAGTGGGATCAGTGTCATAAAAGGACTCGTGCTGTGAGACGTGGCTGAAGGACCTCAGAACAGCCGAGTTCACGGAGCCAGCGTAGGACAGAGGTTGTCAGGGGACAGGGGGAGGGCGAGACGGGGAGTGACTGTTTAATTGGTGCGGAGTTTCCAGATGGGACGGTGAAAACCTTCTGGAGATGGACAGTGACGGGAGCCGCAAGATACTGCGAATATGCTTAATGCCACAGACTTCAGACTTTAAAATGGCTAAGATGACAAATGTTATAAATATTTTACAGTGATTAAAACAAAACTCCCATGAAATAAACTACTGCACTAGGATGACATCATGAGGAGCCTCCTCTCCTCCCAGCGTTGCCCTGGTACCAAAAACAGAGTGGAGATTTTCACTTCACTCTCCCCGTCTCAGCAGCTGAGGACCCCACACACACTTAACTTCACTGCTTATCAAGAGTTCTCAAGGCTTACAGAGCATCTGCCAGGGCCTGGCTTAGGGGCCACACGTGTGATTTCCACCGTGGTGGCTGGGCTGATCTGTTCCAGGGTGAAATATACAAACCTCGACCTGCCTCCCCACATGGGTGCGTATGAACCACCCACATTCAATGGTTATCTGTTTTCTTAGAGAGAATATTAAATGTTTCTTCTGGATCCAAGATCATACACCAGTCTCAGAGAGTGATCTCAGTTCACTGCATCACAAGAAGACGGGGTAAAGGTTTGTACACGAATCACAGCACACCATGGGCGTCCCTGGTGGCTCACATGGTCAAGAGTCCGCCCTGCTATGCAGGAGACCGGGGTTCAATCCCTGGGTTCGATCCCTGGGTCAGGAAGATCCCCTGGAGAAGGAAAGGGCAACCCACTCCAGTATTCTGGTCTGGAGAATTCCATGGACAGAGGAGCCTGGTGGGCTATAGTCCACGGGGTCACAAAGAGTCGGACATGACTGAGCGACTAACAGTTTCATATCACACCATAAAAAGAGTAATGCACCCAAGCCACAGGAGCTTCCCCAAACAGCAGGGACAGACGATCAGGGACTGTGAGCCAATCACGGTCAGTGCCCGAGTTGTTCCGATGAGGATATTCTAACTGGGCTCCATCTGAGTAAAGGTTAGAAAACTGGTTTCCAATGCTTCCTTGCTCTAAATCAAACAAACTTCAACTCTGGTGAACAAAAGCCACTCAGCAGAGAGACAAAACCATGAATGACAGCCCTATAAATAAAGACCACAGCTGCTAGCCAAAGGTCAGGCTACACGTGTACTCGATGAGAAGCACCAGGCTTCTCAGTCACACTAGGGGAGGTGGTCATCACTACCAAAGGGTGGCCCTGGAGCAAGGGTGACCCCTGATACCCGAGGCCCCCAGCCCCAGGAGTCCTCTCCCCAGACTGAGAGCCAGCTTCCTACTGCTGATCCGCCATAGCCTCCAGGCCCAGCTCTCCCTTATGAAGGGTAAATTCACTGGGCTTGAAGACTAATAATGAACACAGAGCTTCAGAGCTGGGAGAGGCCCAGGCCACCTCCATGGTCTAAGCCAACTACCTCTCTGTGTACAGAGGGGCAAAGTCCAGAGCAGGAAGAGAGAAAACATCTGATCTACTGTCTTACCAAAGAGGAAAAGACAAAAACACAACTCAGGCCCTCCAGGAACCTCACAGGCTTCCCCATCCCCGGTCCAATGCCTGGAGAGTAGGCTCAAGCCATTTTTTAAATGAATGGATGGGATGGACGGGTGGGTGGTGCATAGACAGGTACATGGGATTGTACCCGTGGTCTCCATCATCAGTGATGCTCACCAGGTGTCACGACCCAGAAACCAACAGAAAGCACTGATCCTTTAAAAAGAACCCAAGTTCGGGACAGAGGAGAGTCTTTGTTTAAGCAAGAATATAGGGCTGTCTCTGTAATCCAGCACTTAGGACTCCACTTTCCAATGCAGGGGGTGCAGGATCGATCCCCAGATGGGGAACTAAAGTCCCACATGTCATGGGGTACGACCAAAAATTTTAACTAAAGAACAAGAGTACAGAGGTGAGGGTGAAGGAGACCAGCTGTGTCCCAAGGGCTGCCTTCCGCTCTGCAGGAGGAGGGTGCACCCAGGTGGGTGTACCTCTCCTGGCTATGACTGGGTATGCACACCCCTAGGTCACCGTGCTCCCTGGTCCTTAGACACCTGGACTCCAGAACCCAAGCCCTGGGTCTAGAAGTTCAGAGCCTCAGCCCTGCTCTAGAGGACTTCTTCTTGCCACTGCCTGGTGAAAATATATACCTAGGTTTGCTAAGTGGATACTAACATCCGGAGTGATGCCCATTTCCCGAACTGTCTAGGAGAAAGGCAAAGGTGGCCTGAACCGTATTTACTAACCGGTACCAACAACACACCGGGCTTCCCTGGTGGCTCAGATGGTAAAGAATCCACCTGCAATGCGGGAGACCTGGGTTTGATCCCTGGGTTGGGAAGATTCCCCTGGAGGAGGGCATGGCAACCCACTCCAGTATTCTTGGGTGGAGAATCCCATGGACAGAGGAGCCTGGTGGGGCTACAGGCCATGGGGTCACAAAGAGTGGGGCATGACTGCATGACTACGAAGACATCAACAGCACAACGGTAGTAACGCTGACTACGTCTGCCTCAGGTCTGGGCTAAGCCCTTTTAAATTCTCTCAATTGGAACTCATCACACGACACTCTGAGGCAGTGCTATTCCTCTCTCATCTTATGATGAGTACACTGAAGCCAGAGCAATCAAGTTAACAACTCGCCGAGGTTTGTACAACCAGGGAGCCGCGGAGGCCAGGAGTCCAAGCAGATCACAGTATTCCAGCAGACTTGCACCACTCCCTAACCGCTGCCTCTGGGCTCCACGTCCAGGGGACCATTTCATAAACATAGTGATCATTGTGCATGGTTTTGGCGACAATTTGAAGTGCAATTATCCATGGGGTTGCAAAAGAGTGGGATACAACTAAACAAATTTTTAGCAATTAGGAAAAGTATTAACATGTTCTTTAATGATCAGATGAGAAAACATCCTTTGTTTTCTAATAAAGATGAGATACAAGACTGTTTTACATATACACGATTAATTGTGTGTGTGTGTGTGTGTGTGTGTGTGTGTATGTATGCTTTCTAGACTCTTCTTCCATAATGCCAGCTCTTCAGCAACACAGGACCTCCAAAGACCTCATACTGGGTATGATTTTTCACTGGGCACAAGGATGGGAATTTGGGAGGACCGATCTTCTTTTCATGTTATAAAAACTCTTCTGGTAGCAACTTAGTTTTCACTGTTGCTGTTCAGTCGCTAAGTGGTGTCCGACTCTTTGTGACCCTGTGGACTGTAGCCAACCAGGCTCCTCTGTCCATGGGATTTCCCAGGCAAGAACTGTTGTTCAGTCGCTCAGCTGTGTTCGATTCTTTGCGACCCCGTGGACTGCAGCACGCCAGGCTGGAGTGGGAAATCTTCTCCAGGGGATCTTCCTGACCCAGTAATCGAACCTTGCACTGGCAGGTAGATTCTTCACTTCTGAGCCACCAGGGGCTTAAAATTTTTAAAACTCTTCTGGTAGCAAATTAATTTTTACTTATCTTAACAGGTAACAAAACAACACCTACAGGCATGAATACAATTAATCTAATTGAACAATGCCAACAAACAGGCCTGAAAACTCACAAGACACCTAAAAACACCACATATACACACAAAAATACCTTCCAGGAGACTAACCTAGAGGGAGGCATAGAAGTAAACTCTAAAATTAACTGCCTGAGAAACTTTAAAGGCACCTCTTTAGAGACACAAAACATGAACAGACCCCATAAACTTGTTCTGGTATCTAAAAAGCAAGTTCCTCTGCATTCATAAGCCAACAGGCTTTTTTTTTTTTTACACAACAATTGAAACTAAAGAGCAAAGGTAACTCGGAGATTAAAATCTCAGGTGAGTTGTAAGACTCACCTGGAATCCATGAATCTACTGAACACCAACACTGGATTCAAGCTCTAGTAAGGCAATAAAACATAAAAAATACACTAAATACCTATTTTACTATTTTTTTTACTATCATACCATTTTTTGTAAAAAATCCATTTAATAAAGAAAACTAAGAAAACAACAAATACCTACTATGTATAAGCAGGTTTTCTTATTTATTCCTCCACAGCCCAAGGAGGTTGAAAAACATTTTTTTTTTCAGAAAAATCAGGAATTCGTTTAAAGTTACACAATTTCAAAAATAAAGGTAAGAATAAATTGTAAACATTAAATACAATTTAAAGTCAAAGAATTGAAATCTGTGGGAATCTAAATCCATGTTTCCCACAACTCCTTACTTCAGGAAAAAGACAGCAGAAGAGGAAGGAGGTAAGAAGGGAAAAAAAGGAAGGAAGCAATGAGGGACAAGCCAACAGATGGGGAAGGAAACATGTCAGAGCTGGATGTGGTCGGAGCTGTTGGTGCCCAGACTGCAGAGAAACCCAGGTAAAACAGAACCAGTCCTGAATTTGCTTTATACCTGCAGATGACTTACACCTGCAACTTTTTACCAAACTGTTTTAAAGCCTCAATTATTATAAAGAGAACCCCTCCGAGCTCCATCACTAGCAGTACCGCTAACAAGAGCACTGTTAGTCAGTGGCTCACATCCCATCTGACTCTTAGTGACCCCGTGGACTGCGGCCCACCATGCTTCTCTGTCCATGGGATTTCCCAGGCAAGAATACTGGAATGGGTTGCCATTTCCTTCTCCAGGGGATCTTCCCACCCACCAGGAATCGAATCTCCCTGATTGCAGGCAGATTCTTCACCACTGAGCCACCATAAGTGCACACTGATATGCATTTTCCTTAAAATAACAAAACGGAAGGAAAACTTGAAAGTGGCCAAGGCTGTTTCACACGGGGTGTTCCTGTTAACTAGCATTAAGCTGAGTCTTGTTTGGCCCCCTATAACAGACCAAAGAGCCCCTAAAAATTACCCAAGCAGGGTCACCAGAAAATGGCAAGTGAACAAAGGTTAAGATTTCTCACCGAAAATTAGAACAAGGAAGCCTCCACTACCTAATGAATATTATTAAGAGGATTTAGAGGAGTAGTTGCAGGCAGGCAGACATCTCCCTCAGAAAGTAATCAGCATCAGCTAATAACCGTTCATCAACTTTTGCACAGTACATGCATTTATAACAGGTTTTAATAAAGCCTTCAACAATCGGCCCGGGATTAATGAATGGCATTTTAAGGTCTAACACAAAAGTACTCCCCAGACATGAAAATTAGAACTTCTACTTGATACTTGGTGCTGTTTTCGCTTTTTATCTGCCTCATGCTTACCATCCCTGGGAGACTTGGTCATGCATCCTTTTAGGTTCGTTTCTAAAAGGGTTAACCTACAGTGTACCGGGTGGTCTTCCAGAGAGTCCCCTGTGTTGCCTCATTTCATTCTCGAGGAATGGCAGCGAGAGACTTGAAGGCAATGCGACCGGGAAGACGGGGGAAATCTTTCCTCAGGCCCACGGGGCGGGCAGTTTCCGGGAGGGGAAACTGGCGGCGTCCGGAGCTACCCAAGAAGGACTCGGAGAGCGCCAGGGGCCGCGGGGGCAGGCCGAGGGAGCCGGGTGGGGTTGGGCCGGGCTCGCTCGGCGGAAATGGAGCTCAGGCTCCCCTTCCCCGCGCCTGTCAACACGCCTCCCGCGTTCGACATCCCCCGGGCACCTCGTCCTCCCCCACAGCTGTCACCGATCCGCGTCCCAAGCCTCCCCACCAGACTCCGGCGGGGCCCAGGCGCGCACATCCCTCGGAGAGGCTGAGAGCACAGTGCCAACTCTTCCCCAACGCGGGGAGGGGTGGGCAAGAGCGGCGGGTAAAACTCTCGCCTTTCTCTGCAACACCCCTTCCCCGCAAGCGCCACTCCGCAGTCAGACAGCGAGGTGACAGCGCCGGGCACCAAGCTGGAGAAGGAAGGAGCCGGGCTGTCGGCTGTGCCAGGGGAGCCGGCGGATAAGCCCCTACAGTCCCCGACGGAAAACACGACCCCTCCTCCCCATAACCTCCCAAACTGCATTAAGGCTCTCGGAAGCCGTCTGGAGGGCGCCGGTCCCGCAGTAGGCGCGGCGGCGGCGAGCTCACGCCCATCCCTCCTCGAAGGCGCAACCGGTACGTTCAGCCTTGGCGGTCTTTTCCGGACGCGTGGGCATCGGCTCCCAACGGGGGCTACCCGAGGGGCGACAGACGTCGCAGGGAAGCTAGCGGCGCCCCTCAAGGAGCCACAAGCCCGGCCAGGTTGGATCTTCGGCGCTTAAGCCGGGACCTGAGCGCAGCAAACGAGCGCAGAGCCCGAACGCCCGGCGCACCGGTGAGGAGCTCGGAGCCGCCCCCGCGGTGCCGTCCGCCCCGCCAGCTGTATCTTCCCATCCCCGAGGCCGCGAAGGCTCCCGGCACCTCCACCCAAATCCCACCCGTGTGGGCTCCGGAGCCCGCGGGCGCCGACAGCTGCTGCTCCCGCGTCCCGGTTCCCCGGGGCTCGTCGCCCCCGGGACGGCAGGGGACTTGCGGGGCGCATCGGGGTCCGGCCGCCGGGCCCCTCCTCACCTGGCGCTCGCTGGGCCCCGGCTGGGGCATCCGCCGGCTGCGCGCCTCCCCGCGCGCTCGGTGCGTACCTGCCCGCCGCCGCCCGCCGGCCCCAGCGCTGGCCGCCGCGCTAGCGCTTCATGGCGCACGGGGCTGGCCGGGGCCCCGGGAAGCGCGTCCAGCTGGCGGCTGCTCCTCCGGCTCTCGCCGCTCTCCAATGGCTCCCCGCCTTCCCCGCCCCGCGTCCGCGCCCCCTTCCTCCGCGGCCGCCCTTTTCCCTCTGTTCGGCTGGACCGGCCAAACTGGTTTCTCCGCTCCGGGGCGGTGCTTCTGGGCTCCTTTCAGCAGCCGCAGCTGGGGTCGGGGGCGGGCCCGGCCGTCGGCCCTCCCTCGGTCCCTCCTGGGGGCGGAGAGGAGCTGGCGCCGAGCCCCGAGGCGGCCCGGGTCCAGCCCCCAGCCCTGCGCGCTCCGGCGGCAGGTGGGCGCCCTGGCCGCGGCCCGAGCGCGTCCCCCGCCTCGCCGGGGCTGCTCCGGGTTCCCCGGACGCCCCCGCGTCCCTGGGGACGCGCTTGCCACCCCGCCCGGGCGGCCCCGCGTCACTTTCCCGCTGCCCTCGGCCAGCCCTGCCGCCGCCCGGGGTCGGTGACCGCGCCAGCCCGGAAAGCTGGCGAGGCCGCAGCTCGCCCCGGACCTGAGCTCCTTCGGTAAGGGGAGCTGTGCCCTCTCGATGCCAAGTCACGTTCCAGGACCGGTGACCGAATGCGCGTCGCTGCTCGCCGCGCGGAGGGTGGGGAAGAGATGACGCCAAAAAACTTGACTGGTTTGGAGTCAAAACGAGCCGGAGTGCGGAATGCAGGTGGGTTGGTGTCAACTGGAACTTTTGGACTCACGTGCATCATGGCTGGCTGGTGTCTGGGCGCTTGAATCACCTCTCCCTTACATCAGAAACTGCTCACCTGCTATGGCAAGTCTCTGGGATAAGTAAGGAGGAAAGTCAAAGCTGAATCAAAGAGTTTGCTGAAAGTATAGCAGAGGCGATAGGACTCAGACACCAGTAACGTTATCTGCAGACCAGAGAGGCCAGGAGTTCAGACTCCCAACGGGGAGCCTAAGGAAGACGTCGCTGAAGTGGCAGGCTTGAGTGGGGACTCGAAGATCCACACATTCAGGAATCAGGGCTGCGTGGGGAGGGTGTTCCAAAAGTGGTCCACCAACTGGATCTTCAGCAGAGGAAAGACTGCTGATCTTGTTAAACACTATACTGCCGTTTGCTTCTCTTTCGTTAACTACGATTGATCTTTGGCTCAGTGGGGCTGGTCAGTCACCTGATCTCTCCGGCTCGCAGTTTCCTCATCCCTAGAATGCATCTGCAACGGACGATCTCAGATGGCTCCTTTCAGTGCTGATTTTCTGACCCCAGCAACAGAGTAAACGTCCAGAAGCCAGAAAACACAGTGACGGTTTAGTGACAATGGAGTAGACCAGACCGCAGTGCAGTGGTAAAAGGACACTAGGCAGGGGGTGGAGCCTGGAAGCAGGCCCAGACTGTATGCAGGCTAAAGAACTGGGTACATCATACGAAATACCAGGCTGGATGAATCACAAGCTGGAATCAAGATTGCCAGGAAAAATATCAACAACCTCAGTTATGGAGATAATACCACTCTAATGATAGAAAACAAAGAGGAACTAAAGAGCTTCTTGATGAAGGTAAAAGAGGAAGTGAGAAAAAAACCTGGCTTAATATTCAACATTCAAAAGACTAAGATCATGGCATCCAGTCCCATCACTTCATAGCAATTAGATGGGGAAACAATGGAAACAGTGACAGACTTTATTTTCTTGGGCTCCAAATCACTGCGGGTGGTGACTGCAGCCATGAAATTAAAAGACACCTGCTCCTTGGAAGAGAAGCTATGACAATCCTAGACAGCATATTAAAAAGCAGAAACATCACTTTGCCAACAAATGTCCATATAGTCAAAGCCATGGTTTTTCCAGTAATCGTGTACGGATGTGAGAGTTGAACCATAAAAAAGGCTGAGCATCGAAGAATTGATGCCTTTGAACTGTGGTACTGGAGAAGACTCTTGAGAGTTCCTTGTACAGCAAGGAAATCAAACCAGTCAATCCTAAAGGAAATCAACCCTGAATATTCACTGGAAGGACTGATGCTTAAGCTGAAACTCCAGTACTTTGGCCACCTGATGTGAAGAGCTGACTCATTGGAAAAGACCCTGATGCTGGGAAAGACTGAGGACAGAAGGGGATGACAGAGGATGAGATGGTTGGATGGCATCATCGACTCAATGGACATGAGTTTGAGCAAATTCCAGGAGATGGTGAAGGACAGGGAAGTCTAGTTCATGGGGTTGCAAAGAGTTGGACACAACTTAGGGGCTGAACAGCAACAAAGAGTTAGGGGCTTGCTTTTGGCAGCAGCCGCAAGCGCTTGGAAGCTTATGGCCACAGCAATGATATGATCCGGTTGTGTTTTATGGGAAGTAATGGGGATAGTTTGGAAAAGGATAAGACTGAGGATTAGGGCGCAACTTGGTACCCCGTATCATAAAATGGGCCTGAAGGAGCTGCCAGTGGGGTTGAAAGGGAGGAGGAGCTTCCAGAGACAGGAGGGAGGAGAAATGGCCGGGGAGCAGAGTGGCTAGAACCTGCGACTGACTGGCAGATAGAAGTGCGGAGGATGAGCCAGGTTCTCCAGACTGGGTGATGGTGTTAGTAAGAGCAAGAGAGTTGGAGGGGAGAGAGGCTGCTGAGAAGGGCAAATGCCAGTAAACCTAGGAATCAAGAGATGACTCCAGGCTAATGGAGGGATCCCTTCCTGCTCACAGACAAGAGCTCAACCTGTCCAGGAAAACGTTGCATAGGAGAGAAACAAGACTAAGACACATCGACTCCAGTCCCATGCCCAGATCTGACAAATACCATTCCCATGGCTGCATTTAACTTCCCTGTGTCGGGGATCTCAGGTGGCTCAGCAGTAAAGAATCCACCCACAGTGTAGACGATGCAGGTTCGATCCCTGGGTCAGGAAGATCCCCTGGAGAAGGACATGGCGACCCACACCAGTATTCTTGTCTGGAGAATCCCACAGACAGAGGCGCCTTGTGGGCTCCAGACCCTTGGGTCGCAAAGAGCACGCATGCACACACGACAGGTGACCTATGGACAGAACGTGTCCTCACGGCATCTCTGCCCAGTTCCCTGAGGGACCCGCGGGGTCGGAAAAGAGTCGAACACAACAGTGTCCAAATGACAAGCAGACCCTGAAGATTTCAAGCCAGGTTGCTTCTCTTACAGGCCCCAGGGAGGCGGAAGGAGGTAGGGGTGAGAAGCTGTCGACAGTGCAACATGATGGGTGTTGTTTCAAAGATTTATTCATTTAACAAATGTTTACTGAGTGTGCTACGCACCCTTCTGTGGCTTGGGTACATCAATGAACTAATCAGGCAAGTTGTACCATAAAAGTTGACAAATGCTTTGAAAAAATAGAGCAGGACTGGCTGGGAGGGGGGCCACTGAGGACACCTTCTAGGGTGCTGTGGAAGTTCCGGATCTTGATCAGGTGGTAGTTATACTATTAACAGTGTCTGTGTGCACACGCACATAGAGAGAGAGAGAGAAAGAGAGGGGGAGAAGTTTATCGACCTGTGCACTTAAGATCTGTATACTAAAAAAATAAATAATAAAAAAGACCAAACTCAGACACTTAAAACTCCTTGGGAAAAACATTAACAGAACACTCTTTGACATAAATTGTGGCAATATATTATTTGGTCTAAGACAGGAAACAAAAGCAAAAATAAACAAATGGAACCTAATTAAATGTAAAGGCTTTTGCACAGCAAAGGAAGCCACTGGTGAGATGAAGACAATGTACTGACAGGGAGAAAATGTTTGCAAATGATATGACCAAAAGGGGTTAATATATAAAGAGCTCATATAACTCAATATCAATAAAACAAACAACCTGATTAAAAATGGACAGAATACCTGAAGAAGACATTTTTCCAAAGAAGACATACGGATGGCCAACGGGCACAGGAAAAGATCTTCACCATTACTAATCAACAGGGAAATGCAAACTAAAATGTAAATGAAGTATCACCTCACACCTGTCAGAATGGCTACCAACAAAAGACCACAGGTGAGAAATATTGGCAAGGATGTGAAGAAAAAGGAACCCCTGGATATACTGGTGTAAATGTAAATTGGTACAGCTCCTATGGAAAACAGTATGGAGATTCCTGAAAAAAAAAATTAAAAGTAGAATTTCCATGTTAATGCTGCTCAGTCATATCCAACTCTTTGCGACCCCGTGAACTTTAGCCTGCCAGGTTCCTCTGTCCATGGAATCCTCAGGCAAGAATACTGGAGTCAGTAGCTATTCCCTTCTCCAGGGGATCTTCCTGACCCAGGGACTGAGCTTGGGTCTCCTGCATTGCAGGCAGAGTCTTTATCATCTGAGTCACCGTATAATCCAGCAATTACAGTCCTGGGTATTTATTTGAAAAGCTACACTAATTCAAAAAAGATACATGCATCCCAAAGTTCAAAGCAGCATTATTTATCATAGCCAAGACATGGAAGCACCCTAAGTGTCCATCAACATATTACTAGATACAATGGAATACAACTCAGCAATTGAAAAAGCATGAAATCCTACTATTTGCAACAACATGGATAGACCTAGAGGGTTTTATGCTGAAATGAAATGTCAGACAAAGACAAATACCGTACATTATCACTTACGTATGGAATCCAAAAAAAAAAACCCCAAAGTAATGAATACAACAAAACAGGAACAGATTCACAGATATAAAAAAAAAAAAAAGCTAGTGGAGAAGGAAGAGGGAAGGGTGAGCTAAGAGAAGGTGATTAAGAGGTACAAACTAGTCCATATAAAATAAAATAAACTACAAGGGTCTATCGCACAGCACAAGACAAGGGGTGCAGCCAAGCATTTCATAATAACTTTAAGTGAGGTTTAATCTATGAAAGTTTTGAATCACTATATTGTACACTTGAAACTAATGTGGTACTGTAAATCAACTATACTTCAGTCTTTTTTTTTAAAGAGCATCATGTAGGGGAAAAAAGAGCAGGGTTAAGGATTAGAAGTGAGAGAATAAGATGCAATTTTAAATAATGTGGTGGGGGTAGACTTCATGGAAACTTACATTTGGCTTGCCGGGAGGTAAAGGAGTTTCATCCTAATCGAGAGAAATTCTTGGAAAACTCTCATCTTACCTGGAACCCACCAGAAGGGACATGGTCAAACCTTGTCCTATCGCATCTCCCCCACGAAAGTCTCCTGCACTCCCTGGTTGTGAGGAATGAGACTCGGTGCGTGTCTGTTGATGTTCCCGATAAAGGCGGTCATTCACTTGTAGCTCCGTCTCTTGACCTTTCTGAAAGAACTGTGCCAAACTTCAGGGTGCCTTGTCAGGGCAGTGATCAGAAGTGTCTCCTGGATGCTGCAGAGGTTGATTCTGAAATGTGTCTGTCGTGAGCCCTTTGAGTGACGGCTGCTTTGTCCAGGACGGGGGCCCGGATCCCACCAGCTTCAGGCCACACTTGCTCCGTGTCCCAGGACGGGACTGAAGGAGTGTTCCAGTTTTGTTTAGAAGCGGCTCCCAATCCCTACCCAACATCTTTGCCTGTGAGCTGCCAGGGGGATTATTAAACCATTTCTGAAAGAGGATGCCAATGCTTTCCAGCTTTTGTGGCTCACAACTCCCGCTTGTCTCTTTCACTCTCTTTTTTCCTTTTCCTGGCATTTCCAGGATGTAGGGAGGAAGGCTGGGAGGTTGTCAAAAGAACACACTCAATTTTACTGAAAGTTCATTTCCAAGTTCATTTCCTACAATTCTTTTCTATAAGAGCTAAAGGATAAAAGATACGCTTAAAGAGAGATGCTACTGCCTGTATTCAGTTCTTTGCTAAGCTCTGGGGTCATTTAAGCTAAAGCATTTAATGCCAATGGAAAGGTGGCGTTTCATGTCACAGTAGGTGCTGTTGTAACCCGCGCTTGGCAGTTAAGATAAATTCATTGGAAGGAGAATTCTTCACAGTCAGTCTAGACCAGCTCCAGAATTTTAAACAGGATAAGAAGGTACCTTTTATGGGGAGCCTGTCTTTGCAATAAGTGAAATCAGAAGCTTCAAATAGTCTGTTTTAAACAACAGCTATAGATGATATATTCTGCTGTTCCTGCACAAATAATTTTCCAGATTCCTTCCGACTTGTATGCTTTCCACTTCTTTTACTACTAAGTGACTTTTTTTTTCTGACCAACATTTTTTATTGGATTTGCAAAAACAATGGTAAGCATCAGGTAACAATGTATCTCAGTTAATTTGTTACTACTAGCGCTTAACAGGCAAGAGATTGTAGGGCAGGTATTATTCCTGGGTCTATTATAAAAATTCACTGGTCTTTTTTTTTCATATTCACAAAAAGGTATTTGTAAAGGCATGGGACTAGGCTACATCCTTTCTTCAGGGAGGAGATTTTAGTGATCTCTTGTTGCTCTTGTTTAGTGTCAGACTCTTTGTAACCTCATGGACTGTAGCCCACCAGGCTCCTCTGTCTATGAGATTTTTCCATTGCCGTTTCCTTCTCCCAGAGATCTTCCCAACCCAGGGATTGAACCTCCATCTCCTGCATTGGCAGGCAGATTCTTTCCACTGAGCCACCAGGGGAAAAATGGAAATATGTTAACTGTTTCCTCTGACAGATTATTTTGTGATGTTACCAAGTTGCAAATGTTGAAGTTAAAGTTCAGAAATAGGGATGTCAGGGACAAATTAAGGGTACAGTATTAACAGATTTTAAAAATGCTATAAGTAAAATAGATAAGCAACAAGGATTTACTGTATGGCACAAAGAATTATACCCATTATTTTATAACAGCTTGTAATGGAATATAATCTGCAAAAATACTGAATCTCTATGCTACACATCTGAAACTCACACTATATTGTAAATCAATTATGCTTCAATTAAGTAATAAAATAAATGACTTTCTATCTTAAAAAAAAAGGACTAGAGATCAGTGGCCCGCCAGCAGCCCTGGCAAGACCTCATAGGGTCAAGGACCTTTTCTCAGCTCAGTATCTGGTCCTGAGTGCTATGGGACCAGAAACTTGATGTGGTCAATGTACCCACACAGCAATCTATATTTAATACATTCTCCAGGGACTGATCTGTAAGCCCAGATGCAGATTTACTCCTTTATGATGGTCAGAAGAGCTTGGACTCTGAAGTCAGCAGACCTGGGTTCCAATCCAGGCTCACCACTAACCTATTATCTCTGTGGAAATATAGTCATTATATGGTATATCAATATTTAACATGATATATTAATGATAGAACACTAATTAAACTTAATATAGTTAAGGTAGACATTTAATTGACAATTTTTGAAACTACCTTGGTGTCCTTGTCCGTATACGTAGCCATGTTTTTAAGTAATTAATTGTAAGAAGTTTGAATGTATTACCTTACGCTCTCTTTGCATCATTCACCATTGTGAACCTGAACACATGGTTCCCTTTCTACCTTCGTGCCCTTCCCCGGAGACCGAAGCTCCACCCGCTCCTAGCTGCTTCCGATTCACTGAATTCTGAATAGCCCATGTTCCCTCCGCTTGAAATGCCCTCATCCACTGGGTCTCCAATTCCAAAGTGACTTCCTCTGGGAAAGCCATGCCCTAGTCTCCCCCAGAGAGTAGTATCCAAAGCGCTTCACACCTAAAGTCTAGAGAAACCTTTACCCATTGTATTTTATTTGCTCGTCTTCTCTTCCTCCACTGCACTGTGAGCCCTCCGAGACCCCCATACTGGATCTTATTCTTTTGGTGTCTCTTGGTCCAGAATATTCCACTGGTACCCCAAGTGCCTATTCCTTCTTGTAGAATGAATGAATGGTCTGCCGAGTTCTATTCTCAAATAGTTGTATAGTATTTTCTTCTGCGGTTTCTCTGTCTAAGCATTTGCTATCATTGAGTATTTATGCATTTATCAGATCAACTTCCAGAAGTATCTAATCAGTCACAACCCACCAACTATTTTAAGGGTTTCTAAACATCTTATTTCTCTCTGGTTCCTGTTATTTATTGGGTTGTGATTTGTCCTTCTTTACTTCATTCTAGAAACAGTGTGTCTCCTGCACAAGAGAAGTTTTTGTTCTATTAGTAATAGAACATGAGTAAGTTTTTGATGCTGTTATTGGAACAATAAGAAGAATGGTATTCAAGTTTTCCATTAAGTCATAGCAACCTATGCTTTGTATGAGTAGTGCCTTTTTATTTTCTTAAACTGGCAGCCAACATGAGTGATTATTATTCCTCCAAATTAAAGAAAAGCAGATTAAATGCAAAAAACCCTCAAACAGTGAGACAAAATTTTTCTCTTATCACATTGGCAAAGATTAAAAAAAAATAGTCTAGTATTGCACAGCATTGGCAGTTTTATAAGGAAATGGGCTTTCATACATAGTTGGTGGGGTGCAGATTATACAACTTCTTTGGAAGGGACTTCAGAAACACATATAAACATTTTAAACATACCTTGTACCATAAGAACTCATGTCTAGGAATCTGTCTTAGAGTTGTATTTGAGCATTTATACAAAGGTAAATGTGCATAGATATTCACTGCAAAAGACAGGTGGTGACCTCAATGTCCATTAACAGAGGTCACATCCTTACAAGGAGATCTGGTTGGGCTATTAGGAATATCTCCAGGATGTAGTTACATGAAAATGCAAAGTAAGGAAGAGTATGTCCCTGTAAATGACATCCGTGTGTGCTCCTTGATTTCATACTGTATTACCAAAGCTATAGTAATTAAAACAATGTAATGTTGGCAGAAAACAGACACATAGACCAGCAAAACAGAATAGAGAGCCCAGAAATAAACCCACACATATTTGGTCAATTAACTTACCACAAAGGAGCCAAGAATATACAATGAGAGAAAGGACAGTCTCTTCCATAAATGGTATTGGAAAAATTGGACAGCCACATGCAAGAGAATGAAACTGGAACGCTATCTTACACCATACTCAAAATGGATTAAAGACTCTAATGTAAGACCTGAAATCATAAAACTTCTAGACAAAAACATAGGCAATAAACTGCTTAACATGGGCCTTGCTGATGACTTTTTCAACCTGACAACACAAACAAAAGAAACAAAAGCAAAAATAAGTAAGTGGGACACATCAAACTAAAAAGAATCTTCACAGCAAAGGGAAACATCAACAGAATGAAAAGCTAACCTCCTGGATAGGAGAAGACAACTGCAATCATATATCTGAGGGACTAATATCCAAAACACATAAAGAGCTCACACAATTCAGTAGCAAAACTATCTCATTTTTTTTTAAATTGGCAGAAGATCTGAATAGACATTTTTCTAAAGAAGACATACAGGTGGTCAACAGGTATAGAAAAAGACATTCAACATTATTACTCAACAGGAAAATTCCAGTCAAAACCACAATGAGATATCACTTCACGTCCGCCAAAATGACTGTGATCAAAAAGACAAGAAATAACAAATTCTGGGTAGAATGTGGAGAATAGGGGAAACGTGTGGATTTTTGGTGGGAACGTATATTGGTGCAACCACCTAGGGAGGTTCGTCAGAAGTTAAAAGTAGAACTGTCATATGATCCAGCTTCTGAGTATTATCCAAAGAAAGCAGAAACACTCATTTGAAAAGATATATGCACCCCCGAGTTCACTGTGGCATTATTTACAATAGCTGAGATATGGAAAGAGTCTGTACCCATTGATGGATGAGTGGAGAAAGAAATTCTGAGGAATAGATTTATATACATATCAGTATATGTTTCAACCATAAAAAACAAAATCTTGCTATTTGCAAGACTACGTGGACAGACCATCATGCTCCCTGAAATAAGCTAGACAGAAAAAGACAATTACAAAATTGCTCTCTCTCTTTTTTGGTGGGGGCCAGGCCACACAGCTTGCACAGTCTTAGTTCTCTGACCAGGGATCAAACCCAGGCTTCAGCAGTGAAAGTGCCCAGTTCCGACTACAGGACCACCAGGGAACTCCCCAACTGATTTCTCATATATGTGAAAACCAACGAAAAATAAGCTCACAACACAACATAATGTTGTACAAGCTTTGGGTGTACAATTTTATGATTTGATACATGTATATATTATGAAATGTTTACTGCAATAAAGTTAGTTAATCCATCCTTCCCCTCTTCTTCTTAAAAGTTGGGTATACAAAGCATTGAGACATATTTCATACCTTTATTCAAAGACACCACAAATGGGAGTAATACAAAACACATCTTCTTTTTCTTACTGTACAGAGAGTTGCCAGGGTGTCTTTGCTGTACGTTCAACATGAATTTGTTCCATGATACCTCCAATTTGTCCTGTAACCAAAGTAGGACCCAATGGGTCCTTGCCAGGACAGAGTCCTCCCCCACACTCTCTGTTTTGGCGTCTCCCTGAAGCATCTAGATAACACGATCAGATGCACATTTCCTGAGATGTTATTTAGAGGCTAAAGCCTCCACCAAGTGGAAGACTGTTAACTTCTTAAAGACCATGAACTGGTAACCCCAGGCCTACTGAAGCCTGAGGACTGATAATGTTAAACCCTGTGACTCCACCCATTACCCGCCATCAGCCAATCAGAGAACTGTGCATGCGCTGGTCACACACATGGCAACCCTTCTCACCAGGCCTTTAAAAACGCTTTCCTGAAACTCATCCTGGAGCTGAGGTGTTTTCAGTACCAGCTGCCCTGGACTCCTTGCTTGGAACCCTGCGGTGAATGTGCTTGCCTTCAATCCGGTGCCCAGAGATTGGCTTTATAGCACCCAGGCAAGTGGATTTGTCTTGCTTTTCAGTCCCTAACTCATGTCTGACTCTTTGGCAACTCCATGGATTACAGTAGGCCAGGCTCCTCTGTCCATGGGATTTTCCAGGCTAGAGTGGGCTGCCACTTCTTCCTTCAGAGGATCTTCCCGAGCCAGGGATCAAACTTGCATCTCCTCACTGCAGGCAGATTCTTTAGCCCTAAGCCACCCAGGAAGCGCAATTAGAATAAGACAAATGTTGGTGGAGAGTGTGTTTTGAGAGTTTTGTCCCTTTGTTTTTTGCTTTCTTGGTTTTATGTGATTTTTAAAATTTTTTTCCATGTGACATATTTCCCTTTGGAGCAGAATGTAACCAGAACTGTAGAATTTGAATCTGAGATGACAGAAAAATCCCCTCTCCTGTGTTTCCAGGGCTGACCCTCACCTGCCAGTACGGAGTTCCATAAATTCTTCAAATGCGTCATGCAGTCCCTGGAGGTCAGCTCGCAAGAACACACCGACACAGCCGGCTATACCCTGGGACCAAGTCCCGCTTCCTGTGGCTCCTGCCTCTAAATAGGCTTCCCTGGTGGCTCAGACAGTAAAGAATCTGCCTGCATTGCAGGAGACCTGGGTTTGATCCCTGGGTTGGGAAGACCTCCTGGAGAAGGGGAAGGCAACCCACTGCCGTATTCCTGCCTGGAGAATCCCATGGACAGAGGAGCCTGGTGGGCTACAGTCCATGGGGTCACAGAGGGTCAGACACACTGAGCGACTGACACTTTCTCTCCTCTTTCACTTTCACCGAGACCCAGCATCTTCCATCAGCCACTGCTGTCCGCAGTCCCCTGGAGCTTCAAAGCAAAGAAGATCTGTCCCCGGGTCTGCAGGAAGGCAGGGAGAGACCTCACCACAGAGGAAATGCCTTTCCCGCCTTTTTCATGTCGCCCTCTCAGCAGGGTCCAGTAAGGTCTCAGTAAGGTCCAGGGTGGACCCTGATACCTTACAGCACTTTTAGAATCCAAGAACAGTCCACACACTAGGGATGGAAGTAAGCCAGAAGATCCACACTGTGCTTGGGACAGCTCTTTCCCCTAGAGTATCCAGGATGCGAAGGTGCATAAAGCTCGTTGCTCTAATCTCCTTCTTTTTTGTTAGGATGAGGACAGTCCCAAGATGTTCCTCACCTTGTCTGAGAATGCACCGAGAATTCTAGCTGATACACCTTCACCCACCCACTAATGGAAATAAATGCCAGTATTTGAAACAGCCACCATGGGACGTCCCTGGTGGTCCAGCGGTTAGGAATCCGCCTTGCAGTGCAGGGGACGTGGGTTCGCTCCCTGGTCAGGGAACCAAGATCCCACATGCTGTTGAGCAGTTCAGCCCGAGTGCCACAACTACCCGTGTACTCTGGGGCCCGTGAGCCACAACTAAAGCGTCTGTGTGCTGTAACAAAAGGTTCACGCGACACAGTGACAATCATGCTTGCAGCAGCTAAGACCCAACGCAGCCAAATAAATACATAAAACACACTAAAAATAAAAAATAAAAGTGGCTTTTGAAGGCACACTTCATTTGAAAGTGATTTTTAAATCCACAGGTTTTAAAGTCTAAACAAGCTAGACCTCTGATTGTGGGGCCTCTGATCAAGAGTCGCTCAAATTCCATCTCGTGAGCCAGAGGTCACTGTGCTTCCCTGAGTCCCAGCATGTATGCCCGATACAAACATGCCCACAACTCACTCAATTTAATTTCTCAAAAATGTTGACAATGAAATGCTGGTGGGTGACTGTTCCTGCTACCGTGGCTCGTCCTGAGGCACAGTGACTGTCAAACTTTTTTACACGGTGTTTCTTGTTGTAGTTGTTAACTGTCACACCTTAAAGCAGGAGTCTCATGTAAAACAGAGGTGGGAGGAACTGACCTGTTTGAATCCATGGTGAGATCCCCGTGGCAGGTTCACCAAGAAGCCAGTGGTAGTGAAACTTCAGAGTCCCTCCAAGGCCCTCTGCCTGATCTTGTATGTTTAATATTTTTTTTAAGGAGCTCACTCCTCCACCAGTTACCTAAACTTCAGGCCCTGTAAAACCTGTTTCTACCCCTGGTAGAGGCCCTCAGAGCCTCCCCCCTCCCCCTCTTCCCTTCAGTCCTCCAGCAAATCCTAATCCACCGGGGAGCAAGCTGAATGGCACGTAAGGTGGGCCCATCCCTGGACTCGGAACCAGGAGACAGGGTCTGGGCCTGTGCCTGCTGCCAGCCGCGCGTGTGCCTCTGTCGGGTCATGGGCCCTCTTTCAGACGTGGTTTCTGTGGAGTCCTCCCCCCAAGGCCACAGAGGCGAGGCCTTGCACCGAGGCCTCAGAAGCGGAGCCCAGAACCAAGGTCACCTCTGAAGCTGACTGACCCCTTTGTGACCTTTGCCAAAAGCCCCTCTGATCATCACCAGCAGGCTTCGTGACCCAAATTAAGCAAAACGCCCGCCTCGGTAGTCACCCTGTAGCGCCGTAACCAACCCCCTAATGCCAGCTTTCCAGCAGGAATTTTGTCTGGAGCCTATGAAAATCGGCTGCTGCTGCTGAGCCGCTTCAATCGGGCCCGGCTCTGTGCGACCCCGTAGACGGCAGTCCACCCGGCTCCTCTGTCCACGGAGTTCTCCAGGCAAGGACACTGGAGCGGGGTGCCATTTCCTTCTCCCCCAGACTGGCTACTAACCCACAAAACGCATCAGCTCGCCCCGGTCCGTCCGGAGGCCAGCCCACCACACTTGCAGTGCCCACAGTGTCGCTGCTCTTTGCTCCTAATAAACCCACCCCCTTCGGAAAGGCTGTGTCTGGAAATTCTCTTCCCACCCGCGCTCAGACTGCCTCAACAGCTTCCTCATCTGTAAACTGGGTATGCGTGACAAGATGGTCCCCGAGGCCCCTTTCAAAACTCAGAGTCTTGGGACTTCCCTGGCGGTCTCCACTGCCAGGGGCCTGGGTGCAAACCCTGATCAGGGAACTAAGAACAACCCTCTAAAAACCCTCTAAAACAACCCTTTAAAAGCAGCCCTCAAAATTTTTGATCCGAAACCCAGAGGGTCTACTTCTTACATCCCCTCCCGGCAACTCCCGCTCCCAGGCCTGTTCCTCCACCCTGAGGTGCTGGAAAACCTCAGGCCCCGTCCTGACGACCCACAGGCTTTAAGAAAGGACCTCAGTGATGGTGACAAGATGGGTCTCTCCGCCCCAGGAGTCACTGCACCCTCTGCCCCTCGATGTCAGTTGGAAGAGAGAAATGGCCGTTGTAGCCGTGTGTGTTAGCCCCTTCAGTGGTACCTTCATCTTAAATAGAAGTCAGCGGTTTGTCTCAATGGAAAACTCTTCAGCGGAGGGATTTTAGGCAGCAGGTACAGTCAAGCCTGAGAACAACTTCTAGGAACAAGCGTTCCTCAGAGGCCCTCATGTCACCTGGGGCCACTGCCCTTTGCTCCAGAAGTCAGAGACCAGCCTGGACTGAAGGACTCGAGAGTCCTGTCGGCCTGGGCACAAGAGGAGCGTTATCTCGCTTGGACAGCCATGCACGCCAACAGTTGTCTGGGTTAAACACTAGTGTGGTGGGTACTTCAGGTACGGTTCACTTCTCTGTTGCTCATGGCTAAAGACAGCTTCTCACCCTGGAAGGGGAGACTAAACAGTACAGCTAAGATTTTCACCTTTTTAAGAAGGAGTCAGTAAGCAAAAATAGAATGCAGCCTTGGAGAAACAGAAGCCACCTTAAAACACTCAAACAACCCCCCACCCCCACCCCGCAACTATACACAAAGCAAAAGGGTAGCCCCAGGGCAGGGTATAACAGAGCGAAGACAGACAACCAGACAACCATTTCAAAGGCCCCAGCGCACTCACTTTGCCCTTTTAAAGAGGAGATGAGTAAAACGTGCTTCACTTACTTGCAAATACGTTTTTAGCTATTAATAATGCCAAATGATGACATCAGTTATACTTCAATTAAATTAAAATGTGTTCCTGTAAGCAGGGAAAAAACAAAACAAAAATAATATCAAATGACACTGTGCTGCAGATGGTGGGAGCCTGGAACTCTTGCAGCTCTAAAGCAACCAAAGTAGGTCCGTGTGTGTTCATTTTCCTAGGAAAGGAAAAAAAAAGGGAACCAGCTTGGTATCAGCATTGGTGGATTATTGCCTCTCCCCTACAGGGAGAAGGAGGTAGGTCAAGTGTCACGGCGGTTACAACCTGGAGTTGTTTGGGAAGGGAGATTCCCAAAGGGTGAGCAATTCAAGAGCGATTGTCGTGGTGGGGAAGCATGATGTCATCTGCACGAGCTGGTTCCTGCTCTCTCTGCTCTGTGAAGGGTCTGGCTCCCCGGCACCTCCCTCAGACCAATCTCTATTTTGGCCACAGCAGCTGCAAAATCTTTTCTGATCTAAGATTTCACGAGCCATTTTTGGAAAGGAGGGATTTTGTCTCCCCTGTGAACAGATCCAGGGCTGTGTTTGCTTCATTCACTCAATAGAGACTTGTCGTATGCACAAGCCTGCAGAACTGGGGAGCAGTGACCCAACCCCCACGCTTGCCTTGAAGATGTGACAAAGTGGGAACTTAGGTAAGGAGACAAGCAACCCCAGCCCAAGAGGGTTAGTGCCTGTAAGAAAAAAAGGCAGGTAGGAAGGCAGGAGGGGTCCCTGATTCACACTAAGAAATCACAGAAGGCTTCTCAGAGGAGGTGACATCTAAAGAGAGAAACTGGAAGATGAGTAGGAGTTTCTGCCCTCCCGGAGTCATTCGCTGTTCAGTGGCAGCTGATGTCACGTGACGGTTCTTCACTCCAGATCCACAGAGTGAAATAGATAGCAATGAGGTAGCTAAAAAAACAAGTGCCCTCGCTCTTCCTTCCCTCGAAGTCTGCAGACAGTACTATCTCATTTGTTCTGAAAGGAGTCACAAGCCAGGGTCAAGAGTGGGGCCAAGGATGCTGGGTCCAAAAATGCCAACGTGGACACCTTGGAGGTCATGCCCATTGGATTCTTCCAGCCATGGGTGGCAGTGTTTATGACTGTGCTCTTCTCACTCCTGTAAATATAAAAATGTGTGTGTGCGTGCGTGCGTGCTCAGTCGCTAAGTCATGTCTGACTGTTTGTGACCCCATGGATGGTAGCCCACCAGTTTCCTCTGTCCATGGGATTTTTCAAGCAATTGTACTGGAGTGGGTTGCCATTTCCTTCTTCAGAGGATCTTCCCAACCTAGGAATCAAACCTGGGTCTCCTGCATTGTAAGCAGGTTCTTAACCACTGTGACACCTGGGAAGCCACAAATACAAAATATATAAACATAAATATAAGCATGTTTGGGGCGTCCCTGGTGGCTCGGTGGTAAAGATTCCACCCGCCAATGAAGGAGTCACAGGTTTGATCCCTGATCCAGGAAGATTCCGTGTATCACAACTGCTGGGCCTGCACTCTCAAGCCCAGGAACCATGGCTCCTGAGCCTTCACACTGCATCTGTGGAAGCCTGAGGGCCCTAGAGGTCATGCTCTGCAGCAAGAGGAGCCACGGCTACGAGAAGGCCACCGCACCAGAGCTAGAAAGCAGCTCCCTCTTGCCGCAAGTAGAGAAAACCTGGTGCAGCAGCGAAGACCCAGCACAGCCAAAGTGCATACATAAATAAACATTTAAAATACACACACATATGTAAAAGTATGTTTTGGTAACAGATTCATTGAGATATAATTTAAAAATCAGTAAATAGGATGTTATATAATTCACTCATTTAAAGTGTACAACTTGGGGCTCCCCTGGTGCTCCACTGGTTAAGAATCCGCCTTGCAATGTGGGAACAACGGGTTCCAGCCCTGGTCGGGACACTGAGACCCCGCGCACCACGGAGCATCTAAGCCCGTGTACCACCGCCACTGAGCCCTGGAGACACAGCTAGAGAGCCCGTGTGCCTCCACAGAGATCCCACAGGCCCCAGGTGAGACCCAGCGCGGCCAAATAAATCAACAATAAGAAAATCAAGTGTGTCAGCACGTTCATAGAGTTGTTCACCATCTCCACATTCGGTTCTGGAGCATTTTCATCACTTCAAAAAGAAGGCCCTGGGCTTCCCTGGCAGTCCAGTGGCTGAAACTCTGCGCTCCCAATGCAGGTGAAGTGCTCCCAATGCAGGTGAAGTGGGTGAAAGTCGCTCAGTCCTATCCGACTCTCTGCGACCCCATGGATTACACAGCCCATGGAATTCTCAAGGCCAGAATGCTGGAGTGGGGAGCCTGTCCCTTCTCCAGGGGATCTTCCCAACCCAGGGATTGAACCCAGGTCTCCCACAGTGCAGGCGGATTCTTTACCAGCTGAGCCACCAGGGAAACCCCCACCACCCAATGTAGTGGCCCCCAGTCAATCTCTGGTCAGGGAACTGGATCCCACACACCGAAACCAGGAGTTTAAGCACTGCAGCTAAAGATCCACATGGGTGCCGCAGCTAAGACCTGACATAGCCAGATAGACAAATAAATATTAAAAATCAGTAAGGCCCACACCCTTTAGCTGTCACCCCCTAATCCTCCCACTTCCTTCAACCCCCATAGTCACTAATTTACTTTGTCTCTATGGCTTCTGCCTAGTCTTAACATTTCATGTGGGTGGACTCATATACTGTGTGGTCTTTGTAACTGGCTTCTCCACTTAGCATGTTTGCAAGGTATGTCTGTGTTAGAGCGTGTGCTCTGTTCTTTTCTACGGCCAAATTATACACAGGTATCACTTTGCGTGCATTTCAGATTGTCACCTGGGCTAGCCATCAGTCCTATACATTAAAACGGCCACTGGTTCATTGATGTGCTCTATAAACACATAGAAAACATGAAGCCTAGGGTTTCACGTCCCCCCAAACTTTCATTTCATCTCCGTGTTTCCGTCTCCATCACAACCATCCAAGTCCACCATTATCTGTCTCCTGGATCAGGGAGGGAGCTTTCCAAGAATGAAATGGTAGCCTTCAGCAGTGACTTGTCCACAAGCATGACTTCCGTTGGCCCCAGAATGCAGACAAGCTCCCGGGTGTGGCCGCAGCCCTCCCCCTGGCCCAGCGCCTCCCCCACGCCTGTCCCAGGGTGTCCCTGGCTTCTGGCTGTCCTGGTGTCCTCTCGAGTCCTCTCACTCGCTGCAGTCCACCCTTGTCCGCCATCCGGAAGCCTCTGCCTGGAGCAGTGTTCCATCTCTTCCTCTGGCCAACGTCCGTTTATTCTTCAGGCCAGAGGCCAGTCGTCCCTTCCAAGAGAAGTCCTTCCTGAGAGTTCCATCCACGCCTCTCATGACCCTCAGCATTCTCTACCTTTCCTTGTTACAGAGCTTGACCCAGAATTGACTGGACATTCGTGACTGCCTGATTAAGATCTGCCGCCCCTCTAGACGGTAAGCGCTTTATGGGTAGGTGGTTATCTAGCTTTGCCACCACTGGATCAAATTTTTTTTTAATATATTGCTTCTTTAATATTGGCTGCACTGGCTCTTTGCTGCTGCGAAGGCTTTCTCTGGCTGTGGAGAGCAGTGACTACTCCGGCTGGGTGTGTGGGCTTCTCACTGCGGTGACTTCTCTTATTGTGGAGCACAGGTTCCAGCATGCAAGCTCAGCAGTGTGGTCCAGGAATTTTCCTGGGCCAGGGGTCGAACCTATGTCCCCTGCCTTGGCAGGTGTATTCTGAACCAGTTGGCCACCAGGGACGTCCAGGATCCTCCTATTTAACTGTGGCTGGACAATAAACACGGCAAGGATGTGGGCACCAATATTCACAGAGCACCTCCTATAATCAGACACTTTTACAAACACTATCGCGTGTAATCCTCATAATAATCTGATGTGGCAGGTAGCCATAGCTTCGTTTTACCAACAAGATCAGTGAAGCTGAGACAGTATAAATAAATAACTTGCCCAAAGCTGGTAAGTGGCAGGGGAGGATTCTTGAATTCTAAGGCCGCTAAGATCTTTCCACTAATACCAGGCTGTTTCTGGAATCAAAAGCACAAATCCCTCCTACTCCAGTCATTAGAGAAGCCCTTGTTCACAAATGAGAATTAAACAGAGAAAATGAGCAACAGGTCAAAAGTTTATGCTCCAAGGAAGGCATAAAACAAGGGATGCAGAGATCACAGTCAGATTTCTGTAAGAATCAGGCCTTCACGGAGAGCTTCCTGATATTTGAGACTCATGAAAGGAACCTCCTCACTTAGTCAGTTTGGTTCTTATTGGTTTTCTTGAAGTAAATCTCATATTTCTAAACGGAGACAGAGTGTTTCCTTTGGAATATTTTTTACATTGTTTTCTTCTTGGGTGTCAACCTTTCCATTTCAGTCCAGCAAAGTAGTCACTGTTTATTTCCTTTGGTTTTTTTTTTAAACCCTTTTTTAAAAAAAGACAGTCCTTCTATCAGGAAAAAATGGTTACCAGAGCTGTCCCTAGAGGTCAGATGCTTTTGTGCAGTTGTCACTGGGCGTTTCCCCCAGAACGGCTCTGTCACTCTGAGACGACCTCAGAGCCCGGGAGCTCGAGGGTGACATCAGCCTTCTGGCTCTGGTCCAGAAGCCACTCCTGATCCGGAAGTCTCGTCATCATGGGCGGATGGCTGCCTTCTTTCTGCCATGCTTGTTATTGTTTTAGTTTAGTCACTAAGTCGTGTCCGACTCTTTGAGATCCCATGGACTGTAGCCCACCAGCTTCCTCCATCCTTGGGATTTCCCAAGCAGGAATACTGGAGTGGTTTGCCATTCCCTTCTCCAGGGGATCTTCCCAGATTAGGGATTGAACTGCATGGTGGGCAGATTCTTTACCACTGAGCCACCATGTAAGCCCACTACCGTAGCTAGGTCATTAATAATTCCTTTTCAAACTAGGGATTTCCCACTTGATATTAACTGGGAAAAGAATGGTCAGTCAGGGTCCCTGGCAGTAGGTGGTTTTCATATTACAAAGGGCAGCCATTTAGGACACTGACTTTTGCCCTACCTAATGGATTCCTTTTGTACTGAAGCACTCTGGGGGTGCTCTTCGGTAGTCAAAACTGGTGACCCCATTCATTCCTACAGAAACAGATATACCAAAAAACAAAGAACTGATGTCTGCTGAAGCTGCGACTCTGATACTTTGGCCACCTGATGCGAAGAGCTGATTCATTGGAAAAGACCCTGATGCTGGGAAGGATTGGGGGCAGGAGGAGAAGGGGACGACAGAGGAGGAGATGGCTGGATGGCATCACCGACTCGATGGACATGAGTTTGAGTAAACTCTGGGAGTTGGTGATGGACGGGGAGCCTGGTGTGCTGCAGTCCATGGGGTCGCAGAGAGTCGGACACGACTGAGCGACTGAACTGAAACTGATACCAACAATAGAACAGAATATGGTCCTGAAGAGGAAGGAAATTCTGACAGTCCACCCCATGGATGAACCTTGAGGACAATATATCAAGTAAGATCAGCCAGCCCCAAGAAGACAAATACGGAATGACTCCACTTACAGAGGTTGCAGGCTCAAATCCATAGAGACAGAAAGTATCGTGGTGGTTGCCAGGGCCTGAGGGTAGGAGTGGTCAGTGGGTACAGAGTTTCAGCTGGGGAGGATGAAACGATGCGGAGGTGGACGGCAGTGATGGTTGTGAAAACAGCATGCTTGGTGGCGCTGACTATTTGCGGCTTGGTCGCTCCGTTGTGTCCGACTCTTTCGCAAACCCAGGAGCTGAAGCCCACCAGGCTCCTCCGTCTTTGGAATTTCCCAGGCAAGAATACTGGAGTGGGTTGCCATTTCCTTCTTCAGGGGATCCTCCCAGCCCGGGGATTGAGCCTGGGTCTCTTGCCTTGGTAGGTGGATTCTTTACCACTCAGCCACCAGGAAAGCCCCGCACTGAACATAAAATATGGTCAGAATGACGTGTTTTAACGTCTATATATTTTATCACAATGTAATAACAGCGTGTCTGGGGAGCTTTCTCTGAAGTCTCGCCTGTCGTCCTTACAACTGTTCACTAGTCGCACCTTCATGTAGCTGCCACTTAATGTCTTGAAGCTTGCTGCGCGAAGCACGGTCCCTGGGCCAGCAGCCTCAGCTTTACCAGGGAGCTTGTTAGAACTAGAGACTCTCAGGCTTGCCCCAGACCTACTGAACTGGAATTTGCATCTAACAAGACCCCCAGGTGATGGTGTGGACGTTAATGTTGGAGAAGCAGTGCTCCAGACCAGTGTCATGCAAGCTTGACTGCACCTTGGAATCACCTGAGGAGCTTTAAAAATACTGATTTAATTGTTGGGTGTGACCAGGCATCGGGAGTTGCAACCACTCACCGGGGGATTCTAACTTGCAGCCGAGGTTGGGATCTACCAATATGGAAACAGACTGGAGTAACTCCCACACCAGTATCCTTAACTTCATCATATTTGCAAAGTCCATTTCACAAGTTCTAGGGTTAGGACACATGGACATCTTTGGGGACCATGATTCTGTCTACCACAGTATAACTATGCTTACCAGCCAGTCTCTACATTATCATTTCCATATACAACCATCAACACACATCAACAAAGTGGTCCCTCACTTCCAACCTAGAGTTGAAGCAATTAGAAATGACTGAGTTTAGGGAACCAGAGACCTCCAACAATGAGGGTTTTTCTTCCAGATGCCTCTTTATCACATGTTAATACTGATATGTAACATGTTCCCAAGGCAGGAAAAGATGCAAGATTAGCAAATCTAACTCAAAATGATGTTTACCAGATTTGCCTATATCTTATGAAAACTTTCTTTCCTGCAGTACATCAAAACTTCCTTGGTGATCCAGTGGTTAAGACTCCATGCTCACATTAGGGGGTGTGGGGTCAGTCTCTGATGAAGTGGGATCCCAGATGTCACATGCCAAGGTCAGTTAAAAAGTCATTAATTTTTAAAAATAGAATGTAGTACCTCAGGATGTTTTAATAATTTTTAGAATGCTATTAATAAAAATGTAAAAATATACCAAACTTGATTTTTCATCTATTTAGAGCAAGAATTAATCACACCTCCAGTTAGAAGAGAACTATTTACAGAGTATCCTGTCAAGGTCCCTTTTAATTTGTCATTTAGTAATAAATCACTGAGATTATTTTTAGAATGAAATAAAAATGTCCAAGCATGAGAAAATTAATTAATACAAAGCTTTCTTCCCTAGTATAACCAATAATATTAAACTCTAAAAGAGGCTTGATTAGGAATTTCAAGTGATTGTGTAGTATATTATAAAAGATAAGTGCATGCTTACATTTTCTACAAATTTTTTAATATTTTGAGTTGCAGTTGGCAGTGAAAATGAAAGTTTTAGTCCCTCAGTGGTGTCTGACTGTGTGACCCCATGGACTGTAGCCCACCACACTCCTCCATCCATGGGATTCTCCAGGCAGGAATACTGGAGTGGGTTGCCATTTCCTCCCCCAGGGGATCGTCCCGACCTAGAGATGGAACCCAGGCCTCCCTCATCGCAGGTCTATTCTTTACTATCTGAGCCACCAGCGAAGTCCTACCCTCGACAAACCTTAAAATATCACACAATATCATGAAGTTCTATTAGCATTCGGTACAGCCGTAAGTGACTCAGCACCTGAGTTCAGCCACGCCTGAACGCCTCCTCCAAACCCTGAATAGTGAGACAAATCCTCTGATCATAGTCTTGGATGTTGTAAGAGTGTCAACATTCTGGAGGAAGACCCTCAAAACTTCTGCACTTAATTCATAACAAGCCAGTAAAAAAAAAAGACCCAAAAAACCCAGCTCCAGGGTGTTGCCCCACTTTGAGTAGCACCATTTTAAAGACAGTGGTCAGAGATTGCCTTTTGAAAGAGGCGACATTTGAGCAGAAACCTGAAAGGAGTCGGGGAGAGCCAGCCTAGTACATAATTGGGGGAGGAGCAATCTAGACCGAAGAACAGCAAGCGCAAAGTCCCCGAGGCAGAAACATGCCCTGGGTCCTGTAGAAACACCCAAGAGAGCCACAGTAAAGATGGGAAGAGGCAATGGGGAATGGATCTGGAGGATCCAGGTGGGAGCCAGATGAACAATGGGCTTTGCGGCCAAGTAGGAACTTTTGACTTTGCTTAGAGGGTAGAATTTGAGCTGAGGAGTGTCATGTTTTGACTAAACAACATAATTAACTCACTCCTGATGTAAATTCCGCAGGGACTCCCAGGATCCCCCTGTACATGGTAATCTTGCAAATGGTCAGGAAGGTCTGAGTGGAAAGGAGAAAGGGAATGCTACAAGCCCCCTTTTCGTAAGCCCCGCGATTTCTCTCCTTTACATATGGCTTCCCCTTCCCAGCCGGAGGGTCACTTCCTGTCACCACTGAATCTGCCAGCATCTTCTCAGCTCACTCAGGTCTTCCAGCTCTCCTCCATAGCAGTCTCAAATTAATCACCAACTTATCACATAGTGAACAGATGTAACCTTTTGTAAATCACTTGGGTCTTCATTGAACCCAAATGATGTTCTCTGCTTTAAACAAACCCTCCCCTTACCCTTTGCCTCTAGTGTGTGCATAGGACTAAATTCTGGCCAATGGGGCTTGAGCAGAAGTGATGAGTGTAATGTTCAAGTCATGCTTTTGACTGAATGAGTTAGCAGGACCAGGAGTAGCTAGGTTGGATCATGAGATTAAAAAAAACTGCAAGTTGGGGATTTCCCTGGTAGTCCGGTGGTTAAGACTCTGCCTTCCAGTGCAAGGGATATGGGTTCAGTCCAGGGGGTGTAGCCAAAACCAAACACACACATGTTGAAGACTGCAAAGTAATGAGGTGAACATTTGGGGCCGTTACTAGCTTAGACTTTACTGTGTCAGAGAAATAAACCTCTTATGTAAGAGTGTCTTAGCTAGGACAGTATTATTTTGGGTCCTCTCTGTTATGGCAGATGGCCTGGTATCCTAACTAATTTCACCATCAAAAGATGGTAATAAGGCAAGGGGAGGGAACCATGAATAAAGAAACAAAAATCAAACTTTACGCACTTCATAGTTCAGCTTGAATGCAATCTTAAATGTGTGGAAGGATGAAATAAATAACTGTAATTCCTCCAAAGAAATAAAAAAAAACTTCCTAAGTGACAAATGCTTTTGCCCTCATTTCCTCTCATGTGAATTGATAGAATAAAATGCAGATCCACATACAGATACCCAGCTCACGTCAGGGACCTCAACCGTCAGGTTGGACCATGGCTATCCTATCCTTTTGTCTCTTAGGATAGACTCACGGCCAGTATGCTTCACAGCTGATGGCCACAGGTACTGAATTCTCATCTCAGAGCGAATGGTCTAAGTCTGTGACGTTTGACCATCTTCCAAAGCAGCTAAGCCTTGAGGTTACAGACTTTTCCATGAGAGATCCCTCAGCGTTCATAATGGGACTAAGCTGAAAGTCAGTGTCATGCCCAAGAACTTATCAAGTTGAAGTTTATGTTCCGTGGGGCAGGAAAGGGAACAGCGGAGGCAGAGTAATCAGACCTGGTTCTTCACAAGGCGGTCTGATGGCCCGTCTTGTATCTCAGAGCACCTCTAGCCTCCCTCTCTGCTGCCTGCGGCCAGGGTTGGAGAAAATGCCAGCTGTGGCAGCCCACTCCAGTGCTCTTGCCCGGAGAATCCCGTGGACGGAGGAGCCTGGTGGGCTGCCGTCTGTGGGGTCGCACAGAGTCGGACACGACTGAAGCGACTGAGCAGCCACTTCCAACACTGTCTACTCCAGCTCTCTTAAGTGAAGGATTTTTGAAAGTGTATTCCTTTCTTAGCTGATGGGTAGAAAGAGCTGCAGGCTCAAGTCTGGCATTTGTTTTTTTTAGGATTTTTTATGTGGACCATATTTAAAGCCTTTATTGAATTTGCTACAATGTTGCTCCTGGTTTTTGTTTTGGTGTTTTGGCTGCAAGGCATGTCGGGTCTTAGCTCTCCAACTGGGGGTCAAACCCACACTCCCTGTGCTGGAAGGCAAAGTCTTAACCACTGGACCACCAAGGAATTCCCATGGTGCTGTTGTTTTTCAGTCCTTGGACATTTTAGCTATGAAATAGTCAAGACAATTGCAAAGGGCGAGGGGCACCATAACAAATGTCCTTGCACTCACCACCCAGTGGAAGGATAAACTGCTACTAACCACCAGAGGCGCCGTCTGTGTATTCCTTCCTTTCTTTTTGAATTTGGCTTATCCTTAATTTGGAACTTACCATTCCCAGTCTATATTTTAATACATATACTTCTAAACAACGCATTACTTAATATTGTACATTTGAAGCATTTTATAAATAGAGTAATAGTACCTGCATTCTATTGCAACTTCCTATTCAGCACTGAGTCATCCATTGCGCTGATATGTGTGGCTCTGTTTCATCAGCTTTCACTGCTATGAGAAGGAAAAGGCAACCCACTCCAGTATTCTTGTCTGGAAAATCCCATGAACAGAGAAGCTTGGCAGGATACAGTCCACAGGGTCACCAAGAGTTGGACACAACTTAGCGACTAAACCACCATATAATATATGAATATTGTATGCTATATATGACATATATACTAGTTTGTTTATCCATTCTCCTGCAGATATGCATGTAAAACATGTTTAACAGATAAATGAGTCTCTGAACACCGTGTAAACTGTGGCACCTAGAACTGTGTTTCCTAGAGCTGTACCATCTCAGACAGTAGCCATGAGCTGTGTGTAGCTACTGAAAACTAGGAACCTGCCAGGTCCAAACCAAGCCGTGCCATAGCTAGAATATATGCCACAGGTCCCTAAAACATGGTGTAAGAGCGGGAGAAGAAGAAATCTCCTGGATATCTTGTTAAATAAAATATTTTATTATTATCAACTTCTCCTGCTCCTTTTTGCTTTTTAAAACTGTACTTACTAGAAGAGTCTAAATTACATATTTGCCCTGCATGTGGATTTCGTGGTATTTCCGTTGGTCAGCCACTCTCTAGGCTGTAAGCTTTTGGTGGCCTGGGGCCCAGTTTGTCCCGTTCATCTTCATAAAGCCAGTGCTCAGAACAGCAATGGTGCAAAGACGTGCAAGGGATACACCTACTGAATAGGTGAATGAGCTGATGAACGACCCCAGGAGACAGTTACGAAGACGATCAAATGGAGACGGTCGCTTCCATGATTCCACTTAGTGCAGCCCTTCACCCTCAAGATGTGTGCAAATGCAATTCTTTTAGGAATCACGTCTGAACCTCATGTTGTCCGTCAACTCCTAGGTTGACCACAGGTGGACACAGGACCCTCCCCACCCTCAGGTAAGTGGAGCTTGACTGTTGCTCCTGGGGAAGGCCCGCCAGCCGTGGCAGCGCAATACAGCCGTGTTTGTGCTCACGTCTGTTACTGTTCTGTGGGGTCACAGCCCAACCGTGTGTGAGTGTGTGTGTGTGTGTGTGTGTGTGTGTGTGTGTGTTGAAGTGGGTGGGGAAATGGGCATATTTTCTTCTGACCAGTAAACCAGAGAGGACCATCCATCCCCTGGAGTCTGATATCTTCATTTTTGTTCTCAAGAACATTTCAGTCAAAAATAATAATCTACCCTCGACTCATACTCTTTACTTGACTCAACTATTGGCAAGAAGATCAGTTCTTTCCGCTGCCCTTGCATAATCCCAGTGTATCACCCTAATCCAGTGAATCAGGGGGTTCCTGAGCCACAGTGGAATGACTGATGTTATAAGCACTTGAAAACATGGAGAATAATGTAGACACTAAGATAGCCGTGAAAGTTGCTGATGCCTAAACACTGTTGTACTCTTAAGAAAAATGCAGCAGATGAAAAACTGAAAGTTACTAAACAAATGAAGAAATTAAAAAAAAAAAGTTATATATGACTCTATGCACTATTTAAAGAGTGCATGCTTCTTGGGCATTTTAAACACAATTACACTACTTTAGAAGTTGCTTCAGATTTCTTTAGGGGCCTTTGACTGCATAGGATTGGCTGGGGGCTCTGTCCCTGTTTGGCCCAGGGTGAGTGGTATGGGTAGCTTCTTCTACCAGGGTAAGTGATAAAGAAAAAGGTTGACTTGCAGGCTTTTATCTAAGTCCAAGAAGCATCTTTGTGGGTGTGGGGTAGGAAAGGAAGCAGATAACCCTTTTTCTCCTCCCTGAATCCATAAGGAGGAAGAGGGAACCACAGTATCTGAGGCCTGGCCCAAATCTAGGAAAAAAAGGTCTCCCTGAGAAAAAAAATCACAAGTTCAAAGGCTGGGACACTTCTCAGGGCGACCAACGGTGTATTACTCTATTTTTTTTTACTTCAGTGAACTCAATCATGAAAATAGTGAAGGCATAAAATGTTTCATGTTGACGATCATTTAAAAAATTCAAGCAATTCCCTGGCAGTCCAGTGGGTAGGACTTGGCCCTTACACTGCCTGAGGCCCAGGTTCACTCCCTGGTTGGGGACCTAAGGCCCTGCGAGCCGACAGTGTGCACGGCCCCCACCAAACCCAGCCGCTCACCCTGTCGCATGGCAGGGGCCCCTGGTCCTCATCAGCGTAACGGGAGGGCCAGCCCAGCCGAGGGACAGGCGGCTGCTTGCCTAATGTCGCCAGTGCCCCTCCTGAGCATGGGCAAACGGCACTCTGTTCTGAGCCCAGAGCTAACCTCTGAATCCTGGTCAACACGATGATCTAGGAAGCCACCAACAGTCACTGAGCTGCCACAGAATTCCATTTTGCATGAAATAAGCTCAGGATCTTCTTTGACAAAACAAAAGGAAGCCTATTGAATGGGAAAAAATATTTGCAAATTATCTGACTGATAAAGGGTTGATATCCAAACTATACAAGCAGCTTACACAACTCAGTTTTAATAAAGGCAAACAACTTGACTAAAAAAAAAATGGGCAGGAGACCTGAATTAGCGATTTTTCTAAAGAAGGTGTACAGATGGCTAATACCACGTGCAAAGACGGTCAACATTGCTAACCAGAGAAACGCAAATCAAAACCACAATGAGATATCACCTCACACCTGTCAGAACAGCTGTCATTAAAAAGTCTAGACATAATAAATGTTGGAGAGGATGTTGAAAAAAGGGAACCCTAGCACACTGTTGGTGGGAATGTAAACTGGTGTAGCCACTGTGGAAAACAAAATGGAGGTTCCTCAAAAAACTAAAACTAGAACTACCATATGATCCAGCAGTCCCATTTTTGGGCGTGTAGCCAAAGAAAACAAAAACATTAATTCAAAAAGGTACATGCCCAGCAATGCTCACAGCAGCCTTGTTGTTTTTTGTTTTTATTTTGTTTTTTACCATTATTAATAATAGCCACTATATGTAATCAACATAGGTGTCCACCAGCAAATAAATAGATAAGGAAGGTGTGGTACATATAGCCAGTAGAATATTACTTAGCCATAAAAAGAATGAAATTTTGCCATTTGTAACAACATGAATGGACCTTGAGGATATTACGCTTGGAGAAATGTCAGACAGAGAAAGATAAATACTGTATGTTATGATATAAGCGGAACTAAAACACAGAGCCAACAAATGAACAAAACAGAAAGACTCCTAGGTGTAAAGAACAAACTAGTGGGCAGAGGGAAGAGAAGAGGGACAGAGCGGGTGTAGGAGATCAGGAGGCTCACTCCGGGATTTCCCCGGCAGTCCGGGGGAGAGCAGTCCCTGCTCCCACTGAAGGCATCTTAGTTCCTGGTGAGGACCCAAGACTTCTGCATGCCATGTGGCCAAATATGTAAGTATATATAAAATCAAACCAAGCAACTGCTAGTCTGCAGACTGGAAAAGAGAGACAGGGATGTATAAACTACTATGTACAAAATAAACTACAAGGATATATTGTACAGAGCAGAGGATACAGCCAATATTTTATAACAACTGTAAAAGGAGTACAAGCTATAAAAATACTGAATCACTGTTGCCTACCTGAAACTGATACTGCAAATCAACTATACTTCTATTTAGAAAAAGAAAGATTAAAGGACATTTTATGGCAAAACATATACAAATGGCAAAGCAAGCAAAGAAACGTTCAACATCATTAGCCATGATGGAAAGGCAAATTAAAGCCATCTCGAGATGCCAGAACACACCTATCAGAATGAGTAAAAAAATCTGTGATAAGACAACATTCTGGCAAGGATATGGAATCATTGGATCTCTCATACATTGCTGGTGGGAAGATAAAATGGTGCAGCCTGTCTAGAAAACAGTTTTTCAGTTTCTTAAAAAACGAAACAATTGTTTACCTTATGATCCAGCAACCGCGCTCCTCAGCATTTACTCTGAGAAACAAAACCTCAAGTTCATGCAAAATCTGTACACAAATGTTCACAGCAGCTTATTAACAATAGCCTCAAACTGGAAACAACCCAGATGTTCAGTGGGTGACTGGTTAAACAACCTGTCGCACATCTGTGTCATGGAAGAATATCCAGCAATAACAGGGAATGAACTCCAGACTCACCACAACATGGATGGACCTCAAGTGGAAAAACGCCAATCACAAAGGTTCCTTATTGTATGATTTCATTTATGTAACATTCCCGAAATAACAAAATTGCAGGTAGGGAAAATCAATTAGTGATTGCCAGGGCTGAGGGTAGGAGTTGGGGAGACAGGAAAGGCAACACACGGCTACCTGGGGGTGATGGAACAGCTCTGTATCTTAATCATGCTGCTGGCCACGTGAAGGCACACTTGTGATAAAAATGCCTCCCACACACACTCAAACACACACACGACATACACAAGTGTGTGTGCATGCTCAGTCGCTCAGTCGTGTCCCACTACCTGCAACCTTGTGGACTGTAGACCGCCAGGCTCCTCTGTCCACAGGGATTCTCCAGGCAAAAAGACTGGAGAAAGATGCCATCTTCTTCTCCAGGGATCGTCCCGACCCAGGGATCGGACCCGTGTTTCTTACGTCCCCTGCATCGGCAGGTGGGTTCTGTACCACTAGCCCGTACACACAAGTGCTCATAAAATCAGTGAGATCTGAATAAGCTCTTTAGATTCTCTCAACATCAGTTTCCTGGCTTTGACGCTGTTCTATAACGTTCCTTCTTTTTTTTCTTTTGCTAAGCTACTCTGTGAGCCATGGGGGACCTTAGTTTCCCCACCAGGATCAAACCCACGTCACCTGCAGTGGAAGCTCAGAGTCTGAACCACAGGACCGTCAGGGAAGACCTGGCACCACATCGTAGATTCTACCACCAGAGGCGGCTGGGCTACAGCTGACCGTCCCTGCATTTTTGGCTCTCCAGCAACTTCTCATGATCCTATCATTATTTCAAAATAAAAAGTCAAAATGGCAGTTGGATGTAAAACAATTTTTAAAATTTAAAATTGCCTTAGGATAGATGCATTTATAGAACTAACATTTTACATACATACTAATTTGTTTCAGTAAGTATTGTTGTTGTTATTTAGTCACTAAGTTGTGTCCAGTTCTTTTGTGGGCCTCACGGACTGTAGTCCACCAGGCTCCTCTGTCCGAGGGATTCTCCAGGCAAAAATACTGGAGTGTATTACCATTTCCTTCTCCAGGGGATTTTCCCAATCCAGGGACTGAACCCACAGGTGGATTCTCTATCTCTGAGCCACCTGGAAAGCATTTTCGGTAAGCATGTCTCCTTGTAAATTTATCCTGTCTTTTCTTTTCCTGTGATCTGTTCTACCAAATGTAGCCTCAGACATTTGGTATGATCCTTGTGGACTGTTGTATGATTTTCTAGATTTTTGCTTGATGGATCTAGATGTGATATATGGGCAGTCAACTGGATCAACTGCGTTGAACACTGTGGTTACTTTTGTGAACATCTCATGGGAAATCTTGTTGCAGCATAAATAGATTCTGTGATTTCACACAGGAGGAGTAAGCCTCCTCAGCCTTGTGGGGGTCAGAGGGTTATGAGTATTTCTCAAGACTCTCGATTCCTGAACTCAGTCTTTATGGTACTCTCCATGTTTGCTAATACATCTGATATCCTTGAGGTGTGTCTTTAAAATAATGTGACTTTTTAAAAGTACATAATCCCGTGCCAGCTGTATTGCATGTATTATTTACAACTCACACTAATCCAGAGAAAACACATGTTTTCTATTTTTCCTTAAGATGTAGACATGAGAAACTATTCATCTTAAATCGTTCTTGAATAGCATTCCAGTAATGCTGTTACTGCTCACAGCACTGTTGAAAGTCTCCTTTGGGGCTTTATTTTTATTTATATTTTGACTCTGTGATGGATTCTTTTTTTAATTGATCTCAATTGTGGAGATTGTTCATCTTTTTAGTTTAGAATTTAGTTATGTATCTACCTATCCATCCATATTTATCTTTCATTAAAAGCAATTCAGCACAAAGTAAAGCATCGAGGTGTATGGATGTGAGAGTTGGACCATGAAGAGAGCTGAGCCCTGAAGAATTGATGCTTTTGAACTGTGGTGTTGGAGAAGACTTTTGAGAGTTCCTTGGACTGCAAGGAGATCAAACCAGTCCATCCTAAAGATCAGTCCCGGGTGTTCACTGGAAGGACTGATGCTGAAGCTGAAACTCCAATACTTTGGCCACCTCATGCGAAGAGTTGACTCATTGGAAAAGACCCTAATGCTAGGAAGGATTGGGGTCAGGAGGAGAAGGGGATGAAGAGGATGAGATGCCTGGATGGCATCACTGACTCGATGGACATGGATTTGGCTGGACCCCAGGAGTTGGTGAGGGATAGGGAAACCTGGCATGCTGCAATTCATGGGGTTGCAAAGAGTCGGACACGACTGCGCAACTGAACTGAACTGAACTGAAAACACCAAGATGTTATTTTTTCACTTGCCAGGTTAGAAAAATTTATCTCTGGTACCAATAAGGATGCTGAGGAAAAATAAATCTCTGCTTGCTGGGGTGTGTTTTGCTACAATTTTTTGGAAATCAATTTGGCAGTATATATGTCCAAAGCTTTCAAAACAGTTCACTCCTTTTCATGAAGGATTTCACTTTCAGGCATGTATGCTTCCCAGGTGGAGGTAGTGGTAAAAACAGGTTGGACAATACAGGAGACGTAAGAGACACAAATTCCATTCCTGGGTAGGGAAGATCCTCTGGAGGAGGGCATAGCAACCCACTCCAGTATTCTTGTCTGGAGAAACCCATGGACAGAGGAGTCTGGCGAGCTACAGTTCACAGGGTTGCAAAGAGTCGGACAGGACTGAAGCAATGATATATTTTACACACACACATGATATATTTTACAATTTATCCTAAGTGATGTTCATTGCAGTTCATATAGAATAGAGGGAAATAAAAACCCAGTCCATTTCCGACAGAACATGTTCCAACCCCCGGTTTATTGGAATGGTACTCTTTTCTTGGGCCACACCGCACGGCTTGCAGGGTCCCAGCTCCCCAGCCAAGGATTGAACCTGGGCCCTAGAAGGTGAGAGTGTGTGTCATGCTCAGCTGTCTCCGACCGCGGTCTGCCAGGCTCCTCTGTCCAAGGGATTTCCCAGGCAAGAATACTAGGAAGTGGTTTGCCATTTCCTCCTCCAGGGGATTTTCCCAACCGGGGAATGGACCCGCAGCTCCTCAAACCCTCATCTCCTCCACTGACAGGCGCATTCTTTACCTCAGAGCCACCAGGGAGGCCGGGAGGTGAGGGCGCAGAATGCTACCTCCCTGTAGTGTTAACGTATCTTCTCTCCAAGGGAGTCACGGTGGGGTGATCCAAGGAAGACATTTAGCCACGCTGCTGCCCTTAGCTAGAGGTGGTTGGGGAAACTGCCCCACACTTATCCCATAGCAAGTGGAACAGAGGTCCAGCTAATACCATTTGCATCTCAAAGTGCAAGGTATTTTAGCTGACTTCTGTTTTGCATGTGTAAAGGGCCCATCACACACCCTGCAGTAAAAGTTCAATACATTCAGATTCTGAACATGTGAATCATAAATGCAGACCTTCAGGGACTATTTTGATGTAAACAATGATTTAGATATGCATAGTATCACATGCTCATTTGCAAATCAATCTCATTCAAAGGCTCTGTAGTGTTTGCCTTTCTTTCTCTTCCTCCACCCCCTAGCTACCAGTGATTTCATCCTTCTTATTCATCATGCGCCTTTCATACATCGTCAAAGATGCCAACACTGGGAAAGACAAAAGCAGAGGAACCATTGCATTCTAAAGGAAACCAAATGCATTCAATGACCCTGCACTGGACTCCATGCTAAAAAAACTAAAATGCGCACATTTCCAATACAATTGGTGCAGTTAGGATGAGACCCACAGATGACAACTGTATTGTGTCCATGTTAAAATTCTGATTTTGGTGATTGTACTATGATAATGTGTATTCTCAGGAAGTAAACATATTTAATCTTTCAGGATTAAAGGCTATGATGTCTGCAACTTTGTTTTAAATGTTCAGAAAGATATATATATATAACATGTAGTATATGTTCTGTATAATACAGAGAAAACAAATGAGGCAAATGCCTTCCATAGATTAGACTGACTAAAGATACTGGACAAGGTTTTCAAAATGCAGCCTATAAATTAATATTGATTTATGTAAAACCATGCTGTGAAATCCTGCTCAGTTAAACTAGCGTCCTTAGCTGTATTAAAAGCAAGAAGACATCTTCATTGCTTCCTTATCAATTGCCCACAGGGCTCTTCTCTGGCTGGTTACTGGCTGCCTTTTCAGACATTCTAAAGGTCCAGAGAGGTCTCCCAATAAGTTGTCCAGCTCTGTGTGGTAGAAAGCACTGAAGTTCATACACTTTGGCTAATGGCAGTGATTAGCCTTTCCATCCTAAAGAAAATCAGTCCTGAATATTCACTGGAAGGACTGATGTTGAAGCTGAAACTCCAATATTTTGGCCACCTGATGCGAAGAACTGACTCATTTGAAAAGACCCTGATGCTGGGAAAGATTGAAGGTCGGAGGAGAAGGGGACGACAGAGGATGAGATGGTTGGATGGCATCACTGACTGGATGGACATGGGTTTGAGTAAACTCCAGGAGCTGGTGATGGACAGGGAGGCCTGGCGTGCTGCAGTCCATGGGGTTGCAGAGTCGGAAACGACTGAGCGACTGAACTGAACTGAATGGTAGTGATATTTGCAAATAATAAAAGAAGTTTGGGTTGATGAATTCATTGTCAGGATTATATCTGGGGCTTCCCTGGTGGCTCAGTGGCAAAGAATCCTCCTGCCAATGCAGGAGACACAGGTTTGATCCTTGATCTGGGAGGATCCTACATGCCGTGGAGGAGTAGCCCCCACTCACCATACTAGAGAAAAGCCCCCATAGAAGTAAAGACCCAGCACAGCCAAAAATAATTAAAAGAAAAAAAAAAAGATTATATCTGATAGCAGTGTCTTGCCCGCAGTGCTCTGCTTTGCGGATCTAGTTTATAGTTGTGAGGCACAATTTAAGGCTCTTCATCCATCAAAGGGAAGTTAGAAGATGTCATGGTCCTTATGAAGGCTATCACTAATCCTTTCTTTTGGCCCAGGAGCTTGTACATTTCAAATCAATGATACATTCTTGTTACCCATGTTTCCATTTTCCCTGCACGCAGATTCATAGTCTCCTTCTCAGCTGAAGGAAAGAACTGCAGTCAGAGTTATAGTTTAAACTGATGGCACATTTCCTGATGCCTAGCCCAGCTCTGTTTACTAGGCTGGGCAATCTCTTCTATTGTTAGAACGGTAGAGCCATATAAACATTAACCACAATGTTTTTTTTTCCCCCCTTATCCCAAAAAGGAAAAAACTCTGAAAGAAAATCATTCCCACTAGATATCATATTCTTTAGGTGATCCACAGTTTAAAATATGCATGAGGTCATACCCACTTATATTTGCCTGAAGAAATTCTTCAAGAACACCCTTGAAACTGCTCCAACAAATTAGTGACCTGCAACGGTTTGGAGATGAAAGCTGGACTCCACAAAAGTTGGTTTCTTTTCCCAAATGGCTTTAATTTTATTTCTAAAATTTTTTTCTGAAAAAGTTTTTGCTGTAAAGTATTTCAAATTCATGAACCATGTGTATTTATTATTGAAAAGGAAAAAAAACCCACTGCTATCTGATGAGCTCCAAGAAGCAACCTTGACTTTCATCTGTGTAACTGTAGTTCTCTGCCCCGACTACTTCTTTTGTTACATCTATCAAGCAGGTGTTGTCCCTAACAGATGGCAAAGAATAAGCTGGCTTTTATGAGGCTCACTGCATGTAAAGTGCATCTGCCCTCCCCACTATTCTTTGGCAGTCTTCTGTCCAAAGGTAAACATAATACATTGAAAATGAAGTTTGTGGCTTTGTTCAAGAGAAGCGGCGTCATATGAACTCTGCTCAATGCCAAATGGAACTTTTTTGACTCTGATTTTTCAAAAATCATGTGAAAAAAAATTGCAGTCTTTTTCCTCTAAGAAAACTTTTGTTATACTCTTTTTCTAATGGCAAAAAGAAGATGAAATACATTGTTGTAGAAAGTTAGGAAATTCACAGACATTAAAGAGGAAGGTTCACTAATACCCGAGTCAGAATTTCACAGGGCTGAAGTTAACCTTTTATAACAGGAACACATTTACAAGGCAGGGAATGAATTTCAATTCTGTTGTGATAAGATAATTTTTTCACACAAGATGTGATACTAAAGACTAAACTACCATATGATCCGACAGTTCCACATCTGGATATTTTCCCGAAGAAAACAAAAACATTAATACTAGGAGATACAGGTGCCTTCATATTATTGCAGCATTACTTACAATAGCCAAGATATGGAAGCTATCTAAGTGTCCACCAACAGATGACTAGATAAAGAAAATGTGAATATATCTACAATGGAAATTTTTCAGCCATAAAAAAGAACGAACTAGTGTCATTTGTAGCAACATGGATGGACCTCAAGCGCATTATGCCAACTGAAATAAGACGGAGAAAAGATAAATACCGTATGAGCTCACTTACACATGAAATCTTTAGAAAAATGATGACAACAGAAAAAAGCTCACAGAAGCAGAAAACAGATGCGTGGATGCCAGAGACAGGGAACTGGGAAAACGGGTAAAACTTGTGATGGGGTCAAAGGCAGAAACTTTCAGATACTAATAAGTCATGAGAGTATAATATACAGCCTGGTAACTACAGTTAATAATACTGTACTGCAAGTTGCTAAGAGTAGATTTTGGAAATTCTCATCCCAGGAAAACAATTCTAGCTATGTGTGATGAGTGGTACTCACTAAGACTTACTGGGGTCTGAGCCCCAGTGGCTCAGCAGTAAGGACCCCCCCTGCAATGTAGGAGACACAGGAGACGTGGGTTTGACCCCTGGGTCGGGAAGATCCCCTGGAAGAGGGAATGGCAACCCACTCCATATGCTTGCCTGGGAAACTCCATGGACAGAGGAGCCTGGCGGGCTACAGTCCACGGGGTCGCAGAGAGTCAGACACGACCAAGGGAACCTGCGTGCTGCACTGCGTAGAGGTCGTCATTTCACAGAATGTACAAAGGTCAAAGCATGGTTTCACACGGGAAACTAATGTTGTTTCTCAACCGTACCTAAAAAAAATCTTGTGTATAGAAAACACAAAAGTTATTTTTGCCCCTTGTTGGGGGGGCAGTCTCTGTACCTTTTGGGGGGCTGTAATGTGGTCTGAGTTCCCTTTCTCAACAATGAGTGTTTTAGAAACATGAACACCAGCAACAAAAACAGCAGTGAGATCGAAGACAACATGAGAAACAATGATGTGACTCCCCAGGTGGCCTGGTGGTTAAGACTCCGCCTTCCGATGCAAACGGCGGTGGGGGGTGGGGGGCGGTGCAGCCCCTGGTCATGGAGCGAAGATCTCACACATGCCTGTGCTCAGTTGTGTCAGACTCTCTGCGACCCCATGGACTGTAGCCCGCCAGGCTCCTCTGTCCATGGGATTCTCCAGGCAGGGATACTGGAGGGGGTTGCCATGCCCTCCTCCAGGGGATCTTCCTGACCCAGAGATCCAACCTGCATCTTCTGCATTGGCAGGCAGATTCTTTACTGCTGAGCCAAGATGTCACCAACCAAAAAACCAGAGCATAAACAACAGAGGCAATATTGTAACAAATTCAATAACAACTTTAAAAATGGTCCACATTAAAAAAAAAATCTTAAAAAAAAAAGAAAATTATGACCACTTAGAGCTCACTTACCTTGTTCCAGGCACTAAATTTAAAAGAAAAAGGGATTTTTTTTTTTCTGCTTAAGTCATAAGAATCACTCTCCCAAAGCAAAAACAAAGGCCACCAACTATCTCTGGGTAATGAGGTACTTTGCTAGGGTTACCATACAAGATGGGCTTCCCTGGTGGCTCAGACTGTAAAGAATCCGCCAGCAGTGTGGGAGGCCGGGGTTCGATCCCTGGGTTGGGAGATCCCCTGGAGAAGGGAATGGCTACCCACTCCAGTATCCTGGCCTGGAGAATTCCGTGGACAGAGGAGCCTGGCGGGCTACAGTCTGCGGGGTCGCAGAGAGTTGGATGCAACTGAGTGACTAACACACCATACAAGACACCGCCTGCTGGAGGGCTTAAACAGCAGACTCCTCTCTCACCGTCTGAAGGCTACCGTCTGGCAGAAGGCGTCCACAGGCCTGGATCTCCTGAGGCCTCTAGCCTTTGGGCTCAGGCAGCGCCCACTCTGGATGTCCTCATCCTGCTGGTCCTCCCCTAGCGCCCGCCTCTTCCTTTAAGGTCAGCAATTCTGCTGGAGTCGAACTTCACCCAGAACGGCCGGGACCTTGTTAACCTTAATTACCTCCTCGAAGGCCCCGCCTCCAAATGCAGCCAAATCTAGGGGTTAGGGCTTCCACGTGTGAATCTGGGTGGAGACACAATCCAGCCTGCAGCAGGTAATACAGTCACCCCTGGGAATCCCACCAGAGCTGATTAAACCTCTGACCCACGCAGGGTCTCCGGAGAGTTTGGAATCAGGCGGAGGTGTTGGCCATCTCTGCTGATTGCTTCTCTGGGAGGGCAGCAGGCCGGACTGGAGGTTTACATCTCAACAGCAGCAGCGGCATAACTTCGTACGTGGTAAGAACAGTTCCGTGTTTTGTATGTGTGCTTTTCTTTGATTTTAACACTAAACCCTATGAAATATTATTATTACCTCCAATTTCTAGTTATGTAAGGGAAACACAGAGAAGTTGAATAATTTACCCGAAGTCATCCAGCTTGAATGTTCACTTTACAAAAAGAAGCAGGAAAAATGCGAGCGAGAGAGAGAAAGACTGGTTGATTGACCGAGAAGATCCACAAACCCGAGGAAGAGAAAGACTCACAAACCAGGAAAGGCAAGAATTCGGGCAGAGAGAGAAAGCAATAGCTAGATAGACAGCGGGACTTTCTCCGTGGCTCAGTGGTAAAGAACCTGCCTGCAACGCAGGAGACGCAGGTTTGCTGCCTGGGTCTGGAAGATCCCCTGGAGAAGGGCATGGCAACCACTCCAGTGTTCTTGCCTGAGAAACCCCAGGACAGAGGAGCCTGGGGGGCTACAGTCTATGGGGTCGCAGAGAGTCGGACATGACTCAGCACGCACAGGAACACAACAACCGCCGAGAAAGACATAACTCTGCCGCCATAGGACTGGCAATGCGTTAGAATAGTTACACAGAGAGCGGGTGGGAGAGGGAGAAGCTCCAGTCGGCCGCACAGCAGAGGCAGAGGCCCAGGGCTGAGGGACAGAGTCTGCGGGAAGGCTCTTTTTTTAATTTTTATTTTTTAATGTAAGTGTAGTTGATTTACAGTGTTGAGTTAGCATCTGGTATACAGCAGAGTGATTCAGTTATACATAACGTGTGTGAGCGCTCAGTCGTGTCCAACTCTTCATGACCCCATGGACTGTAGCCCACCAGGCTCCGCTGGCCATGGAATTTTTCAAGCAAGAATACTGGAGTGGGCTGCCATTCCCTTCTCCAGGGGATCTTCCCAACCCAGGGATTGAACACACGGCTCCTGCATCTCCTGCACTGCAGACAGATTCTCTACACTGTGCCCCCGGGAAGCCCCAGTTATACATATGTAACAAACCAAAACAAAGCCATGGGAATGCTATATACAGATTTATTATTTTTCATATTCTTTTCATATCTTATTATAAGATATTGAATATAGTTCCCAGTGCTATACAGTAGGACCTGTTGGTTCTCTATTTTATATATACTGGTTTACATCTACTAATCCCAAACTCCTAATTCATCCCCTCTCCCAAACCCTTTGCCTAGGTCACCCTAAGTTTGTTTTCTATGTTTGTGAGTCTGTTTCTATTTTGTAAATAAATTCATTTATATTATTTTTTTAGGTTCCACATATAAGTGACATCATATGACATTTGTCTTTGGCTTACTTAGGATAATCTCTAGGTCCATCCATGTTGCTGAAAATGGCATTATTTCATTCTTTTTTATGACTGAGCAGTATTTCATTACATATGTGTATAATATATATATATGTATACATATATACAGCTGCACACACCACATCTTCTTTGTCCATCTATCTGTCAATGGACATTTAGTTTGCTTCCATGATTTGTTTATTGTAAATATTGCTGCTATGAACACAGGGGTGCATGAGTTGTTTTTTTTTTTATGAGTCTTTTGGGATTAGAGTTTTCTCCAGGTATATGGCCAGGAATGGGACTGCTGGATTATGAGCATGCATGCTAAGTCACTTCAGTTGTGTCCGACTCTTTGTGACCCCATGGACTGTAGCCCACCAGGCTCCTCTGTCCAAGGGATTCTCCAGGCAAGAATACTGGAGTGGGTTGCCATGCCCTCCTCCAGGGGATCTTTGCAACCCAAGGATTGAACCCCATCTCTGATGTCCCTGGCATTGGTAGCCAGGTTCTTCACCGCTAATGCCACCTGGGAAACCTTTGCTGGATCACATGGTGGCTCTATTTTTAGGTTTTTAAGGAAACTCAGACTGCTCTCCATAGTGGCTGCACCAATTTACATTCCCAGCAGCAGTGTAGGTGGGTTCCCTTTTTGGAAGGCTCTTGTTTGTTTTTCTGAAGGCTCTCTGCATGTGGAGTGAGGGGACTGAGGAAGCAATAGGACCCGGATTACCCAGCACCTGGTAAGCCATATCCTGGCCCTGGGCTTCTGCCAAACGGCAGGTCCCCTGCACCAAGTGATCAGGTCTCCATTTCAGAAAGTCCACCTGGGCTGCGTGGGTGCTGGATTGGAGGAGCAGAGGGGCTGAGTCCAGCTGAAAGACTGTTGCCCCAAGCCAGTGACAGGGGTGGTGGTCGGGACTAGGCTGGTGGATGGGCTGCAGGGAAGGGGAGGGCCGGGGCAGATGCTCGGGCTCTAGTAGAGGGTGATCGCCCCCACCCCACTCTGGTCTAAGACGGGATTCTTCCTCCTCCTCCTCCCTCATCCATTTAAGGGAAAAGAGGCTCCCCCTCTGCCCCACTCCTGAGAAGCAAGACTTTGTGCCTCCCTCCTGAGCCAGGGACAGACAGACTCCTATCTCCCCCATTCTGGCAATGAGAGAGACTCCTTTTCTCCTATAATACCTCCTTCCCCGCAAGAGCATCAAGCCAGGAGAGGCTTCCCCCACTCCTGAAACAAGTGAGTGCCTGTGGAAAAGAGGGGCAGGGGAGCCCCAGGCTGGCAGCTGAGAGACCTGAGTTTTGGGGTTTTTTTAAATAACTTATTTTGTATTGGAGGACAGCCAGTTATGATACTTTTAGGTGGACAGCAAAGGGGCTCAGCCATACACATACACGTGTCTATTCTCCCGCAACGCCCTCCCACCCAGGCTGCCGCACGACGCCGAGCAGAGTTCCCTGGGATCTATAGTAGGCCCTTGTTGATTGCTCATCTGAATTACAGCTGTGTGTACAAGTCCATCCCAAACCCGGGTTTTATTCCCTACCACCCGGTTTCCTAGAGTAGGCCCTAGCCGTATTACTTTGCCTCATTCTCCTTCCTGGTGAAGCCAAAGGGTAAGTTCAAATCCTGTAAACTGTAAGCCAGATTTCAGAATAGCATTCATAGAGAAGAAAGCCTTTTCAGAAGCTGCTGTTTACTCTGGGGGTTGGTAAAAGACCATAAAAGGCTCTGATCGGCACTATTTAAATATTTGTTCCAGGACTGATATTTGCATTTGGGGTGAAATGAATTGATGCACATTATTTATGATTAACTCAGAAGCTCACAGGGAAGGGGGATAATATACTGAGTTAGAAGGCAGGTAAATCAGCCTGATCATGAGTAAAACAAAGCCTTGACCATCAACTCTTCCTCCTGCTCGCTAACTGTATCTCCATCTTGCTTGTACATTTTCAAGTGACTTTCAAAACCTATTCTCAATGCTTTTAAAGGTTTACAACCTCTAGGGGGAAAATGCAAGTGACTGCACTATACAATAAACAGTAAACACTAATTGTTCCCCTCAATGAGAAGCTAATGGTCTTCTAGATTCATCTACAATAGATCCCACTTAACAGCTCACATTCTGCTAATGGTCAATTCGCTTTCGGCAGTAAGGATCCAAGCAAATGACCTAAAATTTTTAAAACAACAAAGGGTACAATAAATGGACTGCAAATTGCTCCTTTCTCCATAAGCAGCACTCTCAGAGGTAAAATTTCAAATTGCTAATGGCCAGCATATTGGACAAGTGGGGATTTTCCTACTGAGAGACCAGGGAAGGTGACAAAACATAATGGCTTTCACAAAGAAAAAGCTGGAAGCTGGGAAAATTAAATCCTTGGATAGGAGGCAAGATGGGAGCTGTGAAAATAGGATCAGAAAATTGTCTAGCTGTCTCTGCATTAGCCTGGGAAGGAGCTTTCTGATTGCTTGTTGCTTAAATGGTATGTTGAGAGCAGAACTGGATACACTAACCACAACCGAAAATCTTGGGTAAATTTAACAAAATCCACTAATCTTCCAGGGAAGAAACTTTAAAAATCACCATTTTTGCACTTGGGTCTTACGGGTACTTCTGACTCATGATGGTAAAGAGCCAAAACTAATTTAATGACATGAATTGATTAAACCCTCTATCAGAAGGAATTCTTAAAAAAGGAATAACTGGAAAGGGGAAATTAAAGTATCATGGGAACATTATTGAGCAGAAACAACTATGAGATCCTTCACTGGACAAAGGGGCTGAAACCTAGGTGTGTGGGGGTGCTCAGGCATTCAGTCAAGTCTGACTCTTTGTGACCCCATGGACTGTAGCCCGCCAGGCTCTTCTGTCCATGGGATTCTCTGAGCAAGAACATTGGAGGGAGTTGCCATTTCTTCCTCCAGGGGATATTCCCGACCCAGGCTTTGTTCTACAATTTTCCTCACCCCAGAGTCCTTTTTACTGCACTTTTTGGATCCTATCTTTAAGAATTTCCCTTTTAGCCCCACTCTACCCCAGTCATGTTCCATTTTCCTATTCTCCTTCACGTCAAAAACCTCTCCAAAAGCATCAGTTTCTGGCTTGACTCCCTATGTCCACTCTCCCCACATTCACTCCAGCCTGGAGTTGGATCCCAGGGCTCCCTCCAGTTCCACTCATCAGACCACGAGGCAATGCTTGTCCACTTGGATAGCAAGTCGCGAGTGTTTCTACCAGCTGATCGCTGCCTTCTTCCTGAAGTTGGCAGTCATGATGGTTCTCCCCAGCTTCTGCAAGAGCCTCCTTATTTATCTCTCTACTTATATTTCCCTCAATACTTTATTCTTCTGACAACGGCCATGGTGATCTTCTGAAATCGTAAATTGGGTCGTGTTGATTTCCTGTGGGGAAGAAACCCCTTCTGATTCATTTTTTAATCACATATAAAATAAAGTCTAGAATACTCTATCATGGTCTTTAAGACTCTGCAAGCTCTGGCCCTTGCCAAACTCGAGCTGTGTACCGACCAGCTCACCACCGACCCCTTCATCCAGCTCCTTTCTCCTTGGCTTCATCCTGATCTTGACAGGCGCACCATTTGCACTTACTGCTCCCTCTGCCTGAAACATTATTTTGGCACTCAGTTCCCTTCCACGTACTTGTTTTGGGTTTAATTTTCTCCTCATCAGGACTTTGGTTTTCCCACTTGGTATGGATTGAATTGTGTCCCCTACCCATCAAGTTCATATGTTGACTCTCTAACCCCCAGTGGGACTGTATGTGGAAATAGGGCTTTCAAGGAGACTTTATGCTCTTTCCTTCCCCACTGCCCCAAACCTGCCCCCACTTCCAGTCTCTGCTTTGTCATAGAACTTGCCACTTCCAGACTGGTCTACCTCTTCCACACAGTCAAAAAGGGCAGATGCCTTGTCTGTTCATCAGATTCCCATTTCTAACACAAATTCTGCACCCGGGGACATTTTAATGAATATTAGTTGAGTGAATGAATGTGTATAGGAGGGTAGGAGGATAGACTTCCCTCAGCGTTTTAACCAATATCTGACATTCAAAAAAAATTGCAGAATATTTTTTTTCAGTAGTTATATTCTACTTCCTTTAAGATGCCCAGTAGAGCTGACACATAGGAAGCAATTCTGAGAAAAATGCTGATGAGCCAGTAGAGGCTTGATTGTCATCATGAGACTCCTTAATCAGGAAAAGGAAATTGTAGCCATCGCTATTCCCATCGCTGTGCTACACAGAAGAATGTAGACACTTTATGCGCAAGGCCAACCAGGATGTGATAAGCTTCTGGGCTGTGTCTAACATATTTCAGATTATTTTCTTAGGACAGGATCCCACAAATGGAATTATTGGGTCAACGTGTACAGACATTTCTAAGGCATTTGGCCTATTTGGTTGAAGGAGTAGAAGGACTAAATTTCAGTATTTATAAGATGACTATTAGTGACTTATTTAAAAAGGTATAGAAAGATTCCAAACAATCATTGGCCAAGGATAAATTAGAATGAAAGAGAAATATTTTTTTTCAATGGGGGATCATTTTCAGATGCTCTCAGGCTCCCCATCATTGGAAATATTTAAGCCTTCTTTGACTGCCCCTGATTGCATAAGAAATGACTCTGTCCCTAGGTAGAAGTTGATCCACAGCAGTGTTTCCCAAACCAACTTGTCCACCAGAACCATCTAAAGGGCTTTTATAATTTAGACTCTAGAGGACTTCCCTCGTGGTCCAGTGGTTAAGACTCCACCCTTCAAATGCAGGAGGTGAGGGTTTGATCCCTGATTCAGGACTAGGATGCTACATGCTGCACAGCAAAGCCAAAAAAAGAAAAATTAATTTAAAAAAGCTAAGACTCTAGACTGCCTACATAGATCCTGCATATAACTCTTGCAAACCATGGAGCTGTATGCCCTTCCAACCATATTCTAACATTGCTCGCTCCCAACTGTCGTTCCATGACATGACGGGTCTCTCAGACATAGGTGACGGTGTCAGAGAATAAAGCTCATGACTTTTCCTCTCAGCCAAGAAGAGCCGACTCCCTGGAGAAGACCCTGATGCTGAGAACGACTGAAGGCAGGAGGAGGAGGGGACAACAGAGGATGAGATGCTTGGATGGCATCACCGACTCAATGGACATGAGTTTGGGCAAACTCCAGGAGATAGTGAAGACGGGGGAGCCTGGCGTGCTGCAGTCCATGGGGTTGCAGAGTCAGACACGACTGAGCGATGACTGAACAGCAAAAAATGCTGCATGCCTGAAGGAACTCAGGGAAATGATACGCTTCCTCTGTCTGCGCGTCTGCCACTGCGTAAACAGCTCACCTCTCCTAACCCTTATTCTCCTGACAAAATAAACCGGGACCTTGCAGCAGTGTGCATGTTCGAATGCCCATTTCTGTATGTGGGCCGCTGGCTCTTCCCCCGCCTCCCAGCCCTGTCCACAAGATGCCCGCCGTCCTGCCGTGGCTCACCACGCATGGCCCCAGGCTGCTCTGCACTCACTAGCCGAGCCCCGTCTCCCTTTGCCTGGTCTCAGCCGCAGTTAAGGAAGTGGGAGCAGTGCTGTTCTCTAAGGAGCTTCAAAGGCCCAGGAGAAGGAGCCCCAGGTGAGGAGTGAGCAGGCTCTCATCTTCAGCCTCCTGGAGCATTTAAGAGGACATTTGGCCCACGGGCTCCCTAAGACAACTTCTAGAGCTAAACTGCGTGGGGCCATTCTCCCCTGAGCTTTTAATGATGGTGTCTGGTAGTGTCCTGCTGCTACCAAAAACCAAACACTCGTACCCTAGGGCGCACGAGCCAGAGAGCGGTTAACTACGGAAGCCTAGAGCCCGTACTCCGCAACAAGGGAAGACTGTGCGCCACGCCGAGAGAGGAGACCCCCTCCCCACAGCTGGAGCAAGCGGCAGCAAAGACCCAGCTCAGCCAGAAGTGAATAAACACAATGTTAAAGAGTGAGGGCGAAAGTAAATTACTCAGCTTGTTCTGAAAGTGGTCTTGATGATAAACGTTTAAACAAGTTGAAATGATAGTGGCTCAGGTGGGCCACACTGAGCCAGGAGTCCTTCCCTGGATACGCGGTGTTTGAGGGCAGAGAAGGGGCTGTGTACGTCTCTGGTACCCATTAACTATGACTGCAGCCCACTATCGTCAGTGTGGTTTCAGAAAGTTCTCTGAGACATGAATGTCTTCTATCATTTTCTCTCATATTTTTAGAACTGGATTTTGCTTTTGCTGAGGCTCCTTTTCCAAGACTTCTTTTAATATTAACATTCCTATTAATACTATTAAAAAGCTTTCCATTTCGTATTGACTGTAGGATGAAGACACATTCTCTTAAAACATAGAATTAAGATTTTTGTTTCTGAGAGTCAAGGATTTATCCTGGTTCGTTTAGAAAGGGTTTAGATCTTTTCTGTTCTCTTCAGGACATTCTAGCTTTGAAAACACTGGAGGTGTTTTGAAATGGACTTGTAATCAAGCAGGAATTGGAGCATTTTTGTGTTCTTGGTATTAAGGAGAGCAAATGGCGCAGGAAATATCTGATGAATGAATGAACAGATATACGGAATGGGCATGTGAATAGACATGAAGGAATCTATGGAAATACATGGCAAGCGTTTATGGAATGTATTTATCCAGTGTCTGACAGACCTTTACAAGCTTTGTGGCAAAAATACTCATCTTTCCATAATCCCACATTTCACTCGTAAAATGGAGATGATGGAACACAACGCAGATGGTTGTTCAATAAAACTATGCAGTGCCTGGGACTCTGCTGGCAGTCCAGTGGCTAAGGCTTTGCTTTCCAAGGCACAGGGTGAGGGTTCGATCCCTGGTTGGGGAGCTGCGACCTCACGTGCCTCATGGCCCCCAAATCAGAACAGAAACAACAGAAGAAGCATCGTAACAATTCCAATAAAGAGTTTAAAAATGGTCCACATTTAAAAGAAAAAGACCACACAGGCCTGATACAGAGTGACGTGTGAGCTCTGACTCTAGAGGCTAAAAAGAGCTCTCTCCTTCCCATTCAAAATTTAAACCTATTTTTTATGAGAGTGGGGGGATTATCAACTTCTAAGGACATCAAAGTTGCTGACATTTTGCTAGGAATTCTTTTTAATTCTGTGATTAATGCAAACTCACAGTAAAGCAGAACTCTCCCTTACCAGCCTGTGTGCATGCTCAGTCACTCCAGTCGTGTCCGAGTCTGTGCGACCCCGCGGACTGTAGCCTGTTGGGCTCCTCTATCCATGGGATTCTGAGGCAAGAATACTGGAGTGGGTTACCATGCCCGCCTCCAGGGCATCTTTCCAACCCAGGGATCAAACCTGCATCTCCTGGGTGACAGGAGGATTCTTTACCACTGAGCCACTGGGGAAGCCCCTTATTAGGCCTCGTATATGCTAAAAGCTTGATCGTCTTAATTCCTGGATGAAGGAGTTGGTACGCAATGGGGCCTAGCTCTCTGTGTTGAGTCATAACTTGGGGGTCAGGAGGAGAAGCCTCTGTTTTTTCCATAGCTTCCTAGGTGACTTAGAGGATGTCTGGAAACTCCTCCTGATCCAGCTTCCTATGTCACAGGTGGAGACCTGGAAAGAGTTGTCCACAGATGGTCAAGGTGGTTTCCTGTTGGTTTCTGCTCCTCTACCCTCACTAGATCACTCCTGCAGTTTCTCATCTCAGTGCCCATTTTTACCCTGTCTGTTGTACGTTCTTGTGATTTGGGCCCCAGGGCCATTGAGAGTCGGTACCAAAGACAGGCTTGGGTGGTATTCTGCGGGGCTGGACTCTGGGCTATGCAAATCCAGCAACTGGCTCCAGGCCAGTAGGTAAATTCTATGAAAATAAGCTCACATCTACACCCTGGCAGAGGAAGCTGGGCAAGACCCCTCCCTCTGCCTATTCAAACAGGTGACCTTAGCATTCCGACACCATGGATCAGACGCAGGGGAGAGCTACTGGCGACGCGGAGGCAGCCCAGGGCAGAGGCTGAGAGCCTGGACTCTGGGGCCATGTGGCACGCCCACGTTCCAACCCGCACTTACTGTCTCTGTACCATGGGCCAGTTCCCTCCGCCATAAACTGGGGATAATATTACCTGCCTCTTAGGGTTATTACGAGAATTAAGTGGGCTAATATTTATATTATTATTATTTATATGGGCTCATTAGCCCAGAATGGGGCCTGGCATTTCATAAGTCCTAGGTAAATGCTGGTCAGTGCTCTGTTAAATGTTTCTGGAAGCACTTTCCGTCTGTCTGGATCAGAGACCCCTGGTGCCTCTTCAAGGGGTGGGGGATTTGACCACGCCAGAATGCTTGCTGCAGGGAATTCTCCGGTGGTCCAGTTGTCACACACAACCATGAGCCTTCACTGCCAAAGGTCCGCGCTCAATCCCTGGTTGGGGAACTAAGATCCTGCAAGCTGTATGATGCAGCCAATATATATATATATATATATATATATATAGAGAGAGAGAGAGAGAGAGAGAGATACATATATATATGCTTTGAAATGTAACTGTCTTCATTGGGTTACTGGACTGTCTATGCTCTCCCATCTACTGAGACCTCCTGACCAAAGGGTTGGTCTTCCTCCAGTGAGACAAGCTGGAATCCAGTTTTCTTTGAAGATGCCTGGGCTGTTGTGTTGAAGTCGCCAGGAGGCACTAGTGGTAGTGAGTACATCTGCCAATGCAGCAGACGCAAGACACGTGGGCTCGATCCCTGGGTGGGGAAGATCCCCTAGAGAAGGAAATGGCAGCCCCCTCCAGTATTCTTGCCTGGGAGATCCCATGGACACAGGAGCCTGGCGGGCTACGGTCCATAGGGTTGCAAAGAGTCAGATGGGACTGAGCACTCACGCAGGCTGTCACATTACATTTCTGCAGTCAGTATGTAGCAAACCCTGCTAGACTTGTGAGAACCTTGACTCCTGCACACCCTGCTTTACCAGAGAGCCCTGGGGTCCCAGGGTGACAGAGGTGGCAATGAAGCCCAGGCAGTCTGTGAACCAGTGTCCCTACATGAAGTCTTTGTACCCATGGAAGAAAGCATCTGATCCAAGCTCCACCCCTGGGGCTAGAAAATTAATGTCTAATCAGACCAACATGGTTATTACACCTGACCTTCCCCAGAATGCCATAAAGCAATGAGGACAGCTGTTGCAGGGAAACAGAAATCCTAAATTCCACTGGCTTTTTTAAATCAAGTTATTACTTTAAAAAATAGTAACCACTATTCTGGATTTGTGCTAATCATTCTCTTGCTTTTCATTATAGCTTGACTTTATATGCTGTACCCTAAGATATATTTTTCAGTTTTCTGCATGTTTTCAAACTTTCCATAAGTGGAATTACACTGTATGCATGCTCTTTTGAGTCTGGCTTCTTTAGCTTGACTAGTTCTCAGATTCATTAGCATGGTTGAGTGTGGTGAGGTGTTTATTCCATTCCGTGTCTATACCACTATTTATTCATGTCTACTCTGCTGTCAACAGAAATTTTGATTGTTTCTATTGTTTGTTTGCCTGATTGCTATTGCAAATCATGTTGTATTCCAGGGAATTCTCTGGTAGTCCAGTGGTTAGGCTGCGTTTACTACTAGGGCCTGGGTTTAATCCCTGGTCTGGGAACTAGAATCCTGCAAACCTTGCAGAATGGCAAAAATAAATAAATAAATAAATAAATAAAGCCCTAACAAATCATAATGTGTTCCTACAGATCTTACCTGTTGCCTTTGTGTAAATGGAATCACTTGCATTTCTATGAAGGCTATAGAATCTTTCCAATGACTGCGCTTACATTTCTTCATTTGGATTTCAGATTACCTCTGTGATGATTCTTCTACTGAAAGCTGCAAAGAATTTGCTCCTACCCTAAAATAAGGGAGGGCTTCTCTGGCGGCTCAGACAGTAAAGAATCTGCCTGCAATGCGGGAGACTTGGGTTCAGTCCCTGGGTTGCAAAGATCCCCTGGAGAAGGAAATGCCTTCCCACTCCAGTATTCTTGCCTGGAGAATCCCATAGACAGAGGAGCCTGACAGGCTGCAGAAAGAGTTAGACATGACTGAGCGACTTTCTCTTTTAAAATAAGGGAAAACTGGGTAAAATACAGCATCATACCTTTCCTTGGGTGTTTCACACAGTAGATGGAAAGGCAGCTAGGTTGTTGGAATTCCAAGGAGGGAAAGGACCCGCCCTGAAGTGGGAAATGTGGACTGTTACACCTGTGGCCCAACACAGGAGGAGGAGGAGATGCCAGCCAGCATGTAAGCGGGTAAGAAGAAATCAGCTCAAAAAAAAAAAAAAGAAAGAAATCAGCAAAAATTGTAACCACGGGTTAAAGGCTGAGTATCGGCGGGTATGACAGTACACCACCCCAGAGGAAACCCGGCCTTCACTGCAGCTCTTCCCTGGGGCTTCCACGGGCTGCGCACGAGAGCACTGGGGGCTGGGCGGGAGCCCAGGGGCGCACCTCGCCGGGGTCTGACCTCCGCTGTCACAGACGCACACCTCCACGTCCCCGCCTGGACTCTTCGCCTCTGGGGAGTGAGCAGCAAGCCTCCACCCCCACAGACGGTAAGGAAGGGGATAGCAAAGGGAAACATAGGGGGACTGACAGGCGTCCCTCGGTGCCGAGTGAGATCCTAATTGTGGTCATAATTTTGAAGGAAATTGAGTCAACTGGGTTTGTGCAATTAGATAAAGAAACAACAATACAGTATACTAATGCATATATATGGAATTTAGAAAGATGGTAACGAGAACCCTGCATATGGGACAGCAAAAGGAACGCAGATGTATAGAACAGTCTCGTGGACTCTGTGGAAGAGGGCAAGGGTGGGATGATATGGGAGAATGGCACTGAAACATGTTAATTATCATATGTGAAATCAATCGCCAGCCCAGGGTTGATGCTCGGGGCTGGTGCACCGGGATGACCCAGGGGGAGGGAATCGGGAGGGAGGAGGGAGGGGGGTTCTGGAGGGGGAACATATGCATACCCATGGCGGATTCATGTCAATGTATGGCAAAACCAACACAATAAAATAAAGAAAATTTAAAAAAAAAAAAGCATCCAGTTGTTTTGGTGGGTGCACAGTCAAGGAACAGTAGTGGTAGACCAGGGCTTGGATTTTCCTAGGTGCCTCAGCTAAGGCGTCTTTTGATTGCAAGTAACAGAAACCCTCTATGGAACTAGCTTAAACAATAAGAAAAATGAATTATTTAACTCCAAGGAAAGTTCAGAGGTGGATCAGGCTCCAAGGTTGGTTAATCCCATGGCACAAGGATTTCCTCAAAGATGCAGGTTCTTCTTTTTTTTTTTTTTTCAGGTTTCTTATCTACTTTGTTTGTCCACAGATGGGTTTCTTCTCATAGTTATATCTTGCTCATGATACGTCTAAGGGTGGCGATTAGGCCTACTTGCTTCCTCATTCATGTAGAGCAGGAGAGAAAGAATAGCCTTGTTTCTTTATTTTTGGCCACGCTGGGTCTCCGCCCCTGCGGAGGCTTTTCTCCAGCTGTGGTGAGCGGGGCTGCTCCGGAGTCGCAGTGAGCAGGCTTCTCACTGTGGTGGCTCCTCTTGTTTTGGAGAACAGGCTCCCGAGCACAGTCTCAATTGTTGTGGCCCATGGGCTGAGTTGCTCCTTGGTTGTGGGGTCTCCCTGGACCAGGGATCGAACCCGTGTCTGCTGCATTGGCAGGCAGATTTCTTTACCACTGAGCCACTGAAGAAGCCCCAAGAAAAGCTTCTTTAGCCAGGGAACACAGGGCTTTTCCTCCAGATGCCAGGAATGACTGTGGGCTCGCTGGCTTCCATCAGGGGCCTCCTTCAGGAGGGCCATGGGGTCACCTAGGATGGATTTAGAACAGTGGTTCTCCAGGTGGGATTTTGGGACCAGCAGCATTAGCATCTCCTGATCATTTGTCCACAAAGTAAATTCCTGGGCCTCCATGGGGACCTATTAAATCAGAAATTCTGGGTATGGGATCCAGCAAGCTTTAGAAGCCCTTCAGGTTGATACTGACTCACAGTAAAGTCTGAGAACCCCTGGCTTAGGATAGCAATGGCGGAACACCATGGATGACATGAGGATTCTTAGGAAGGAGAGTGAGGGTAACAGACCAGGTGAGCCTCTCAGAGTGAGAGGCAGTCAGCAGAGTTAAGGGTGCTTACCCGGGAACGGTTCCAGGGATGGGCTCTGAAGCCTAAATAGGGAAGGGAAATGAAGATGCAAAGGAATAATGGATGGCGGGAAAGTGAGGCTAGTGAACCGAGGAGCTCAAGGAGGCTGCAGAATTAAAGTGAGCCGGCAGTAATGGCCAGGAGAATGGACTCACTGACCTCAGCTGCAGGAAGTATAACTGACCGAGGGTGCTCTGTTTGCACCAAGATCGCAGGGACCACAGGCTGCTTCCAGCCAGCAAAGATGCTAAGGCCTGCAGGTTCGGGGGCACACGTTCTCGACATGGCTGACTTTGGCTCGTGATCTTGAAGGACACCCCCTCATGATCCTGACAAATCTTCCTTAGATGGCAGGATGATCCAAGCGTCTCCCCAGCCTTCTCTCCCATCCTTCTGCATTCAGCATCACCCAACTCTCTCCTTATCATTTCTCACCAAGGCACTTCCCCTTTTAAAATCCTTGCACAGGTAATTCCATCTTGGCAGCTGCTTCTTGGAGGACCTAGACTAACATGGAAGGTGATGGTCTTGAGTAGAGTGTGAAACTGAGATTATGGGTCAGGCACTGTGCTATGTGTGGAGCCTGAGAAATAAGTAACATGGTCCCTACCCTGCAGGAGACCCAGTAAAAGAGAAAAATAACCTCTGATTGCAGGATGGCATAGGAAGGGCTATAACAGGGACTGCCCAGCAGCCCTGCATGTTGTTTGGGCATTCATAGTGGATGAGGAAGATAGTGACACTTTGGGGAGGTGGATATCCCACCTGCTGAAAACAGACCCATTAGGAAATTCCCTGGGAGTCCAGTGATTAGGACTCGGCACTTCCATTGCAGAGGGCATAGGTTCAATCCCTGGCGGGGGAACTCAGACCCTGCAAGAAACGGTGCTGCCAAGGGAAACACATTGGCTTAGAGCCAGGCTTGGTGTTCAGCTGTTAGTCTCTTGGGTGTCCCCACGAATACCTGGCTAAGGATATCTCAGTTACTCCTTTGGACGAGCACAGCCTCCTTGGATGTCACTTCCCAAAGCATCATAAGGCAATTCCCATTCCTGTGGCTTCACAGAAATGGAGAAGAAAGGCAAATGTTTCATGCCAAGGTGGTTATGATAACGACAGTCCCTGCTTTCTGTCTGCATTTCTCCGATAGTTCCCTCAGTGGGTGCCACCTGCATTGCCCCTGCTCACCTCACTAGGCGGTCGTAGGGTCATGAGGCAATGCTGAGAGCCACCCTGAAATCACTGAGCTTCTCTATCCTGCGTGCACGTTACGGCTGGACCCACTTTGGCCACACACCCAAGGGAAGGACGGAGCTCCACTCTAAGCAGGCTCAACCTCCATGCTGAAAGGCCATCATCCCCTTTGGGTTCTTTAGAAATTTATCTACTATTGAAGGATAATCACTTTACAATATCGTGATGGTTTCTGCCGTACATCAACATGAATCAGCCACAGGCACACATGTGTCTCCCCCTTTTGAACCTCCCTTCCCCTCCCTCCCCTCTAGGTTGTCACGGAGCACCAGCTCTGGGATCTCTGCATCATACAGCAAGTTCCCACTGGCTGGCTGTTTTACGTATGGTGATGTATATGTTTCAATGCTGCTCTCTCAATTAGTCCCACCCTCTCTTTCCTCCTTTGGATTCTTAACCCAGAACTGGATTTCAGGGAGACTGAAGAATCTCCTGGAGTTGTGTGTCCATTTGTGTTGAGTGTGTGGGTGTTTATGCACTTGAGGGGCTTAGAAAGGGGTTGGGTCCAGGCTTTCGTTATTTCTCAAGAGTTCATGACCTTAGGAATATTAACAGTAGGCCACTTCTTTTTGAGAGAAAACTATTCAAACAAGACCTTAGAAGGTAAGGATGTGAAAACTCTGCCCTTAAAGCAGATCTGTTGTAGTATTAATAGTTCTCCAGCTTTAGGTTAAAAGAAAAGTCACTTTAGCTTTGTGGTCCTACAAGATATGCTGGAACTTTGTGGGAAAATAATCAATGGGGGACGGTTTACGCAATAAATAGGAATTAACTTTGCTCCTTACAAAATCCTATGTTATAAGAGGACCTTTACCTCTGGAACACTGTCCTGGGAAACTGAGAACGAAAAATAAAAAAGCATCACAGTTTTTCCTTCCGTTCTTTCTTTCTTTGTGGACACTTAAATAGTCTTAAGATGTTTGCATAATAGTAGGGGAACGTTTTCATCAGGACGCTACAGGTACAACAGACCGCTGTTGGAAATCGCCGGACTAACCTCCCTGTGCGACCAAAAAGGCCAAATTCAGCAGGCAAGTCTGCGAAGCCTGTTTCTCTGGCCGGTTCCGCCCGCAAACACCGGAGGGCGCACAGCCCGCGGACGCCGCGGCGGCGGGCACCGCGCGGGGTGCTCGCCGAGCGGTGCCGAGCGGGCCGCGGGCCCCGGCGGGGAGCGCCTCCCTCCGTCCGCAGGCCGGTCGCTCCCGGCCCCGGCCCCGGGCGGGAGGCTCCGCGGGCCCCGGCGGGCCCCGATGCGAAGGCCCCCGCCGGCCGCCCTTTCTCGGAACGCAGAGCCAGCCTGGCCTCCCGGCCTTCCGGCCTCCCGGCCTGGCAGGTGCCCGAGCTGGTAAGGGACAGACGTAGGTCAGTGAGCACGCTGACGCTTCTAGGACGAGAAGGAAATGGTGGAGTAGACGGGAAATCGGCCTCGGGTTCGTTTACTCATTTTTATTCTCCGGTATCTGTCACCTGCTCTGTGCTACTGTGGTTGCATCCCACGTGGAGGGACTCGGCAGTGATAACCGGAGGGGGGTCTTTAGAGGCAGCCTTCGGGCTGTTTTTGTTGTTGTTTTGTTAATTGCAGCAAAAGATTAACAACGTAAAATTTGCCAGTTTAACCTTTTTTTTTGGCCGCACCGCCCAGGTTACAGGATCTCGGTTCCCCAACCAGGGACTGAACGTGGGCCAAGGCGGTGAAAGCCCAGAATTCTAACCACTAGGAAACCAGAGAATTCCCTCCACTTTAACCGTTTTTATTTAATGTATGTGCTCAGATGCTCAGCCATGTCCCAACTCTTGGTGACCCCGTGGACTGTAGAGCCCCAGGCTCCTCTGTCCAAGGAATTTTCGGACAGTACCGGTGGGTCGCCGTCTCCTCCTGCAGCAGGTCTCCCCACCCAGGGACTGCACCCTCGTCTCCCGCATCTCCCACTCTGGCGGATGGATTCTCACGTGCACTCGTGGTGCATTCAGGACCTTTTTGTTGTTGTGCGACCGTGGCCACCATCCACCTCTAGGACTTTTTCATTTTCCCAAACCGAAATTCTATATCCTCATTCTCCCTATCCTCTCAGGCTTTGGTAACCTCTAATGTTTGCTGTTTGAATTTGCCTACTCTGGTTTCCCTGTATAAATGGAACCATTTCCATCCTTGTGTCTGGCTTATGTCACTTAGCGTAATGTCCTCAAGACTTGTCCATGGAGCGTATGTCAGAATTTCATTTCTTTTTAAGGCTGAATAATAATTCCATCATATGTATGTACAACGTTTTGCTTAGCCATTCACCCACTGATGGACACGGGTCATTTCCGTATAGCAGTTGTGAACAATGCTGCTATGAACATGGACTTACAAATACCTGTTTGAGTGCTTGCTTTGGATTTCTTTGAGCAGTGAAGTTGCTGGATTGTACAGTAATTCTGTGCTTAAATTTTTGAGGAGCTGCCATACGGCTTTCCACAGCAGGCGCCTCATTTTACATCCCCACCAACAGTGCATAAAGGATGCCATTTTCCTCCACATCCTTGCCAACACCTGCTTTCTGGTTTTTGATGAGAGCCATCCTAATGGGTGTGAGGTGGTCTCTCACTGTGGTCTTGACAGGCTCTGATTTAGACTGATTTTGTTCACAGTTTTATCCATGACTTTGATGTACAGAAAATCAAGTACATCACATAGAACTGGAGATCCATAGCTTAGTAAAAAAAAAAAAAGTTGTGATTTTTCTAAATATGACTTTATGATGAATGAAACAGCAAATGTTGATTGTAATATCAGACCATGTTAACAGGGAACAAGCACCTAGCACAGTGCCTCCCTGTCTTGATAGCACACAGGAACCACACATAAGATATCAAAAACACTGATGTCAAATTCCCCGGAAAGTCAGTGAAAATGGTCTGGGATGCAGCCTGAGCATCAGGATTTTAAAAGGTTCTCTCGTGATTCCAACGTGCAGCCCAATTTGAGACCCTGAGCTGTTGCTATTCTGTTGGGTTCAGGCCCAATGAGGCTTCCCTGATAGATCAGTTGGTAAAGAACATGCCTGCAATGCAGGGGACCCCGGTTCGATCCCTGGGTCAGGAAGATCCCCTGGAAAAGGAAATGGCAGCCCACTCCAGTATTCTTGCCTGGAGTATTCTATGAACAGAGGAGCCTGGCAGCTAAGAGCCAGACATGCCTGAGCGACTAGCACTTTCACTCTCACACTTTCATCATCATTTATAAAATACGTCTGAAAAACAGCACTATCCAAAGAGTGAAGCAGTGAGTCCTCTTTCAAGGGGCATGCCACGGGGTCCCATCCACAGACGCTAGCAGCGATGTTACAGGGGCAATCTGGAGGAAGCTGGGTGACGGCAAAGGTCAAAGGAACCCAGCCCCAGCGCTGAGGATCTATTGGTGCTTTCTGGTTCCACCCTTAGGGCTAAGACACTCCCAAAGGGAGGAAGGATTACTTTTCTAGTTTATAGTTGAAGAAGTAGAGGCTCCAAGGCTGGTCCAGTGTTGCGTATGACCCACAAGCACCCTGATGGATGGTCTTCCAACCTGAGTGTCTCAACTAGAACGTCCAGGGTATAAATCACCAGAAATACAAGGCTGAGTTTAGCTATTATGAGGCCATATTGAAAATAAACCCTCTGGCACCGACCTATGCAGGCGAGAGGTGGTACTTGAAGCTTTGACCTTAGCATCACGTATGTCAGAGCCTCCAGGAAGGCAGGCAGTGATGTAATCTACCTCCTCCCTCCTCAATTTACAGATAAGGAAATGGAGGCCCAGGGAGGGTCCTGGGTGTGTCCTGCTTATACACTTATATTTGGATGCTCTGACACCAAGAACAGCTTCCTCCCTCCCTCTGCCTTCATCAAACAGTCCTGCCCTGGCTCAAAACACCGGGAGCTCAGCACCTTCCACAGAACCGCTTGCAGAGCTGATTCAGAGGGCACACAAGTGAATCAGTCTTTTCACTTTATTGATAATTTTGACTTTGATTCAAAACTGCACGACTGAGTCTCTGCTTGATACTCCAGACTCAACTCTGGATGACTCACGCTTAATTTGCAAGAATTAAATCAGCGCACAAAGAATGCATATTTCCACCTTTGCGGGGTTTACCGAGAAAGATCTGTTCCCCGATTGCTCTCAAATTTCTAAAGAAGGGAAATGTCGGCATCAGTGAGGTAGGGCACATCTGCCTGGGGACACTCCACAGGAGAGTCCAGCAGGCCCTGATGGGCGCCTTCTGGTACTTGGGCCACCAGTAGCCACACTAGCTGCCACCCGGGAAGCTGCCCTCTGAGATGAGGCTGCCAAGAGCTGGGGCGACCATTCCTCAGCAGCCCACCTCCATCCACTCACCCCGACCCCAGATCATCACCAACAGGAACGGAGGGGATGTATACTTCTGGGGAAAGGTGATTACGCAAAGGTGTGGCTTCTGTGCTCTGGCTTACTTCCCATCAGGCAGCTGCATGTAAATGACTCCCACATCCCAGGGGAGGGTGGAGTCACAAGAGGGAAAGAATCTGGGGCAGAACCAGTTTTACACTTACCTGAATGAGAAATAAACTTGTCCGTTAAGTCATTAAAATGTGGAGTTTTTTTCTTTTTTGGTTATTGCAACTAGCAAACCCTTGCAGAGCTGCCCAAATTGGACTGCACTGAAATATAAATATATAAACGCAGAATTTATCCCAGTACCTGGCACATGAGAGGCTCTCAAGAAATGTGCATTGGGCCAAGGCAGAAATGAATCTAAAACATATAATTTCATGATGTACTTTATCAAAAAGAGGTTAGGAAATGCTCATAAATAGCTCAGGATGTCAAAGGTGTTTTAATTCCTTGGTAACTCAGCTGTTAAAGAATCTGCCTGTGATTCAGGAGACCCCAGTTCAATTCCTGGGTCGGGAAGATCGCCTAGAGAAGGGATGGACTACCCACTCCACTATTCATGGACTTCCCTGGTGGCCCAGATGATAAAGAATTCACCCACAGTATAGGACACCTGGGTTCGATCCCTGGCTTGGGAAGATCCCCTGGAGAAGGGCCTGGCAACCCACTCCAGTATTCTGGCCTGGAGAATCCCCATGGACAGAGGAGCCTGGTGGGCTGCAGTCCGTGGCTTTGCAAAGAGTTAAGACATGACTGAGTGACTCAGAAATCATGGAGTGGATTTCTGAGTCAAAGGAGATCAGCTTCACGCCTGGAGAGCACCAAAAACAGACTAAGGAGCCATTAGGTTGACTGGAGGCTTCTCGGCTGGCTCTCGGGGTGTCGCAGAGCCTTGTGCAGAAACACTGTCACAGCCTAGAACGTGCTGCTTCCTGGAACCTCGGAGCTGGAGGTGGCTGAGAACCTAGACAGGTCTTCACGGGTGAGGAAGCCGCAGCCCGGGGAAGTGGGTAACTCACCCAGGAACCCTCTGTCGTCAGCAGACCCGCAGCTCAAGGCAGGTAAGTATGGATTCAGAGTGGGAATCAGAACTCAGTTGTCTGGATTTGGGGCTTCCCAGGTGGCTAGGTGGTACAGAATCTGCCTGCCAATACAGGAGATGCAGGTTTGATCCCGGGGTGGAGAAGGCACCCCAGGGAAGGCGAGGGCAGCCCCCTCCAGTATTCTCACCTGGGAAATCCCATGGACACAGGAGCCTGGGGGCTACAGTCCATGGGGTCGCAAAGAGTTGGACACCACTTAGCAACTAAACGACAACAACCTGGATTTGAATCCTTGCAAATTACTTATGGTTCTCATGCTTCTGCTGCCTCATCTTTAAAGCAGGAATTAATAGAACAGTACCTACAATGGGGTTGTGACGAAGATGAAGCGAGTTTATACACTGAAGTATATTCAAGTATACTGACGTAGAGCCCTTTTCCTGGGCCCTTAGGCCTTCAGAATGAAGACATTCAACACCATGGAAAATGGGGAATCATAAAGAAGCAGAGGATGCCAGAAGTTCTTAGACCAGATGCTCGGAACACGGAGCCCGAGAAACCGAAACCTGATTGTGGAATCAAGTGTATGAACTGATGCTGGTGCACATGGAGTCACTCAAGGGGAGTGGAGCATTCAGGCCTTATTCATGTCTCAGGAATGCTCTAATGAGAGTGTAAGTACACTAGTGTTCCTTGGTGCATGAAAGAAAAGAAAATATAGCAAATGTAAAGTTAATCCTGAGGGAGAAAGAGAAGCAGCCAGGAAGTGAAGATGGTCAAACACTGCTTTTCGCTGGTTTGAATGGTAAGATTCAGGCAACATCAGCTGTTGTGGATTGTACATTGCAAAGGAGTCTGTTGGGCTCTAGAAACCATAGAATGTCAGGTTTTTATAGAATTGCCTCGAATCAGTTAGTGTTTCACCGAACAGAGCACACACAGCCTCCCATCAAGTTTTCCTGGGCCAACCTTCATGCCAGGGAGGAATTCCTTAATATATCCACAGCAGATGGTTGCCGACTTCTGCTTGGACTCTCCGTGACGGGGGCCTTAGGGAGCCACAAGCGCCCACTGGTTACCAGGCAGCTTTAACTGTTATAGAATTCTCCCCCGAGCAAAGCCAGCAAGCAGTCTGCTTCCCCAGAATGCTGGCCCGTTGTTCCTACATTCATCTTCTGCTGTGAAACATAATACATGTCTTTGCTCTCTCTCTCTTGATGGTGATGAAGTGGAATTAGACCTTTCCGGGGAAGAATGCTGGCTTTGACATTAACTTAGCTATTGGATCTCAGATAAGTTGATTAAGCTGTCACTCTCTTGACTTATTTATCTTTAAAGAGGGGCCTTGAATTTTCAGAAGGCTCTTGTGAAAGGTAAAGGAAATAAGCATGATGTCCATAAAATATGGTAGAGCCTGGACCCAAGTATTTATCCAAGAGATGGTAATTGGAATGATTGTTATTTGGTTTCAGCTCTTGGGACCCCAAAGTCTTCTCTAAGTTAAATAATCTCCATTTCCTCCAGCATCTCCCACCTGACCTGGTGGTTAGCTCCCACCCCATTCTGTCTGCCTCTCTTTCAGTGCTTACCATCAGGATTCATGTCTCCTTCCTTTATTAGTCTTCATCCTGGAGAGACCTGCAATGCAGAGAGACTCAAGGAAGAAGAGCTGCGGTGGGCTCCTGGAGTAGGAGTCCAAGGGTTCTTTATAACTTGGGGGGTTGGGCCATTCCTGGTGGGAGGAGGTCTTTGGGGGTGAAGGAAAGTCAGGGTCAAGACCTGGAGCTCAGAGGTGGCTACTCCAGGGCCCTAGTCTAGGGAGGGAGAGAAAGCTAAAGGGGGAGATTCAAGCTTTTCTCCCAGAGCTTTCAAGCCTTCTCCAAGGAAAAAGAAGCCAGCTGGGATTCAATGGAGATATTCTGATTACTCAACCATAAAAAAGAATGGAATATCACCATTTGCAGCAACATGGGTGGACCTGGAGATTATCCTACTAAGTGAAGTGAGTCAGACAAAGACAAGTATCATGATGTCACTTATCTGTGGAATCTGAACAATCATACAAACAAGTCTATATACAAAGCAGACACGGAGAATAAACTGATGGTTTTACCAGAAGGGGGTGGGGAGGGATGAGCTGGGAGGGTGCGGTTAACAGATACGAACTACTACAGATAACTTGGACAAGCCTGGAGGATGACTGTGTAGCCCAAGGAACTATGGGCGGCATCTTATAACAACCTGTAAAGGAAAATAACCTGGGAAAAGACTTAACTGAATCACTTTGCTGTACCCCTGAAACAAACACAATATTGTTAATCAACTATATATTTTTTAAAAAGACCAAAAATGAGATGAAGGAAGGATCCGCTTGCTAAATTCTATTTATCACCCTTGATTTGGGCACCGCAGGGCCATGAAAATGGTTTAAATTTGTGCCTTTTTGCACCCACACTGCTTCGGATGCTACTCAGTGACTAAGCTTGTGTCCAACTGACACCTTTAAATTTTTTTCAAAAGAACCATTTTTAAGCAAGTTTTCCTTGTCCTGAACATGAATTACTGATTTTGAAGATCAAATGGGGAAATTTGTAAGAATTTACAGTGCCTAGCCAGTTGTAAGTACTAAATAAATGATGCTATTTGTAAGTAATATTAGTATAAGACAATCTTGCTAATTAATATTGTTAATAAATGTTACCAATAATCTCGGATTAGCCTTGTTAGTGTAGAAGGCAAAAGCATCCACTCCAGTACTCTTGCCTGGGAAATCCCATGGACGGAGGAGCCTGGTAGGCTGCAGTCCATGGGTCACAAAGAGTTGAACATGACTGAAGTGACTTAGCAGCAGCATCAGCAGCAGCCTTGTTAGGTTTAATTTTCCTGATTTCAGTAGTTTAGCCTGTTGAGGTTGAGCTGTCTATCACACCTGCTACACACACACACACACACACACACACACACAGGGCTTTCCAGCTTCAAGCTGGACATGTGCAGCATGTGGGATTTTCTTGACCGGGGATCAAATCCACGCCCGCTGCATTGAAAGTGCAGTGACTTGACTACCAGGGAAGTCCTAGACACATTTTCAACCAGTGTGCTTTCTGAGTCTATCCCAGCAATTAACACAGTGACAGAATCTGATAGACCCTGGTACATGAAGTGTTCACTCATTGGAAGGAATTTTGCCACTAACGTTCTTCTTCTATTCCAGAAATATATTTCTCTTCAATGTTCAAACTTTTAAAGAACATTTTCCTACTGGCATTAGCATTACCCTCTCTATTATATAAATTTAAACTGCAAATACCTATGGAGGAACCACATATGGATCCCTAAAAACCTTAGACTGAGCGAGGCAGTGAACAGGAGAATCCTGGGCTGTGCAGAAAAGGCAGAAGCAGGGGGCTAAGAGGAGACAAACCAGTGAAGAAAGGGGAAACCGGGCAGATGACAGACTTCGTTCACATCCCACACTTGTCTTGGAAAGACGTTTTCATAAATCTCACACACAGAGTACAGTGGGTCAACTGGCGGCCCCTGCAAGGATATTGTCCTGTCCTGGTCCTTGAAAGCTGTAGTGGTGATCTTATTCAGAAACAAAATTCTTCACAGACAGAAATAAATCAAGGGTCCTGAGAAGAGCTCCTCCCAGATTATCCAGGTGGGCCCTAAGTCCAATGACATGCATCCTTACAAGAGACAGCAGAGAGAGATTTGAGACATGGGAGGAGAGCGTCCTGAGAGGACAGAGCAAAGGTTGGAGGGACACAGCCAAGGAACACCAGGGCCACCAGCAGCTGGAAGAGGCCGGGAAGCAGTCTCCTCCTGAACTCTCAGAGGCCGTGTGGCTCAGAGAACACCTTGGTTTCAGACTTCTGGCCGCCAGAGCTGTGAGAGAATGCATGTCTGTTCGTTTCGCTTCTAGTCACCAAGCTTGTGGTAACTGTTACAGGAGTCTGAAGGACCACCTCACTTCCTGGAGAAGGAGTGAACCACGTCTAAGCTCTCAACACCTCACAACCACGAGGAAGTAGGACATGAGGTTTAATGTTAATTGGAAAAACTCAAACAGGTGATTAAGGAAGTACTCTGTCAGAAGTCAGATGATAACATCTCCTGAGCAAGCAGCATCCTGAGTTCATTACCAGCACAGAGGCCTGACGGCTCTGAGGAGTCTGGCCTGAGGGGAGGAAATGCTGCCTGGGTGACCGGCGGGGTCATCTGGGCGCCTGGGGAGGCGGGGAGGAGGCCAGGCTGCCGGCACCAGCGTGTGACTGGGAGTCCTCCTGGGGCTGGGACTTCCCTGTCTGCCAGAGTTCGCTTCCATTCCTGAAACAGGAAACAAAAATAAAGCTGCCGCTCTAAGATTACTGCTGAAGCTATGTTCATGCCTGTGGCACCTGTGAGTTCCTTTTTAAAGTGAAGTCCCCCATGTGGCTTTTAAGAGGGCCGTGAGTTGTTGGTCACTCAGTCTGTGTGACCCCATGGACTGCAGCTCATCAGGCTCCCCTATGCATGGGATTTCCCAGGCAGGAATACTGGAGTGGGTTGCAGTTCTTTCTCCAGGGGATCTTCCCAACCCAGGGATCGAACCGGAGTCTCCGGCACTGACAGTCACATTCTTTATCACTGAGCCACCAAGGAAGCCAGAACCGTAACTATGCATAGACAACTCAAAGAAGCTGTCATTCTGAGTCTCTAGGTGACTGTCCCTTTATTAGGATAGTCTGGGTTGTGCTGTGGTGACTGACAGCCCTCAAATCTCAGTAGCATAAAGCAATAAAGATTGTTATGGGTTGAGTTCTGTCCCTCCCCTGCCCCACCCAAGTTTAGAAGTTCCAGGTCTCAATCTCTCAGAATGCAACCATGTTCAGAGACAGGGTCTTCAAGAGGTAATTAAATCAAAGTGAGGCCACTCCAGTGGGTTCTAACACAGTATGATAGGGGTTCTTATAGGATGAGAACATTCTGACACACAAACACGGAGGGAGAAGACAATACAGAGATAAACAGGGAAGATGATCAGCTACAAGCCAAGGAGGGGGGCTCAGGACAGGTTCCTCCCTCACAGCCTCAGAAGGAGCTGGGCCTCATGCTCACACTTCTAACCCGCAGCACCATGAGAAAGCATCCGTGGTTGCAACCAGCCAATCTGGCCCTTTGTTAAGTCAGACCTAGCAAACTCATCCAAAGGTTCATGCTTGCTTACGCTAAGTACCCATGGGTAAGAAGGCTGTGCCAAGGATGGTCACTTAGGAGCCCCAGCTCATAGGGCAGCCACCATCTTGAATGTCACCAATTGTTGGGTTGGAAAGAAAGAGTTTGGGAGGGCCTGGCACTGATCATTAAATGTAGCTGCTCAAAAAGGCACAAATCACTTCTGCTCAGGACTCTGACTGGAAGAGTCACATCAGTTCAGTTCAGTAGCTCAGCCGTGTCCGACTCTTTGTGACCCCATGGACTACAGCACGCCAGGCCTCCCTGCTCATCACCAACTCTTGGAATTTACTCAATCAAACTCGTGTCCATTGAGTCGGTGATGCCATCCAGCCGTCTCATCCTCTGTCATCCCCTTCACATGTCTCCATGTAAACAACAAAGGGAGGTAAGAAGTACAGCCCCAGGTGTGCTGTGGAGGTGGCATTACAGGTTCTAGTCCAAATGCAGAAATGTGCCTCCCATAAGGGTCCTATTGAGGACCCTCAGTATTTTGGGCTCCAAAATCAGTGCAGATGGTGACTGCAGCCATGAAATTAAAAGACTCTTGCTCCTTGGAAGAAAAGCTATGACCAACCTAGACAGCATATTAAAAAGCAGAGAAATTACTTTGACCACAAAGGTCCGTCTAGTCAAGGCTATGGTTTTTCCAGTAGTCATGTATGGATGTGAGAGTTGGACCATAAAGAAAGCTGAGCCCCAGAGAATTAATACTTTTGAACTGTGATGTTGGAGAAGACTCTTGAGAGTCCCTTGGACAGCAAGGAGATCCAATAAGTCCATTCTCAAGGAAGTCAGTCCTGAATATTCATTGGAAGGACTGATGCTGAAGCTGAAACTCCAATACTTTGGCCACCTGATGCGAAGAACTGATTCACTAGAAAAGACCCTGATGCTAGGAAAGATTGAGGGCAGGAGGAGAAGGGGACAACAGAGGATGAGATGGTTGGATAGCATCACTGACTCAATAGACATGAGTTTATGTAAGCTCTGGGAGTTGGTGATGGACAGGGAGGCCTGGCGTGCTGCAGTCCATGGGGTCACAGAGAGTCGGAAATGACTGAGTGACTGAATTGAACTGAACTGAGGACCCTCAGAGTGGGTAATACATTCAGTTTACAAATTCCTCAAAAAAGAGAAAAGAAAAGAAGAGAATGCTTTGCTTTACTCTCCTTTCAATGTTCCTAAAATACTCAGAACCTGCATTTCCCGCAACTAACTTCTAAAATGTTTATCTAACTGACATCCACGTCTGCTGGGTTTTCTATGAGAAATTATATGTTCTCATTTTGATGACAGTCTATAAAAATAATGTGAATACAATTCATTTCATCTCGATAAAGCATCATCTAACTCTTTGTGTAAAGGCCCAGAGAGTAAATATTTGAGGCTTGGGGGGCCATGTGGTTTCTATTGCAACTACCCAACTCAGCACTGGAGTGCAAAGGCAGACATAGGCACGTAGATGACACAAATGGATGAGCAGGGCTGTGCTCATCATCAAGCCTTGGGCACAAAGTCGGGCAGCAGGCGGGCTCTGGCCCACGACTCACCTTTTGTCGATCCCCGACTTCTGTGATTTTAATGCCAGCATGTGCAGCTGCATTTTTCAGCTATGCTAGCCCAGTGGAGGTCAGATGACTTAAAGCTCTGATGGAGAAACGAATGTTTCTCAGTAGTTCCCGGGGAGAAAATTGGTGGAGGAATGGCGTCATAACAGGGCACCCAGGATCGTCCTTCCGCCCGCCTGCACAGGACCTGCACTGTGGTAGTTGGTATCATGTTCAGCGGCAGGATGGTGGGGTGGGTAGGCTCTGGAGCCAGACTTGTCTGGGTTCAGATACCATCTCTGTCACTTATGCCGTGACTGACCGTGGGCAAGCTACCTGACTTCTGTGTTTCAGGGCCCCCCAATGGCCTCTCTCTCCCTGCCTCTCTCCTTCTGTTCCCACCCCGCCACCCCCGTCCTTTCTCTTTCTTTCTCTTTCCTGCGCTTCCTTTTCTTCACAGCCTCCCTTTTCCCTCCTTTCTGCTCCTGCAGACTGGCTGCCTCCGTAGGAGCTCCCTTCCGAGCACCTGACTGTTTGCCACTTCCCCTGGCTCCACTTTGGAGAGGAACCTTCCGGAACCTTCTGATTGCTCCGCCGTGGTATGGGTGCGCTTCTGGCCGCATCAGCTCTGGCTGCAAGACCGAGGACTCTAGCCCTGCTTCGTCAGGTGTTTGTCCCCTTCCGCTGGAGCTCCATCACCTGTGGACCACGTGGCATGGCACGGCCCCAGCCACTGGCTGCCATCTGTCTAGCATTCATTAAAAGAGAAACCAGGGACCCGCTGGAGCTGACATCCCCACACAGCCCTGGTCTGTGTTCAGCTGCGGCTTCCTGCTTCACGGTTGATTCCTTGATTCCGCATCACTGCTTCCTCTCGGTGATGAACGTCATTGTGCCTTCTGTTGATCCCAGTCAAGTAATCAAAGCTCCTAGAAGTACCCGACCTTAACACAAAGCCTGTGCCCACGGCAGGCTCGACAGCCACCTCGATTCTCGGGGCTGGGAGCAGAGGCACGTCAGAAGGCCATGTACCCAGTGTTTCATCAGAGGGTCAGAGCGAGAGCCCTGGGTGGGGCAGGCCCCTGGGAAGCAGGGCCACAGGGCTGCCACCTCTTCCCGTGGACCTGGGGTCTGAGGGCAGCGCCTCTCTGTCCACAGTGAATTTCTTCCACATACCCTGCTCTTTGCCTTTGGTGCTCCTGCCAGGGTTGGGCTCTATGAAGGGCAGAGTTGTGTGTCTGATGCCCATCCCCTCTCCCCCATTCAGAGCCCATGCTCCATAGTGGTGGTGATGGTTTAGTTGCTCAGTCGTGTCCGACCCTTTCGGCCCGTGGACTGTAGCCCTCCAGGCTCCTCTGTCCCTGGGATTCTCCAGGCGAGAGAACACTGGGCTGGGCTGCCATTTATTTTGTAATTAGAGCTGCTAAGTACAATTGTCCCACGTTTCTTTGTAAGTCTAGGTATGCTATTTTTTTGGAGAGTGGATAACCGACTGTTAAAATATCATTTTCCCAATGATGAAAACCTAATCTTAGTTATATGCTGTTGTTTAGTTGCTACGTTGCATCTGACTCTTTGGGACCCCATGGACCGTAGCAGCCAGGTGCCTCTGTCCGTGGGGTTCTCCAGGCTAGGATGCTGGAGTGGGCTGCCAAGGCCTTCTCCAGGGGCCACTTTCTCCTTGTCACACTGCGAGCCCCACATCTGACAAGTGGGACATGTTAGGTGTTCAAGCGAATGGATAATGAATGGGTGTGGGTGCTAAGGGCCTGGGCAGGGCGGTGGGGCGGGGTGGTGGTGGCGGGAAACAAATGTAGCAGGGGAGTCTACACTAGACTCGGGCAGGAAAGCCATCCCTGAAGGACGGCAGGGAGGCCTGGAATCTGAGGCCCAGGAGTGAAGAGTCAGGCAGAAGGCGGGGCACAAAGCCCCAGGCAGAGAACTCCCAGGGGCAGGGAAGCCAGGTAATGAATAAGCAACAGAGCCAGACCTGGAACTCGACTCTGCGCCTCCTGGGATAGTCATGAGAGCCCCAGGTTTGGTTCTGTTCTGGAAGGATTAGAGTAGGTTGCTGTCTTTTCAGCCTCAGAGTGATTAGAACCATTACCTAGGCAATTCCCTGCTGGTCCAGTGGTTAAGACTGTGCTTCCATTTCAGGTCCCTGGTGGGGGAAGGGGGACTGGGATCCTACGTGCCCTACAGCTTGGCCAACAAAAAAAAATCATTGCCCAAACACTCACACCTAATCAGAAGACTCTTAATATTTAATATTCCCTTGATTCTCAAGAGGAAACTATAATTGCCTACTAGTCTCACTGCAGCTGGGACCAAGTTACTAGGGGCACCACAAGCTGTGTGTGTGTGTGGGAGAGCCGATCATTTAAAAAAGCAGAATAGCTTAGAAGCACTGGGAAGATAAATAGCTAAAAAGATTAGTAAAGGAGGAAAGTGTTGAGTCATTTATTTGAACCCTCAGAATGGACTAAACACCACGAATGGATAGAGATGATGCTTTTAAAACCCCTAAGAAAACCCTTTGCCCACCATCTTTGTTGGCTCAAAAGGAGAGTTCAGCACTAATCCAAACACAATACGAGGCTGCCTAAATTAGAATCCCAGAGCTCTTAGCACGGTAAATGTCAGGACAGAGTAAAAAGGATTCATCATCTACCCAAAGCGAAAAAAAATGCTTTGCATGGCTGAGGCCCTTCCTTCCAGAATGGAAACACCAAAGCATCAACAAATGTTTAATGAGGACTTACCGCATGCCGGGTCCTCACAGAGAATTTCCAAAAATAGCAGCCCGTTTGTGTGGCTGTCCTGGAAGACATCGGATAGTAGCACCTCCAGTTCCCGTGTCCACTGGAAGCGCCACAGAGATGGCGAGTCTCCACCAGGATTTCGCCTCCCATCTCTCTCGGTGTCCACCTTGCTTCTGCAACAGCATCCAAGGCAGGGCGTGAACTCTCGCTCTCTTCTGCTTGAGGGTTCCCTTCTCCTCTCTTACTTCACCACCATTCAGGGGGCATGTTTAGGAGACAGGGTTACAGACTGACCACCTCAACTGGCCTTCCTCCAGCCAGAAGCCCCCTGAGGCCACCCAGGCATCCAGGAATCCCGGGCCATTAAAAAGTGACACGCCTGGCTTAGAGCAGTACTTGATGAGTGGGCCTCCCTTTCTCCTTCTCTGGGCCCACACCATTCCCTCTCCAACAAGGTTCTGGAACCCACTGACCTATTTCCATCTACAGCCCACCCATAACAAGGCTCTGAAATATTTTCCTCCCACTTTCTATCTCAGGCAGACACTTAGAGTTTACTGGGCCATGAGGGATGTTGGTAGCTGGAGGTAACCCTGCCCAACTGGGAACCCTAAATGATGTTATGACCAGCACCCACACGGTGGATACACTCCAGTTACTGATGAGCTGCTTGTTACAACCAGGCTACCATCACTTCATCAGGTTTAACCAAATAATGGCTCCTGAAGGTAGTGGGTCCTGACCCCGTAAACCTGTCAGTGTTACATAGTTTGGGAAGAGGGTCTTTGCAGGCGTGATTATGCTAAGGATCTTGAGATGGGGATATCATCCTGCATTGTCTGTGCCTTAAAGGCAATCACTTTTATCCTTAAGGAGGGAGAGAGAGGGAGATTTGACACACCCACCAAGGAGAAGGCAGTATGAAGATGGAAACCAGAGACTGGAATGAAAAGGCAAAGTAAAATTGCATTTGAAATGAACATGTCAGTGAGGTAGATGAAGGTGTGTGCTTTCGTGTTTTTTCCAACGAACTCCTGTATTTGGGGATGCACGAGGCAAGTTCAACAATCGCATTCTAATTCTTTGCTTGACAGATTCAAGTGCTGGCGAACCTTGGCTTACAGTGCAAGTAAGTAGAGACAGAGGAATTCTCTTAGAACAGCACGCAATTCTTTGAGCTCCTAAGGTATGTGCCGAAAATCGTATTTTTCACCTATTAGATGACAGCTCAATTAAGAACTCCTTCAGTGTTGCTCAAGGCAAAGAATGGGAAACTATTTGACATGCAAGAGGGTTTGTTATCCAATATTAGAGTTGCTCATTTTTCTTACTCTCTAGGAAGTACACCAAAAGTCATTTACCCCCGACTCTTAATTATACCAGTTACTGTTACTCGGCTTTGTTTGCTTTTATTCATTTGAAATACAGTTGACTTATAGCACTGTGTAAAGTAGAAAGCATAATGATTAGACTCACATAACCATGAAGTCACAGATGTCATACTTCTCTTATGGCCGAGGAACGTTCCACTGTGTATATGCACCATATCTTTATCTACTCATCTATTGATGGAGCTTAGTTGGCTCTTATATGCTGGTTATTTTAAATAATGCTGCTACCAGTTACTCTTACTTTGTCAGCTTATTTTCATTCCTGATATACTCAGGAAGGGTTGGGAAAACTGAAATATCATTCATCTAGATTCTTGCTAATCAATGTGATTAAAAATATAGAATTTTTAAACTGCACGCTTAAACACACGGAGTTTTCTTCAAGATCTGGGAACTGTGAATTTAGCTCATTCAGTATACAGAAAATGTCTACCATGGAATCTAAATGTCCTCAGCATCAGGTCTACCAGCCAAATCAGTATTACTTTATGTTAGAAAAAGGGCAACTTTATTTTCTAATTAAAATCATCCTGTTAATGTGTGCCCTCCATGATATTTCTAACTCTTCAGTGTAGGAGGGATGCAGACCTAAGGTACAGAGCCCGTCATGAACATGGAGCCTGAGTGAACAAGGCTCAGAGGGAGAACAGGTCATCACAGGGCTCCATCCAGGAGGAGAGCCTTCGACCATCAAGTTTGAGATGAGTTATGGTGGAAGAAGTGAGCTGTGCCAGCCTGGGTTCTCTAAGAAACAGATGTCAAGATGGACTTAAAACGCTAAGACTTTATTAGAGGGAACAAGGATGGGAGAATATAGAGGCTGGCAGAGTGCAGGGAGACTTCTTGGCCACAATGTGAGTCTGAGACCATGTGGAGGGAAAGGGTGAAAGTGTCGAAGGCTGCTGTGAGGACTGAGGAAGGACCACGGAAGCAGTCCTCATAGGCCATCAGAGCAAGGCCATCAGAGGCTTCTGGGGCCAGAGCTGGCCACCAGGGGAGCCCCGAGTTTCTCAGGACTGACGTGGTACCCTGGCCACATCGGTGGTTGGCTGAGCACAGCGATGGGAGCATGGTGATGGACTTGGGAGTGTAGTAAACGAGGCCTCAGTCAAAGGAGCGCCTTGTCCTTGGAGGTCTGAGAGGGGCATTCTCATGACCACCCCCTGAAACAGTTGAATGGAAATTGTCATCACTTCTGCTGTCCCCGTCTTCAGTTGATTTGGAACAAGACATGATGACCCGGGCCCAAAAAACACCCCATTTCTAAGCCATGGTTTGAGCCTTAACAGAAATGTACTGAAGATGGACCAGGGACTTCCCTGGAGGTCCAGTGACGAGGTCTCTGTGTTTCCACCGCAGGGGGCAAGGGTTCTATCCCTGGTCGGAGAACTAAGATCCCTCAGGCATCACCACGTGGCAGAAAACAAACAGAAAGAATGAGTCGGTTTGCAGCAATAGGGTTCAGGATGTACTACCCCAAAATAGGACACCTTGGCTTATTGAATGTTTTAAGTGGAAGGAATTTGAGGAAAATAAAGTGCAGGCAGGACTCTGATTTTCCTTGTCTCCTCTGAAGTAGGTCTTAAGACCCTCTGTGTGAGGCACTTTCATTATTATGCCTGAAGAAGCATCCTTCTCTCTAAGACGGAGGGTTGCTGAGAAGAATCTGGACAGGTCTTGCTAGGTTTCCCACAGTTTCTGCCCCTTATCTCACTCCCTGTCCTAGCCTATCCTTCCACAACTGTCTGCTCCTCATCAAATCTACCACAAAGACCCGCAGGTTTAACCATGTCTTTGGGTCCTCTTTTCCTTATGAAGGTTCCCATCTCACATAAAGCATATGTTAAGTTTCTTATGCTTTTTTCCTGTTAATCTGTCACGGTCAGTTTAAATAATCAGACCCACCAGAGACCCTTTTCTCCCCACTTCCGGAGTGTCTTGATTAAATGAATCAAATGCTTATATTTCTAATTATCCCTTTGTTTTGGCACCTGGGACATTTTAATACCCTCTGGGGCCATGATCCTAGTAAGATGCCAGATACAGATGAGGGTTTAATCTTTCTAAACATATATTCGATACATTATTCAAAAGAGGGATATCCAAAGAGTATACTTAAAGGATTCAATATTCCAAGTAGCAAAAAGCGTAGGTTAAAGTAAAGCTTTGAAAACTCCTCCTGGAGGTAGAAATGGCCATCAGGAACAGGAGGAGAGGGAGGCGATGGGTTTGCCCAGGGCGTGGTTTTCAGAGCTGTCTTTGGGGATCTTAACGTCAGTCTGCGTATTGCAATCACCTGGGAAGTTTCTCAAAGTTCTAGTGTCCAAGCCAACCCCAGGATCAGTTACATCAGAATCTTTGGGAGATGGAAGCCCAGCTGTGAGAGCTTTCAATCTCTCCAGTGACTCCAATGTGCCGCCAAGGTTGAGTACTGCTGTGCCAGGGGCCAAGGTTGAGTGCCACCGACCCAAGGCTGAGCACATAACCACTTCATAAATATGCATTGAATGAATAGGTGGGTGAATAAGTATCAGCAACAGAACTGAAATGAAAAAAAGAAGAAACACATTAAGGAGCTAAACATGCTTTTAACTTAGATGGAAGGCCCTGAGAGCCTTACTTGGAAGATAAACCTAAACACTCCTCGTTTAGAAACAGTTGCCGCTGGGCTCAGATGTGGGGATTGTCAGTTTTCACAATGAGCCTGAGAAGGGAAGATCATGCCTCGGAAACAGATTCAGCGACAGCAGCAAGAAGAAAAAATATGACAGCTTGAAAGCAAAGTACAGGAGACAGCAAAAGCAGGAGACAGAACTCCAAGGAAAGCTGTCCGGGGCCATTTAATACCGGGGCAAACTGACCGCCAGCCGAGTTTCCCTGAAGGCACGGTCACATCAGAACAGCGCAGTAATGGATGTTCACAGTGCTGGCTGAGTCAGTCCGCAAAGGTGTTCTGTTCTGTCTACACAGTTTCAGGGGCCAGGGGATACGAGGCCAAGCGCTGGGCTTGCGTCATCCCCTGACTAAAACCACCATCTGTTTTTGGAAATCTTGAAGAGTTTAGTAGCTGGGGAAAGCATCACTTTAGAGCTAGAAGGAGGCGCTACTTCCTAAGAGGTGGGTATTAAATGTCTCAGTGGGGCAGGCTGTCCCTCAGTCAGAGAAAGCCCCTTCGCTGAGGGTAAACCAAAGGTCAGACTAGTGGTGCAGAGACTTCTTTGGGGAGAAAATCTGGACTTGGGTTAGTGGTCCAGATCCAGACTTCTCAGACTGAGAAAGGTCAGTTTTTTCTTGGTTTTACAAACCAAGTGTCTTTTTTAAGCAGAGATTTGTTATTTGCTTAGGAGAGATTTCCTCTTTTCTCAGCAGGGAGTTAGATAGCTCTGGTCTGTAAGATAGTGCCTGTTCTTGAGAGTTGTGTATATTCTGGAACAAGGAGGAGATCTAGGTCTGAATGTCCGTGGGAACAGGAAGGCTTTGAAGGCTTAAAGTTGACCCTGCAGGAAGAGGGTGAGGGGGACTGGACTCATTTGAATCTGGATACCCCAGAATGAAACTGGCAACCCACTCCAGTGTTCTTGCCTGGAGAATCCCCTTGGACAGAGGAACCTGGTGGGCTACAGTCCATGGGGTTGCGAAGAGCCAGACATGACGGAGTGACTGGATGATGTGATGTGATCCCAGAATGGAGGGATGTCAGGTTTCCACTTTCCAGGGTAGAATTTGTCCAGCTCAAGGCTGTGCATGTTCTCATGAAGGAGAAGGTACTTGCTTTTTTTTAATTTTAATTTTATATTGGAGTAGAGTTTATGGACAGCGCTGTGTCAGTGTCAGGTGAGCATTAAAGTGACTCGGTTATACCTATGCACACATCTGTTCTTGTTCAAATTCTTTTCCCGTTTAGGTTATTACAGATACTGAGCACGGTTCCCTGTGCGGCACAGTAGGTCTCTTTGCCTGTCTATTTTAAATACAGCAGTGTGTGTATGTCAGTCCCAAACCCCCAACTTATCCCTCCCCTCCACCTTTACCCTTTGGTAACCATATGTCTGTGGCTCTGTTTTGTAAGTAAGTTCATCTGTGTCCTTTTTTCGAGATTCCCCATATAAAGCGATTTCATATGATATTTGTCTTCTCTGCCTTATTTAGTATGATAATCTCTAGGTCCATCCATGTTGCTGTAAATGGCATCGTTTCACTTTTTTTCAACGGCTGAGTGGCACTCCATTGTATATCTGTGTCACATCTTCATCCATCTGCCGATGCACTGTTAGGTTGCTTCCATGTCTTGGCTGTTATAGACAGTGCTGCAGTGAACGCTGGGCTGCGGGCATCCTTTTGAACCATGACTTTTCTGGATATATGTTCAGGAGTGGGATTTCTAGGTCATGTCCTGATGCTGATGTGCTCAGTCGTGGCCAAACCTTCACGACCCCACGGACCGTAGCTCGCCAGGCTCCTCTGTCCATGGACTTATCCAGGCAAGAACACTGGAGTGGGCTGCCATTTTCTTCTCCAGCTGGATCCTATGGTAGCTCTGTTTTTAGTTTTTAAAGGAACCTCCAGACTGTTCTCCATAGGGCTGCACCAATTTCCATTCCCACCAACAGTGGAGGCGGGCTCCCTTCTCTCCACACCTTAGAGGAGGAGGGATTTCTGGGATGAGTAGTCATTCCCATCGTCAATTCCTTTAGCCCACATTAGGTCAGGAAATGAGAACCTGGAAGGTGAAGTCCACGACAAAGGGAAGGCGGAAAGCCCCTTCTTTCTCTGCACTTTCATGTCCTTTTTTTCTAGGCCCCCATATACAGCTTAACATCTGGAGGCAGGCTGAGAACCTACCGAACGTGTTTAAAGCTGAGACGGGTCCAGGCTGGAACCTCAGCACATAACCACGTCCACTTTCGAAGTTCTCGGGTGTCCTTTGTTTAATCTTTCTCTTCTGTCCATGAGCAGCGCTTTGGTAGACTCTGGTTGAGAGTGGCCCTTTGGCCCCTGTGGTGCTTTGGGTAACACGCGGAGGGCCGACTCCACGTTGGAACGAGGCCCCCGGGGTGGCCGCAGAGGCGCTATGAGCGAGGCCGCCAGCAGAGGGCAGGGGCGCCGCGGGAGCCGCGAGCTGCCCGCGGAGGTGGACGCGCAGGGTGGAGCCGCACCCCAAGGCAGGCAAAGCAAAGTCGGGGCCCCTGCTCCTGGCGAGTGGGAAGTAGCCCCGGGACGCTCAGAGGACCCACCCCCGATAATTAGCAAGACGCCAGTGGAGCCAGTATAAGTTATTTGGTTTCCTAGACGGCGCTAGTGGTAAAGGACCCGGCGGCCCGCGCAGGAGACAGAAGAGGTGGGGGTTTGGTCCTTGGGTCGGGAAGATCCCCTGCGGGAGGGCACGGCAACCCGCTCCAGTATTCCTGCCTGGAGCATCCCCCGGACAGAGGGGCCTGCCAGGCTATGGTCCATGGGGTCGCACAGTCAGACACGACTGAAATGACCCTGTGGGACTGAACTTTTGAGAGACATTTGGAATCAGAATACTCGCGTTCAAAAATATATCCGGCCCTTACTAGCTCTGTGACTTGAGGCAGTCCACCCAAGCCAGCCAGTCAGGTTTCCTTACATGTCAAGAGGCATACCTAACATTCACCCTCTGGATTTCTTATGGTTGTGTTAAGGATCAAAAATAAGTCAAGCTCAAAGATATTCTGCAAATGGTATGTGTTATTTCACCTCTGAAACTTTTCCAAGTAAAATGATAAAGTATTAAGGTTTTTTTTGTTGGTGGTGGTGGTGGTTTGGTTTTTTTTTTCCTTTACTGATAATCTGTGTCTCTAACAAGCACTTCAGGGGGTCTATCCAACGGGTGTGGGAAATGCAAGTGGCATCTGTCCCCCCCCTCCCACTTGGGGATCATTCCTGTGAGGAACAGGGAGGTGGAGTAGAATGGCGTCCTCATTCCTGATTTACAGGAAAGATAGAAGATGCCTCTAAAGGAAGCAAATAAATACACTGCACAAAAGCAGATGGGCCTGTACCCAAGATAATTAAGCAGGGAGCAACTTACATTTTTAAGTCACAAAATGACAGTTTAAAGAATAGTAACATTTTGAGTAAAAGTTCATGAGGCTAAAGTAGACAATTGATTCATCAATGTTTTTATTCTATTAAGTTTAGCTCACCACTAGTTGATAAACAGCCATTTTAGGCAGGGCACTGTGGAAGTTGTAAGGTTAAGTAGATGTCCACCTTGCCTTTAAAGAACTGCAGTCTTTCCTGAAAAAATATTTATTTATTAATTTGACTGTGCCAGGCCTTAGTTGCAGCATGCGTGATCTTAAGCTGCAGCATGCAAACTCTTGGTTGCAGAGTGTGGAATCTAGTTCCTTGACCGGGGTGGAACCTGGACCCTCTGCATTGAGAGCGTAGAGTCTTAGCCACGGGACCACTAGGCTAGCCTAAGGAGCTGCATTCTTGAGAAGAAAACACGCCTGTGCAAAGGCGGTGCTGGACCAGGCTTGAGCAGTGAGACCCAACATCCGTTCGTCCAGTATGGCAGAGGCCATGAGCTCGTACACACGTGAGCTTGTACACACATGAGATGCAGTCCAAATGGAGGAGTGCCCTCTGTGTAAAATACACATCTGATTGCAAAAGATCAGTATTTTTAAAAAAAAGCACATAAAATGCCTCAGTAGTAAATTTCATGCTGGCTATATATTGGAATGATACTTGGGGTCTATTGAGTTACAGAAAATATACCATTATATTTTATTCACTTGCTTTTTGAAATAGATGAGAATCAGTTATCTGCTGAATTTATTTATTTGGGTGCGCTCACACTTGACTCGTGCGTGATCAGATGTCATCGTGCCCCTGTTAAGTCCCACTCCCTTGAGTCAACGCCGTTCTCAAGAGCTTCCCTCCTTCTTAGCACACTTCGTACCCTTTCTCCTCCACTTTGCCACAGTCCTTAAAATGTGTTTAGAAAGCAGACTCTGTTTTCACCTGAAATCTAATCTCAATTGGATTCTAGTCAAGATCCAAATAAAATGCTTGGCCTTTCCCGCTGCAGTTTCCCAGTCTCAGAGAGTGATGCGCAACACCTCCCTAGCGAGCAGCGGGTTTCCAGTGCTCTGAATGCCCTGCGCCAGGGGCACGTCTGTCACTATCCACTTTCTTTGGCTACCTCGTATGCAGAGTTGACTAATTAGATGGAGAAATCGCCTGTTTAGAATCTGTTAAGCTTCCTGATGACATATACTATGCAGCTATACGTTTACCGCGCTTGTTTTATACACTGAAACGTGGTAGGTGCTCAATAAGAAGGTGCATTGGATGAATTATAAACGCTGTTCTTCTTTGGGATGACTGACCCAAGTCCAGTCACATGGAAGAAACCTTAAGCCTATAGGGCATTCACTTTTAAATAGGATAAGATGACTTATCCTTTTGGAGATTTTTATCTTACTCTGCTTTCAAAGGCGACACCAAACCTGAACTCGACATTGAACTTGAACAGAGCCCGCCCCAGCCCGCCTCCCGGCGGTGCTGCTGGAGCCCCTGTAAACTTCCCCTCCCTCCTCTCCCACCTGCTCTTGCCGAAGCCCACAAGCCGCCAGCTGCCTTTCCCCTGCGTGGCCCGAGGCTGCCAGCTCTCTGACTGTTTCCCTTTTGTAACACAAACCACACAAAGAAGGGCTCTGGCAGCTGCAGGCCTGTTCACCTCAGCAATTCTGAAAAGTGCTTTGTAATTACTAAGCAGAGAGTCTGGGAGGGTTAAGAGACTCAATCTTTGAAGCAAGATTCATTTCCATTTAGCATTTTGTAGCCAGTTTTCCCATGTAAAAGGGGGAATGAGGACCTACCAGAAGAATTTCACATAGAAATTTTAAAAATTGGTTGACAAGGTGTTAAGCACTTTTCTTGTGAATTGATTTGTCTTTTCCGCATCTCTTGTGAAGTATCTAAGTCTTTTGCCATTTTTAATTGAGTTGTCTTTTTATTGATTTGTAAGCATTCTTTATATAGTTTGGTTACAAGTCATTTATCAGATACATGTGTTATATTTAGACCGTCTGTGATTTGTCTATTCCTTTTGTGTATTTTAGTTAAATGTAATTACAAATTTTGATGACATCCAACTTATTTTTTAATGATTCGCGCTTTTTATATGCTAAAGACCTCTTTGCCCATCCCAAGGTCATGAAGTTATTATGCTTTATTCTAGCAGCTTTGTGGCTGTGGGTGTTATCTGTCTGTCTGTGATCCATTCTGAATTAGTTTTCGTATATGGAGTGATTGAGTTTTTTCCTACCCATGAATTCAGTTGTTCCAGTGATAATGTTAAAAGACTTTCCTTTCTTCATTGAATTCCAGCCAACAATTGGAATCAATCCATACGTCCATGGAGAGATAACTGGGTAAATGATAATATATATGATAATAAATTGATAATATATTCTTCTAATGGAACACAACTCAGCAATTTTTTTAAAGTGCAAACTGTGAATACATGCAACAACCTCAGTGAATTACTCAAAAACAATCTGTTGAATGAAGGAAGTTAAAAAACATGAAACGGTTTTTACTGCATGATTCTACTTGTACGACATTCTGGAAAAGACAAAATGAACTCACTATAGTGACAGAATGCAAATCAGTGGTCGCTGGGGGCCGGGAGAGAACCTTTCTGGTGTGGTGGATCTGTTCTTCATCTCGTGTTGAGTGTTGGTTCCACGTGTATTTGACAATCGTCAAAACTCATCCTTGTGGACATCTAAGGGCTGTCCCAATTCATTGTATGTTAATTAAACCTCAATTTAAAGTATGTTAAAGGAAAAAAAAATTAGAGTGTGAACCTTCCTGAACTCTGCCCAGGGAATAGCCGAGTTCCTCTGTCTCTGCCGTGGGCTTGCTGTTGAAGTCTGGGAAAGAGAAGGAATTCCACACCGAGCGCCCTGCCGCTCCCTGTTCCTCAGACCCTGAGGTAGATTCTTCAAAACATTGGCTCGGAGACTCGCCTCCAAAACCAGCTGAGTAAATAATGGGACTTGGGTGAGCTGTTTTTTCCCCCTCTGTGTTTGGAAATTTGAGCCTGTTGTATGTTTCTCAAGCACATTTCATTGAGATAATTTACATTTGCACAAAATCATGGCTGCAGCCCATCTGCTCAACGATTGTACAAGATCCAACACTTAGAAGCTGACGTGCGTGCGTTGATCTTAGCGAGCAGAACTTGAGCGCCTGGGATCCAAGTTCTTCTGAAACAATCCCCAGCTCCATCCAGCCACAATAGCTTATCATTTCTGACATTCTCTTTGGAACATCACAGTTCATATCCATTTTAGACAGTGAATCATTGGGGGAGGGAGGGGGCCTTCAGTCCCCTGTCACTTCACCAAATTTTCTACTGTCCTTAAAGGAGACTGTGTTGGCAGCTGGGGAGGCGTGGGAGCTGGAAGGGGGTTGTTTGGTTATGTATCCTGATGGTTTTATCACCCGGGATGATTTGTGACAATGAAACAGCTGGAGCAGGAACGTGATTCGTATCAATGCCTGCATGTCAATGGGTTAGGAGTGGAATTACCATCATTTCTGCGCTTTGGTTTTCCCTCAGACGTTGAGACTCCCGGTTTATTTACAGTCTGCGGTACGCACAGCCAGGCAGCTCAGTTGCCGCACAGATGGTGGGAAGGGAGGACCGTGTGCTCTGGGTCGGTGAGTGAACATTAACAGGACGATGCCGGAGGCCAGGGCCCGCAGGAGACGGCAGGAGACCACAAAGGCTCCCTTTGTCTCCCGCGGTTCTTAACCCTTCTGCTTAGTCCCTTTGTCCCAGTTTCATCTGCCGGGACTTGGGAGAGGAGGAGGAGGATGCGGTAGCTGCAGGGGTTCCTGGGCAGAGCCCAGGGAGGGGCAGTAACTCAGGAAGGGGCTGCAGCACACAGGGGCGGGGGCATTAGCAGGAAACAGGAGTGGGAAGGTGGGCTCTGAGCACTGGAGCCGAAGGACAGGCCAGAAGGTGGTCCACAGGCCAGGGAGACTGAAGCTGGCACGACACAGGAAGCACCCTGCTCTCAGAGTGGAGATGTGGCCCAGGAGGCAGGGTCTGGCTCTCATCCAGAGAGCAAGCCCCAGGCCATTCGGGAAAGAGCAGAGTTCAGTCCTAGCCCTAAGAGGCCTGTGGGCGGAGAGTGAGTGTCACGCCAGGACGCCTGGGGAGGTGGCCCAAGATATTGGTGGCAGGCATTGGGCACGCTGTGTTTTCCCTTTTCTGTCTCCCATTAAACTTATCTGCTCTGCCACAGCTGGAGAGATCAACACCCGAGATACGCGAGGGGAAAAGCTTCCACCCCCCAGCCTGCGTCTCCCTCTCAATCATGCATGCGTGTCTGTGTGTCTGTGTCTGTGTCCGTGTGTGTGTGTCCGAGTGAAAAGTCAGAGGTGTTACACCGATGGTTGTCTGCGCACAGGAGGAGTTTTCCTTGACCTTTTCTGACGGGGTCTGAGAATTTAACAGTCAAAGACAGACTGAGAGAAGAAGAGCATATAGATTAACTTAACATAAGTTTTATATGACATGGGAGCCTTCATAAGGAAATGAAGACCTGAAGAACTGGTTAAACCTGACTGTTTTATGCTGGGTTTGATGAGAGGGGACAGTTGTGGAGGAATTTTGTAGAACAAAGTGTAGGAGGGAGCTGCAGTGAACCAGGGGCATTTAGCAAGGTCTGTTTGGATTCCTCTTGGTGTCCCTTTGTCTCTGAGATAAGAATGTTCCTTTCCTCCACAAGAGAAATTTATGACCCACTTAAAGGGAAGATCAGAAATGCACCTGTCATTCCTCAAATTCCTTCAGCTTGTAATTCTGGGGGTAGTGTGTTCTGAACCCCATTGCCTCCCATGTGGTGGAAGCATGAAGTGGAAGGGAAAGTAGTTAAGTAGTCTTCAGGGCTTCCCAGGTGGCGCTAGTGGTAAACAACCCACCTGCAGATGCTGGAGACACAAGACACACAGATTTGATCCCTGTGTCAGGAAGATCCCCTGGAGGAGGAAATGGCAACCCACTCTGGTATTCTTGCCCGGGAAGTCCCATGGACAGAGGAGTCTGGCAGGCCATAGTCCTTGGGGACACACAAGAATCAGACATGACTGAGCGACTTGGCATGCTAGTACATAGTAGTATTCATGTATGTGTTGGAATGAATGAATGAATAATTTAGAAGCCTTTAGTGCAGATGACTCTTCTTCCCAAGGCCATCTTCATAGGTTTAATATTCTCAATCTTCGATTTCTTGGGATAGAATCTGTTGACTCTGCCCTTTGAGCCGTCATGAAATGCACATGCTTTAACTTCCTTCACAGGATCTGGCGTTGATTTATTTATTTACTTTTAATGAAGTTAACTGAAGTGGAAACTGTAGGGTTCTGAAAACAGGAGGGGTCTCCCTACCAGCTGAAGATGTAAGAACAGAGGCTTGATCTGAGTCTAAAACAGCAGACTGTGCAAGAGACTTCACACTCAGTATAACCACGTTCAGAAATGGACCCAGCCTCACGCTGGGTGTCCTTTAGATCTCTCTTGGCCTCCGAGCTCTGTTGGGGTGTCTGGCCTGACTCTTCCCCAGGTACCTGCTTCGGCTAGTGACCAAGGACATCCTGGCCTGCAGCTACTGTCCTGTGTCACTGAAGCACTCCTACACCAGACCCATTTACCGAGTGTCTACTAAATGCTGGCCCAAGCACTGTGGACTTTACAAATATGACCCCCTTTAGTACTCATGCTGACCCTAGAAGGGAAACCTTAACCTCGTGGTCAGAACAGAAGACGAGACTCAGACTGTAAGAAACTTACTGGAGGTCAGAGTTGAAATTCATACTCAAGACTCTCCTTGTCCCAGGCCTGCCCTCTTCCCACTATGCTGCTCAGACTTCCTATCATAAAAGCTTTTTCGTTCTCAGTAGTTTCCTGTTACAATTAAATACCCTGGAACAGTATGAAACCCTAAGAGCTAATGTCTTGGTTATGCCAATAGAAACACAGCTTGGCAGCAAATGGAGATTTAGTATAGGCAATTCTCAGGGAACAGCTGGGGGGCAAGGAAGTCATAATTGGGAGAGAGGACAGAAACTATGATTTAGATGGTTTTGTTCTCGTCTGCAGAAGTTCAGGAAAAGTCACAAAATATATGTAGTACTGTAGGCGTCATTGGCCATTCTCTTCTGGCAGTTTAGCAACTGACGTGTGGTGTTGTCTTTGGGGTTCCTCACTGATGAGTCTGGTGGTCTTGCTTCCATCATGGAAGAAGCTGATAGTCAGTCTTGCATATCAAGGGATGATAGTCATTCCTTGCACATGCCCTAGAACTTTCTGATCACTCTACCCAAGGTTTTGAGTTGGAAACACTCAAGGCAGCAAGTTGGACTCCCTGGGCCAAGGGTGGTAGTGCATTCAAGGCATGGTCCCCAGCACACGGCCAAGACAGGAAGGATGCCTTTGGTAGACCAATTCTGCAGCAGTTTCTGCAACTATGCCTCGCTATATCACCCTAAGCAGGGTTCTTCCGCCTCTCAAAGGAGTCTGTAAATCTGTAAATGTAATTCTGTATATTCTGTATATATAATTTCTTTTTCTTTAAAAAAAATGGTAGTTACATTGAGATGTACTTCATATACCATATAATTTATTCGTTTAAGGTGTACAGTTTGGTGGGTTTTTAGCATATTCTCATAATTATGTAACCATTGAAAGTAATTATAGGAGATTTTAATAGTAATTATAGGAGATTTTAATAATTTCTCCCCTCTAGACCACAGGCATTAGCAGTTCCTCCCCATGCCCTTGTCAACCATTAACCTACTTTCCATATCGACAGATTTACCTATTCTGGACATTTCATATAAATGGAATCATATGATATGTGGCCTTTTGTGACTCTCTTATTTCAGTTAGCATGATATATTCAGCTTGAAAATGCATCATTTTCTTTTATGACCAAATAATGTTCCACTGTAGAGATGCATCATAATTTGTTTATCCCTTCATTCACTGATGGACAGTTAGGTTATTTTCACTTTGGGACTTTTATAAATAATGCTACTATGAACATTCATGGACATGTGGTAAAATGGAACCTCCATTTATGATAAAAAAAAAATCTCTCAACAAAGTGGCCTTTTTGTGTCCTTGAGTAACAGAATACAAAGAAACTAACAGGCTCTAAAAATAACTGCACTATGCAGCGACTGGGGCAAATTACAAATAATAAAATACAAAAAGATGGAAAGCCAACCACCACTTCTGAGGTGCTAGGAGCTGAAACAGGGTACCAAGCCTGATCCCTGCACACAGAACCACCTGAGCACCCCACCAGTCCAGTCTACAATCTGCCCCTACCCTCACCTCATTTAAGGAATGAGCCCGCCCCCTCAGAGAGCAAGCAAGGATACCTGCTAAATTGTTTTCACTCCCTCGGGCTAAAGCAGGAGTCCCAGTAAAGCCTTGCTTGCATTTCTTCTCTCACCTCTTATCAATTTTTATTGAGTAAACAATCCAAAGACTCAAGTCAGTAACAGCTTGGGAAAATGAAAGAGCTGAATCTCTTCTTGTAATAATCAGAATTCTGGGGTGGGGCGAGGGGGTAGGGGTGAGGGGTTGTAGAGGGGAAGGTCCTGGAACCTGGTCCTTAATAAGAAGAAATAACTCTGAAGTGCTGAAAAGTTCCCAGGCAGGAGGACTGTGACTGGCCTATTTGAAGAGGCTCAGGAACGCTGTATTTTCAAAGGTTTTTCACAAATTCTTTTTAGTCGCCTACGAGTGTAAAAGCAGTCATCGAAGCCATCATCATGGACAGAGACCCCAGAGTCGTGGGAGACCTGAAAGGGCAGACCGACTTCTACTCACTGCCCGGCCCTCACGTCGGCAGTGGCTGTGTGGGTCTGCTGCTGAGATGAATGACCAGGTCTTGCCTGGGCTGGGACGGGAAGAGATCAGTGATTGATGAGTGATGTCTGCCGTTGCGGTGGGGCGGGGCGGGGCTGCGGGGAACGTCTGCTTTCTCTTTGCTGTTTCCCTCTTAGAAAGACTTGGCTACCCTTTCTCATTTTATGATGAGACACATAGAGTACAAAGCCCAGATGGAAACATATATGTACACGCCGAGGGACAAAAATAAAACACCTTCTCTGAAGCATTTCTCTAGATAGCAGCTTCCAAAACCCTCCCTGGGCCACACATGGCAAGTTGTCACAACTCCTTCAAGGTCTGACTTAAATAAATCCCGTTTGGCACAGCTCAAGCCCAGGCCCTTTCATTCTATCCTCAGAGAAAAACAGAACAGCTGCTCCTGCTCTTTATTCAGTATGCCTCCCTATTTTTAAGAATTCAGTTCTCCAGAAAGAAAAAAAAATTAATGAGACTCTTCTATTTTAATGAGTTCCTTGTTTGGTAGATTGGCATTTTTCCTCCCTCAAGCTCAAAATTCTTGGTTACAGAGACAAATTAGAATAGAACATTGAGACTAGAAGGGATTTTGATATCATCCAACTCTTCCTTTCACAGATGGTGGCAGAGGCCGTGGACCCGGGGAGGCCTGGCCTGACCAGCCAGCAGAAGCAGAGCTAAGGCCCAGCCGTCTGGCCTGCTAGCCGGAGGTTCTGCTGTCTGACCACAGTGTGTCAACAACCAGTGTGTGCTTTTGGTTTTTGTGCTTTTTTGTCAGGACCACATGGCATGTGGGATCCAAACCCCGTGCAGTAGAAGCCCAGAGTCTTAACCACTGGACTGTCAGTTGTTTTTTTGGTTCTCTCTTTTTCAGTCACACCATACAGCTTGAGGGGTCTTTGTTCCCGGACCAGGAATTGAACAAGCCCTCCCTGCGGAGGAAGCACAGAGTCTTAAAGACTGGACTGCCAGGGAAGTCCTATCAATGTGTTCTGAAGTGAGAACAAACCCAGAACCAAGTTCATTTCAACATGCATCACCGGCTTCCTATCTCAAGGCCTCAGGTATTCTTGCCACAGGGCTTCAGACCATGCCTGGCACCAGACCAGCAGAAATGGTAGATTCATACCTCAGGATCAACACTTATCCAGTGAGGGATGGGGACAGGCAGAAAAAGACTCCTAGTTCCTCACCTCTTCCTTAAAGGGACAATCCTGAGGTCTTTGTGACCTGGTGTCTCAGAGACTCCCCAGCAGGCTGCAGCCCACACCAGTGACCCTCCCGTGAGTGGACCCTTGATCCTCTTACCCTGTCTCACTGCCCTACACCCTCATGGTGCTTCTCAAATAAACACTTCGTACCCAAGTCCTTATTTCAGGATCTTCTTTTTGGGGAAATCAAACTAAGACCATGCTCTACAAGAAAAGAGCTTTACAACGTGTTCAGCAAGAGCTGTGAATTTAGGAAACTGGCTATGAATGAATTTCCCATGTGGACTGATCTTCAGGAACATCCTTATAATTTATGGAGCTCAATGCAGAATGAAAATGTGGGGTCCTTTGTTGAAATATTACTAAGAATTTCAAGATAACAGCATCAGAGCATTAATCCAACGGTAGAGTCCTCTGAGAGGAGGCCTTTGTGATTGTTCAGGTTTCGACTCAATCGCTCAGTTGTGTCTGACTCTTTGCGACCCCACTGACTGGGGGGTCAGCATGCCAGGCCTCCCTGTCCATCACCAACTCCCGGAGCTTACTCAGACTATGTCCATTGAGTCGGTGATGCCATCCAACCATCTTATTCTCTGCCGTCCCCTTCTCCCACCTTCAGTCTTTCCCAGCATCAGGGTCTTTCCCAATGAGTTGGTTCTTCGCATCAGGTGGCCAGAGTATTGGAGTTTCAGCTTCAGCATCTTTCCTTCCAATGAACACTCAGGACTGATTTTCTTTAGGGTGGACTGGCTGGATGTTCAGGTTATATATACCCAAGAAGCTGGCCCTGGCAGCCTTTCTATGTAAAATCCCATTGATGATGCTGGCACACTTGTTGAGCCCCTCCTGTGTGCCAGGCAGTATGCTAAGCCCTTTAGCTTGCACAGTGCCATGTGTTCCTATGACAGCTCCATGGAATAGATATCATTTGTTGGAAAATCTGTTCTACTGTGGAGAAGCAACATTTGATGAGATGCTGAGTGGGACTTGTCCTGTGGTCCTGGGATCATGAGTAATCTTGAAAGCGACAAAAAAATAAAATAACCAACACTAAGGCAAGCAAGGCACCATGGCCTGCTATGGTAGGCAGAATCATGTGCCCCAAAGGTGTCCACATTCTCTTTTAAAATAATGTATTTTAAAAAATTAATTAATTGTTGGCTGTGCTAGGTGTTTGTTGCTGCAGATGGGCTTTCTCTGGATGTGGTGAGCAGGGGCTACTCTTGAGCTGTGGCGTGCGGGCATCTCATCGAGGTGGCTTCTGTTGTTGTGGAGCGTGGGTCCTAGGGCCTGAGGGCTTTGGTAGTTGTAGTATGCAGGCTGAGTTGCCCCACGGCACGTTGGATCTGGCTCTGTGATCAGGGATCTAACCCATGCCCCCCACATCGGCAGGTGGGTTCTTAACTGTTGGACCACCAGGCAAGTTCCAGTGTCCACATTCTAATCTTCAGAACCTGTGAATGTTTACCTAACATGGAAAAAGTACTTTGAAAATAGAATTAAGGGTAAAGACCTGGAGATGGGGAGATTTTCCTTGGTTATCCAGCTGGGTTCAACTGAGTCTTAAAGAGAACCTTCTCTTGTTGAGATCAGTCAGGTAGATGTAACTATGAAGGAAACCCAAAGAGACCTGGCATCACTGGCTTTGAAGGTCCATGAGGTTGGCCTGGAGGTGGCCTCATGAAGATGGAAAAGGCAAGAAGGTCTCTTCTAGAGACTCCTAAAAGAATTGACCCCTGCTCTAATAAAAGAATGAATTTCTGTTACATTAAGCCATTCAGTTCAGTTCAGTTCAGTCACACAGTTGTGTCTGACTCTTTGCGACCCCATCGACCACAGCATGCCAGATCTCCCTGTCCATCACCAACTCCCAGAGTTTACTTGAACTCATGTCCATTGAGTTGGTGATGCCATCCAACCATCTCATCCTCTGTCATCCCCTTCTCCTCCCACCTTTCTTCTCCCACCTGGGAAAGACCCAATCTTTCCCAGCATCAGGGTCTTTTCCAATGAATCAGTCCTTCGCATGAGGTGGCCAAAGTATTGGAGTTTCAGCTTCAGCATCAGTCCTTCCAATGAACACTCAGGACTGATCTCCTTTAGGAGGGACTGGTTGGATCTCCTTGAAGTCCAAGGAGCTCTCAAGAGTTTTCTCCAACACCACAGTTCAAAAGCATCAATTCTTTGGCGCTCAGCTTTCTTTAGAAGGGAACGGCAACCACTCCAGTATTCTTGGCTGGAGAATTCCACAGACAGAGAAGCCTGGCAGGCTACAGTCCGTGAGGTTGCAAAGAGTTGGACACGACTGAGCGACTAACACACACACACACACACACAGCTTTCTTTATAGTTCAGCTCTTACACCCATACATGACGACTGGAAAATAGTCCTCCATACATGACTATTAAGCCATTGAGCTGTGGTAATTTGTTACAGCAGCTATAGAAAATGAACACATCCACATTGAACACTTTATTTATTTGGCTGCTTTGGATCTTAGTTGAAGCACAAAGAATCTTCAATCTTCGTTGCAGCCTGAGGGTTGTTCTGTTTTTTTTTTTTTGTAGTTGCGGCACACAAACTCTTAGTTTCGGCTCATGGTGGATTAGTTCCCTGATCAAGGATTGAATCCCTGGCCCCCTGCATTGGGAACTTGGAATCTCAGCCACGGGTCCACCAGGGAAGTCCCATGTATCCATGTTCTAAAGAAAGACATCAACATTCAGCCAGATGCCTGCTCACAGAGCTCAGGCACCATCTCCAACCCCAGGACCCAGTCAGCGGGGCTGGGGAGGAGAGACTGTGAGCAGCAGCTGATGGTCGGGATGGTCCGGATGCCCCGTGCTGCTTCTGTCTGGGCCCCACACCCAGACCCCAGATCACGGTCTGATTGTGCTTTGCTCTTGGCTCTGGAAGTCACACAGGGAGGAGAGGACGAGAGGTACCCTGGGTACACTGAGTTAAAGCAGGGAGGAGCAAGGGGAGAGTGTCCTGGGACCATCAAGCAACACCAGGTACCTTTAAGTTAACCAATGATCTAATCTTCTTCCCCTGTAAGAATGATGTTTCCCCTCATTGTAGAATGAACTTATGTTCATTTGTGTTTTCCACAATATTTGTAGAGCGTAACAAAGAAAATAAATCTAACACTACCAGCTGCAGTCACTGTAAATATTATGCTGCTTCCTTCAAGTCTTTTATTGACTGTATGTCAAAACTAAGATTATGTACAGCCTTTTTCATTTAACAATGAAATAGCATTGGTGCATTAGTATTTTCCTGCATTATAAAGATTTTTAGAAGAATTTCTTGAATAGCAGCATATTATTATCCAACACATAATGATTTATCTCCCATACTCATACATGTGGAGATTTGTTTCTAGTTTTTCCAATTTATTAACAATATTGTGATGAGGGTCCTTGCATTCCCAGCACAATATAAGACAGTCCTGCACCTTATCTTTTTCTTTTTCCTTTTTTGTGGAAGAAGGCTATCTTTGGATAAATTTTTTTAATCTTTGCCATCAATCTATCAAAAGATCATGAAACTATATATATATATATATATATATATGTTTAAAGGATGGTAATGAATGTCCACAGTCTTACCTCTCATATTAAATCAACAGAATGATAATGCTTATATCATTTAAAACCCCCCTTTTGTGCCTCTCTGATGACATCCCCCCATTAGAGGAAAATATTTTTGTGAATATTCCTTTAGTTTTCTTCATAATTTGACCACATATGCACATCTGACTAAACTATATATTGTCTAAATGTACATGACTTTGTCCTCTTCGTGACTGGAGTTGTAACTTCTGTTTATATTTTCTTTTTTAGCGCCACCGGGGAAGCTCAGGGAAGGAGTTACTTGCTCCCCACAATGGGAGATGGAGAATGACAGCCTGTCCCTCCCGTTGCTGCTGGTGACAAGGGTATGAGTGTGGAGCCCAGGCTTGGCCGGTTGTGTTCTGGGACCTGGGACGCTCACCCTCAAGGAGTGAAGCAAAGATGCAGGGGAAGATGACCACCAGGTGAGGCTGCAGGGCGGCCAGCAGCCCGTGGGGAATGTCCCGCGTGTGGGCCATATGGCAGGGCGCGCTCTTGGCTGGCCATCCCTCTCAGCAGAGTCTGGCGGTGTTCCCAGCTGCCAGGGCTTTTTCCTTCCAACTCATTGCCCAAGCCTGCTTCTCAACATTCCCTTCAATTCTCTGGGTTACTCGTTATCCTTTCAATGCACTGTTTTTCTTTAAGTTTGCCAGAGGTGATGTATTCTTGTTGTCACCACAAAACTCAGACTGTCCCACTTGTCAATTATGGTTGTTTAATATAATTTAGTTTTTTTGATGAGCATCAGGCATTGATCAGGACCCTTATTTCTTGTTAAAACACTGTGTAATGGGGAAATGAGATCTACAGCATTTTTGAAGGGTCATAAGCCATCATAAACACAGCCTATTCGTAAACTGGAAATTCTTTGCTTTAATGCCTTTTATAAATATGAAATTCTATTCTGTTACTGTTGCCTTAGTGTCTTTTACACAGAGACCATTTTGAGATTTATTCTTAAAAAAAAAAAAATCTAACTTTCTACCTTAGGCTTTGTGATACTTCTGGGCCCACTTCTTTAGCTGAGAACTCTGGCGCATGTTTCCTAATTCTGCTGCCTGGACCCTGGGATGTTGACCATAGAATTTCTGTTCTTTCTAGCTGTTGGTGATTTCTCTGAACCTGATCTCCTCCTACTAAAAGTCCCCCACCTCCAAGCCAGGTCCCAGGTCTGACCTACCTGGCATGGCCTAGGGTCCCCTGTGTCAAGTGCTTATGAGTTTATTACCAACCAAATATAGACACTTTATGCATGCTCTTTCAGAAAAGGAGTGCTATCCAAACAATGAGTCATTGTTTTAGTCATCAGATTGGCAAAGATAAAAAGGTTGATAACCAACAATGTTGGTGAGAGTGTGGGAAATAGACCTTCATTCACTTTTGGAGAGTGTTAGTAAAGTTTTCTTGGGGAGGAATTTGGTGATAACTATCAGAAGATTAAGAGTCCATTGCTGGTAGAGGGGAAAAAACTGGTACAACCATTGCGGAAACTAGCTACTCTCTTATAAAATTAAACATGTATCTACCATATGACCCAACCATTCCACTCCTAGGTACCCAAGAGACATGAAAACCCAGGCTCACACAATGCCATGTACCAGGATATTCACAGCAATTAAATTTGTTATAGCTCAAAACTGGAAACAACCCAAGGGTCTGTCAACAGAAAAATAGACGCTACTAATGTGTGCAGCACCATGGATGAATCATATTCACTGCATTTTCCTCCTTTACATTTCTTTTAGGGGCTAAGAGGGGGCTTTTTGAATGGGAAAAAATAAAGCCTAAGAGTCAGTTATCTGAGATGTGGTTTGTGAGTCGTAAACAGTCTGAATTTGATGAGAAAAGGACGTTGGTTATAGTAGAAGGGTCTGGTCCTTTTGGCAGATCTTCTGAGCCCAGAACATTACCTATTCTGCCTAAGGCTAGAGAGGAATTTATAATCCTTAAATCAGTCTGCAAAAGCAGAGTCAAATCAGTTCAAGTCCGAAAATATTTCCAGTGTGAATTTTTTGCTCAACTCTGGTTCATGTGCAGGGGTGGGGGTAGATGGAGGTGAGTGAGGAGCAAGTGTTATAAGCAAACAGTGATACAGCACTTTTTGAGGTGCTGAAATATAAATTATGGTTAAAAAAACCCCACATTTTCTAGAGAATACTTGGAGACAGGTCATAATCAAGCTTGAAATAGGGTGGGGAAAAAAATCTGAGCACCAAAGGTCGTCGGAAAAGAATGAATTGGGATGAAATCAGGATTTGAGAGAGTGAAGGCAGAGCAACAAAAGCCAGCCGAATGAGAGGAAAGTGACGAATTATGAAAGCCACGTGACAGGCTTGGTTTTGTTTTCGCAAACATCTTTCTTTGAACATTCTCACAGTCCTTAGCAGTATGTTGCTTATTTTCAGACAACTTAATATTAATTGTAATGGCAGAAAATGTAATAAAGAACAAAGATGCCATTATTCTTAAGATACTGAACCTCACTTCCTAGTGTCACCTGGAAAGTCGTTGTGACAGAGTGAATTCCTCAACACCATCTAGACAGCTGGTACTCTGTAAGGTCCTGATGGCCAGCAGGTACGATTGCCCTGCTTGCATGCTCAGTTGTGTCTGACTCTTTGCAACCCCATGAACCGTAGCCCACTCCTCTGTCTAGGGACTTTCCCAACAAGGATACTGGAATGGGTTGCCATTTCCTCTTCCAGGGGATCTTCCCAACTCAGGGATCAAACCCAGGTCTCCTGCTTCTCCTTCATTGCAGGCAGATTCTTTACCACTGAGCCACTAGGGAAGCCCATAGCAAGCCAAACACTGAGATGAGGAGGTTTGCAGCAGAGAAAGGTTTTTATGAGTCAGCCAAGCGAGGAGACAGGAGAAGAAATCTCAGAAACACTTCCCAGAAGGCAAGGGGCTTGGGGGTTTTATGGGACAAGGAAGCAGGGCCGTCAGTCTGAGGCATGGGGAGTGTGGGGGAAAGGTGATTGGAAATAAGAAAAAGGTGAGGTAGTCATTCTGTGCAGGTGTGGCTAAGCTACAGGCTTCTTCACAGGACGCAGATTCAGAAAATGGGGGCGCCGGGATGGTCTGAGTGTGGACGTTTTGGTGCTGTGTCATCAAGAGGTCACCAAGGGGACACTTGTGTGTGACCAGTTGGAGAGTCAGTGGTCCTAACCTGTCTTAAGTGCCTGTTGGGCAAACATCTTACTGTTTGGGTTCTGTGCTGCTTGGAGGGCACACGGGTTTTTAATCACAACAGCTAAAGAAAACAAGCTTGGTCAGTGAAGGCAGGAGGAATGGATCTAATGGATGATTATCCTCAGTTTCAAAGGCACCACCAAAAGGAGTAAATATTCCTCCATGGTGCACCTGCTTCTCTTATATTTTAAAAGGCTCCTATAAAAAATTTTCATGGGATTCCAACTATAAACTTGTAATTTTAATTATTTTCCATTAGTCTCTATTTTTATTGTATCTAATGCAAAATTCTGTGCATAACTATTTTTGTTCACATTACAAATCTGAGTGTAAAGTCAATTTTGGTAAACCGAATCTTTCCTTTCATTACTTCTTTTTATAAAAGTGGAGGAGCATTCCCTTGAAGAAATACTTTCAATGCCTGGATCAACAAACTTCCTGTTCAGAATGATGAGACAAAATGAGCACTTGAAATATAACACTGTAAATCAACGACATGTCAATGAAGGTATTTTAAAAAGAAGTTAAGAAAACTGGCATTTAAATTTTTTATGATTTTAAAAATGATACATGTAATTGTAGAAGGGTCGAAAAACATAGGAAATTATTTAAAGAATAGTAAAAAGTTGCAAAAATTATGCAAAGGAAAGTATACATTGTGAAGGACTTCCTCAGTGGTCCAGCGGTTAAGGCCTCACCTTCCAATGCAGGGGGTATGGGTTCTATCCCTGATTGGGAAGCTGAGATCCCACTTCCCTCACGGCCAAAAAATCAGAACATAAAACAGAAGCAACTTGTAACAGATTCAATAAAAGACTTTTTAAATAGTCCACATTTTAAAAAAAGTATACATTGTGAAATTATTACCCCAATCAAACTACAGTTGACCCGTGAAAAGCATAGGAGTTAGTTGTGCCCACTCCTGTGCAGTGGGAAACCCGCATGTAACCTTTGATTCCCCCCAGATTAACTACTAATAGCCTACTGTTTATCAGAAGCCTCCCCAATAACAGAAATAGTTGATTCAGCAGGGAAGTCACTCATGTCATGATAAATGAATGGAATTCCAGTGTCTGTGTTCATTGTTTCACTTTCATCTTATAGTCAAAGCACATGAAAATATTGACCAATTTTCTATTAACCTCTATCCTGACTTTTACTAGTATAACATATTTTTCATATTCTGATTCCTCAACTGCCAAAGTGGCAAAGTGATCTTGTGGTGAAGCTGAAAGAGACGTCTGTTTACTGCGTATAACCTATACCAGAGCGAGTTTGACGGCACACCCCATGTCAGAATTAAAGACAATAAATTTATTGGAAACACAGTGGATTGGGACGTAACTCCACTTATCAAAAAATGGTTGGCTTGCAACTACAGGTGACTGTGGGCACAAGGATTTGACAAAAACAACAAAAATCTTTGTGAGGCTCAGATGGCTATATGAAATATATAATCGAGTATGGTATGTGTTAGTATTATTTGTAAACTGGGTGCTACACATCCTTTTTATCAGTAAAATTGACAAAACACAGAGACATGTATTTTTTCTAGAGAGCCAGGTGTTAAACGTGAATCAGCTCACCTGCTGCTCCTCACTCCCAAGACGTTAACTTCTCTGTCTAGAGCCCCTCTCCCCAGTTCTGATCATACCTAACAGGGCAGGCCCCTGCCTTCAGACAGCGCTCCAGAGTCAAGGCTGTAGCATTTGGCAGAGGCCATGTGCCTGCAATGCGGGGGAGCAGGTCAGGAAGATCCCCGGAGAAGGCAATGGCACCCCACTCCAGTACTCTTGCCTGGAGAATCCCACGGACAGAGGAGCCTGGTGGGCTGCAGTGCACGGGGCCCCAGAGTCGGACGGGCCTGAGCGACTTCACGTTTACTTGCACGTGCCTCTCTCGGTTCTGCACAGCGCTCTTCCTGGGGTTGGACTGGACCCCAGTGTCCTCAAGTCTCAGTTCAATTCCTATCAGTGCAGAGAGCTCTTCCAAGATTCGGTCAGTTCCCCCAAAGGTTGGGCTCTGAAATCCTTGATTAAATTTTAAAATAGTTACACAAATGTTATCACATTTTCCCCCAGAAAGAATTGCCAGCTGCAGGTTCTCTAGCCTAAAAAATTCTTATGCTTGATGTTTTAAGTTCTTGTTTTCACAGTGTTGCATTCTAAACAGTTTAGATGAAGTCACTTTTTACTTGAGTGTCTGTGAAATGAAGCAGGGTCTACTGGGTCCACCTGTGTGTCTATGTGCTGGTGTAAAATGATAATTCATAAGAACGTTGCTTTTACTGAGCCAAATAGGTTTGTTAACTTGATCAGTGAAGACTCACAGGGTTTGGTAAGAGAAAACTTCTCAGGTACCCACAGCTGAGAAACTCTAAAGAAATAAGGCCAGAATAATTGCAGTCTTTATTTCACCAGTCTCTTCTTTGGGATTAAATTTAGCTAAGATCTTTGCCTTGGGTGGCTCAGATGGTAAAGAATCTGCCTGCAATGCAGGAGAGCTGGGTTAGATCCCTGGGTTGGGAAGATACCCTGGAGGAGGGAATGGCAAACTTCTCCAGTATTCTTGCCCAGAGAATTCCATAGACAGAGGCACCTGGTGGGCTACATACAGCCCATGGGGTTGCAAAGAGTCGGCCATGACTGAGCTTTCACTTTTTTCACACTTTCAAGGTCATGGCCTTAGACAACTGCAAGTTCTTTTACTCTTTTTACTCAGATTTATTCCCAGAATGGCGCACCCCAGGGACGCCCCAGAGAGCTGGTTGTGTTAGTGTTTGCAGTGTGAATTTACAGGCCTCGAGGGCACTCGCCGTCTCCTTTGCCCAGGTAACAGAAACCAGCTGAGATTTTGTACCAGACAGATGTTGTCTGGATGGTGAAACAAAATGTTTGTGCCGCAAAACCAAACAAGATCTGAACAAAGAGACAACAAAGAGCTGCAACATAAACGAGGTCTGAACCGAGAGAACAAACCCGTCATTTCGCCGTAAACACAGCCTGCGGAGGAAGGGGCAGGCGATGGAGTCGGGTTCAGCTGGTTTCTGGGCCAGAAGCATTTGTTTGAAATGATTATATTATCTCAGAATCACCTAAGTTTTAAAAACAGCATGCATGAACCATCTTAGGCCTCAACTTGGAAGCATTTTAAAGTATTCTGAGTAAAAGTACACCTCTTAGAGACAGCTGTCAATAAAAATTCAATATCTGCTGCTCAATCTAAAATCTCTTAGAGAATTTGAAAGACCAGAAGGAGTATCAAGTATTGCTAATTTTTTTCTGGTCTCAGTCATGGACTTAGGGTGAACAAAAACTTGAAACAGATGACAAGCTCTGTAAAGATAAATCACCAGAAGAGTTGCAAAAAGGAAATTCTTACAGCAGCTCCATTAAGAAAATTAGCCGGGTTGTAAATATTACCTATTGAATCTTTCCATCTGTAACTCTTTGTTAGTTCACACAAAGAGCTGCACATTCATATTCGGAAACTGAAAAGAGAAAACAACATATGGTTGACAGAAGACATGTACCCAGAACAAGATTTTTTTTCAGAGCATGCTCCCAGCAAACACAATGTCCTGATAGCAGTTCCAAAAGCCTAAACAACAGATGCTGCCAGGGCAGGGCCAGACTGCAAAGGCAGGGTCTCCACTTGCCCAGATTCTGGGGGGTGGCCAGGAAGAGGAGGTGCTTCTTTCCCACCAGCTCTGAAGTTTCCCCTTTCCCCTCAGACTCAGTTCTATTCAGGCCCACCTGACTCTAGTCAAATAAGTCTCTGCCTATCGATAAGCAATTGTGAGGGAGAACCTTATAGTATTTATTGTTGGTAGGGGAAGTTAGTAAACCAGCAGGCGATGAACCTACTGACTGCATGCTAAAAATGAAGATTTATTATCTTCCCATTTCTTGTCAGGGCTTTCCAGGTGCCTGCCAGTGCAGGAGACACAAGAGACGCAAGTTTGATCCCTGGGTCAGAAAGCTCCCCTGGAGGAGGAAATGACACCCCACTCCAGTATCCTTGCCTGGAGAATCCCATGGACAGAGGAGCCTGGCGGGCTGCAGTCCACAGGGTCGCAAAGAGTTGGACACGACCCAGCACGCACACACGCACACACCATTCCTCATCATGTGCCAACACTATGTAAGGTGTGTGAGAGCCTGGACACATAAACATGGAAATAGACACTTGTGCATGTCTGGAGTCAGGAGATGGGGCTCTTTGCCACTTCTCTGCCTGTTACAAACTATAATCTAGAATACCTCCATTCATTTCAGACTTCCGTGTCCCTTTTGTAAAATGAGGGGATGGGATTTGATGACAGCTGGGGACCCACTGGACTCTAAGAACTCAGTGATCAGAAGTGCATGTCACACCTTTTACAGAATTCATTGCTGGAGGGGGCGGGGAATGGTAAAAACAGTCCAAACACACAGCAGCTCTCTACAATGGGGACAATGAAACAGCTTGTTCCAGAACCCTAACCACCCACTGATCCAGCCTCACCCTCCTGACTGGGGCCAGCACACTGCCAGTGCTGGGAAATTTCTCCAGGCATTTTCATGTGGCACCTTCCTTTCCAGAGCACCTTTCTGCCCTCATTCAAATCTTTTGATTACTATCTAAATTCAATTCAAATAAAGTCATTAGCAGATAGTCACTGTTGAAGAAAGGCATGGATATTTTCCTGGGAGAATTTTTAAGGGATGATTTAAGAGGCTGAAGCTTGCGAAAATTAGAATTCTTCTAGAATTCCCCAGTTAAGGAACCTTTGTACCTCTCAGAGGTACAAGAGGTATCAGAGGTACCCAGAGGTACATGATTCCTATAAATGCCAGAAAGAAACCAAGAAAAGAAGCCCAGCAACTTTTCTACCCAAATAAAGAGCAACTCTTGCAAAAATAGATACATCCACTATTCAGATATCTACTGCTGCATAAAAAGCTAACCCAAATGTCAGCTTGAAACAACATAGTATTTCCCAAATATGTGTCAGTAATTCCAGCAGGTATGGCAGGGTGATTTTTCCATTTCCTATGTTATTTGTAGAGGTTATTTAGTGATCACTAGAGGAGGTATGGTGGGAACAGGGTTGAAGGGATCCAAGATGGCTTTTCATGCACATCTGTTGCCTTGGCAGAGATGGTTGAAAGGCTGGGTTCAGCTGGCACTGTTGAGTGGAGACCTATAGGAGACTTCACCCATCATAAGAGTGAGAGTGTTACTTGAGCCCAAGCTCGGTCTGCTTGCCGCAGGACAGGCTGAGAAGTAGGGAGCTGAGTTATAAGAACAAAGAATAATGACTTTAATTGAAAGTCATTTTAGCTTTAGCTAAATTTAGCTTCAGTCATTTAGCTTTAATTGAAAGCTAGCAGACTGAGAAGATGGCAGACTAGCATCCCAGAAAACCACCTTCCCTCAGTCCAGTTGGGCTCCTTTTATATACAAGAGGGGCGGGGGCAGGGCCACTGTGGCACCGACCGGTGGTGGAGCAGGGCCACTACCGGTCGCTGGTTGACAGTCACTCACTAACGGTCACTTGCTTGGGGGTGGGGCGCACTGTGGCACCGGTGGTGGAGCAGGGCCACCACAGCTCGTGTCCGCCTCCCTGCCACTGCACCTGGAGCAGAAAGGTGAGACTCCAGAAAGAGGCGGGTCTGAAGAAGTACCCAGCTGCTCCGGCATCCTGTCCTTCCTCACAGGAGCGAGGTACACAGGCAGTGGAGATCATGGCCACAAAGACAGTTGAAAGGTACCCCTGTCAGACGTCACAGGCGCCCTGGGCTCAGCCCGCCACTGCCCCCCAAACCAGCCTGTGACTAATGAGGTGTCTCCAGAGCTGGCACCGCAAGAGAGGAGCTCCCACCTGCCCACTTGGACAGTGGGTGGGTGGCAAGGGTGGGCCAGCCTGGTGGACTAGGCGCGGCCCTGGGCAGAGAGGTGTGGGGGAGCAGGCCCTGGCTTAATGCAGGCTGGCACCACAGAGGGAAGGGCCCATCACGCCTGGGGTTGGGGCTGGGGAGGCCCCTGCTTCAGCAGGATGGTTGGACGTTTTGCTCAGCTCCTCAGGGCTCCCTCAGAATGCTAAGAGACCTGGTGGAAACTGACGCTGTTCACTATTTAGACTCTGGAGGTTCCAGAACGTCACTTCCACGGCACTCTACGGAGGAAGGAAGACATAAAGGCCAACACAGGTTTAAGGAGTGATGAATTAAATTCCACCCCCTCAACTGGAGGAGAAGCAAAGCATGTGCAGCCATCTTGAATCTCTCACACCGGCCCTACCCCTAAGAATAACATGGCCCCTAGCAGGTCCAGAGGGTTTTCAGCTGCCTCATGAGATTTAGGTGCTTAATCAAAGGCACAGGACTTTCTCCTTCATGCCCATAACACCTGACCGAAATGCTAGTGACTTAACTCTAACGGCTAAATCCTGGAGTCTATTTTCTTCTTATCCCTTGACTGTTTATTCCTCACACTTCTACTTTGTGTGTGTGTGTGTGTGTGTGTGCATGCACGCTCGCTGGGATCAGTCATGTCCAACTCTTTGTCACCAACTGGACTTTGGCCCACCAGGCTTCTCTATCTGTGGGATTTTCCAAGCGAGGATATTGCAGTGGGTTTTCATTTTCTTCTCCAGGGGATCTTCCCAACCCAGGGATCGAACCCACTTCTCTTGCATCTCCTGCATTGGCAGGCAGATTCTTTACCACTGCACCATCTGGGAAGCCTCTACTTTTTGCACTGCTAAAAAATAATATGGTGTTTGTCTTAATCCATTTGGGCTGCTCTAACAAATATACCAGAGACTGAGTGGCTTAAATAACAAACATTTATTTCTCACAGCATGGAGGTTGGGAAGTCCAAGATCAAGACACTGGTGGGTCTGGTATCTAGTGAGGATACACTTCCTGGTTTGCAGGCACCTGTCTTCTTTCTATGTCCTCACATGGTGGAGAGAATTAGATTATCCCTCTGGTGTCTCTGCTTATAGGGCATTGGTCCTATTTATAAGGGCTCCACCCTCGTGGCCTCATGATGTGCTAAAGGCTCCACATCCAAATTCCATCACATTAGGGGTTAGACTTCAGCATATGAATTTGGGGGTTGGGGCACAACCATTAGGGTAGGTCTATAGTAGAATTCTTTTTCATCATGAGGTAATACATTCTCATTGTAGAAAATGTATCACCATGTCAGAACCTGGAGAAAACCACAAGTAACATATCTTCCCATTCTTTCTTCTGTGCATACATATTGTTATTTGCAGTTTACATTACTGGGATCACATTATATAGAGTTCATATCTTGTCTTTTAAATAAACAACAATTCATGACCATTTTCTTAAGTGATCAAATACTTCTTGCATTATTTTTAATGCTCACATGCAGTTCCATCACATGGCGTGTCATATTTTAACTGTTTCCTATTTGTAGTTCATTTAGGTTGTTTTCCAATTTTGACTTTGATAAGTAGTACCCTGAACAGCCTCACACATCAAAATATTGTCCATATTTTTAGTTATTTTAAGGGAGGTTCTGAGAGGTGGAATTTTGAGGTCAACTCTCCTACCTTGAAATTATCCGTCCATTGACTTCTGTGTCACTTTTCTCTTCAGGATCCCATTATGTTAAATAATTGGTCCTTACAATCAGCCTTCATCTTCTGCATATGGCTGGTTGTTAAAACCATGAGACCTGGTAAGAAAGGCCTAGGAGAGTTTAAAATCCCAGGAAAAGAAATAAAAAGATTATTTCAACTGGCAAAAATGCATTCCTAATATACCCAAAGAAGTCAACACAAACATTAGTAGTAAGGACTACTTAAAAGTTCATTAAAATGTCTGGTTATGAGAGGCATCTCCAAACTTCAATATCAGATGTAAAAAGAAAATACAATTAAAATAGTCTAATGCTCCTAAAATTAGGCAAAATTATAACATGATCAGGAATTATCTAAGCAGTTGGGGCAAAACACCATGTTCTTTCAAGGAGGAAGAAATGTGGCAAAGATACTAATTCTCTCCAATTGTAAATCAGAGTTTTAACTCTATTCCAATTAAAATTTTAATTGCATATTTTTCAGAACTTCATATAATAAGTGTAAAATTCATCTGGGAAAATAAAGAGAATGCTTATAAAAGGAACAGTGAAAGAGAACAAATTTTACCTGAACATTGATTTTATTGTAACATGGAAAGAGTCAAAATAGAATCTTGGGAGTTTATTTTGAAACATAAGCCTAGACCAACAGAACAAAATAGAAATGGAATATATTCTGAAAAAAAACCACAAAATCTAATATGAAGAAATCAAACAAAACAATGAAGAGATATTCTTAAAATAATTATATCTGTGGGGCTAGAGATCAATATCTAAAAAATTTGATTGAGCTCACACTTCAAATCAGGGATATTAAAGAACCAAAAATTTTCAATTGTGAAGATTAACAAAAATAGAATACAGAAAGAGATGATTAAAGAAGTGGATGAACAAACATCTTTCAGGCTATAGAAGTATTTACCCTCCTCAATAAAAGACAATTTAAACAAATTCTAGAAAATCAGAGGAGAAATAGAAGGCTATTCTATATGTCACTTTTTTTAACGTCATTTTTAAATGAGAGAATTTATTACATGATCTGAAAAGTTCTAGAAAGTACCATACCACTGGGTCCTTGGAAACCATGGCTCCTTATTTTCAGGAGAATTATATGTATGTGGAAGGGCTAAAACCTGCCTGCAGACCTTCCCCCTGGGAGCAGAGAACCTGTCCAACTTGAGGTACTGACACAATTCTTGATGGTCAAGTTCATGTCCAGGGCTTTCATTGCCCAGATAAAGTGGCTGCTACCCTAAGGAAAGTGCAGAGACCAGCACAGAGGTCTGTGGGGCCACGTTTCTGAGGCAGTTAGGGAGTTAGAGGGCTTCCCAGATGGCACTAGAGCTCTTTGTGACCCCAGGGACTATACAGTCCATGGAATTCTCCAGGCCAGAATACTGGAGTGAGTAGCCTTTCCCTTCTCCAGGGGATCTTCCCAACCCAAGGATTGAACCTAGGTCTCCCGCATTGCAGGCGATTCTCTACCAGCTGAGCCACAAGGGAAGCCCCTGCCTGCCTGTGCCGGAGACGAAAGAGATGAGAGTTCGGTCCCTCAGGGGGAAGATGCCCTGGAGGAGGGCATGGCAACCCACTCCCAGATTCTTGCCTGGAGCATCCCCCGGACAGAATCACCCTAGACACTTTGGTGCGATGTAGAGAATGACAAAGAGCAGAACATGACTGAAGCAACACAGAACACATGCACACAGAGAGTCAGAGAGCAGTCGAGGACCCTGTCTGTGGATGACAAGGGAGGGCCTCAGAAGAAATTATGCAACTGGGATTCAGGTTCAGATTATTTCTATATCATGCTTCTGAGATTCCAGGGGTGACCATGAACCTCAGGGACAGCCTGAGTAGAGAACCTTTGATGGGGAGAGCATTTGACCATCATTAACCAGGACTAGGAAGCCACATGCTGACTAGGTGTGCATCCTGAAGAATTCAGGGTGGAGGTGCCAGCAGCTGGGGAACCAGGCTGAATCACACTCAGGTTGATCCCAGCAGTAATTCTGTGCCTAGCAGAAGGCAGGACATAAACTCTTTATCCATTTCTGTTATAGTTTGAAAAGGCTAAAGCAAAGTGGAAAAGATACCCTGTATCATTTCCCATCTCCACCGGCCTCTTTAAAAATGCAACAGCTTTACCTCTAAGAGCAGCAAATACTTTAGGAAACCTGTTTGTGTATCAGATATATCAGATACATTCTTAACACTGTGTGTTCTAAGTTGGGATTCTATTAAATACACGCAGTCCAGCCGATACTGCTACCCCATGGATTGTAACCCACCAGGCTCCTCCGTCTATGGGAGTTTCCAGTACTGAAGCGGGTTGCCACTTCCTCCTCCAGGGGACCTTCCTGACCCAGCGGTTGAATCCTTGTCTTCTGTGTCTCCTGCATTGCAGGAGGATTCTTTACCCACTGAGCTTTCAGGGAAGCCCAATATTATGAGACTCCTTTGGTAAAACTGTCTGTAAAGCAAATAATCACTAAACCAATCTGCCTCTAGATCTGGATTTTCATGTTCTAGATCAGAGTTGTTCAAAAGAAGCGCTCTCTACAGACTTATCTTCTGTTCAGATTAGAAGTCATCTGTATCCATGCAACCTTTAGAATATTACTTCTGTAACAAGTCCCCAAATGCATATGCTATACCAGTCCAGCTCCAGCAACAACTTTAGCTCATTTTTTGTCTTTTATCCATACTTGAGAAACTGTAGCTGTCTTACTTTACAGAGGCATGTTCTGTTTCTTCTACAAGGGCTTACGGCTTTACAAAAAGAAGGATACACACAGCAATGATCAGGTTAAAAGAAGCTCAATCTCACTAGTAATCAGAGAAATGCAAATTAGTGTCCCCTGCACACCTGTCTCTTCCCTATTTATGTTCTGGGCTAGGCAGTTGACAAGTTTGTGAAGAGAGACCTCCGGGTCTTTAAGGAGGTCTCTTAAGACCTCCTCTCTTTAAGGAGCTATGCTTATGCACTTTAATGGCAGACTGGGCAAAACCTGTCGAAACAAATGCTCAGTAGTTTTAATTTGTGGAAATGAAATGTTATTTGGAAAAAATAAAGTTCTTAATGCTCTGCAATCTTTTTAACACTGTGGCAGGACTAGAGTGCTGGAGAAAGCACTCTGAGATCAGAAATTCAGCCTTGTTATTAGTAATTCATTTGCTTTAGTACATACAGGAGATAATGCGTTCCTTGGCCCTGCGGTCCAGGTGGTCAGCTCTGCCAGCAACAATTTGGAAGCACTTTTGAGCCAAGGGCCACGTGGCTGCCCTTCTGCTGCAGCTGCTAGAGCAGCTGGGTTGGAGGCTTCTCCTTTTGTCCTGGTTAAAGCAAATTTCCAAGTTAAGCTAACAATAGTGTACTCTGCAGCCAGACCCATTGCATGCATATGGGAATGCTCTTGGCCAGCCTTCTTGGAGCAATGGCCCATTTTCATTTTCTACAGAAGACCCAACTGAACTCAGGTCTCACATTCTCTAAACATCACATGGCATCAGGGCCATAGGATGGGGTAGGGCACAAGTTCGGTTCAGTTCAGTCGCTCAGTCATGTCCAACTCTTTGCAACCCCATGGACTGCAGCACACCAGGCTTCCATGTCCATCAACTCCCAGAGCTTGCTTAAACTCATGTCTATTGAGTCAGTGATGCCATCCAACCATCTCATCTTCTGTCATCCCCTTCTCCTCCTGCCTCAATCCTTCCCAGCGTCAGGGCACAAGAGCCACATATTAAAAACTAAAGTGGATTCCTTGCCTTTTTGGCATACTCTGTGCCAGGTTATAAACATGAGTCCACTAAAATAGGAGACAATGATGCTTAGTAAATTTACATGAAGCATAAACTTTATTTTACTTATTCATCTCAATTTAGGCTAATCAGGTAATCAATGCCAAACATCAATATTTAATCAGTGTATCTTCAGTTGTCAGTGGTAATGGAGGAGAGTAAAGATACCCAACACAGAGATAGCCAACGGATACTTGTTATTAACTGATTAGTATACAAATTAGTGGTTGATCAAAGAAAATTTTGGACCCATAGATTTTCAACAAGTACTTTTCACTGATTGAGTGTTATACATATCAGGGGTTGATTTTTAAAAAAGGAGGAGAAGAAGAAAACCATCACTAGTTCATCTGTAGACTTATTATATCAGAGCTGATGTGCCCTTCTTTTGTTCTGCTCAGGCTGGTATTGAAATGAGTTTGCATTTTTCAGTATACACCAATTAACGCTACAGAGAAGTGGCCAGGAAGTATGCTGTGTGAGAAGAATTGAATTTGGGATTAGCATTGACAGATGGTTCAGTGGTAAAGAATCCTCCCACCAATGCAGGAGACACAAGAGATGTGGACTCAATCCCTGGGTGGGGAAGATCCCCTGGAGGAGGAAATGGCAACCCACTCCAGCATTCTTGCCTGGAGAATCCCGTGGACAGTGGAGTCTGATGGGCTACAGCCCATGGGGTGACAAAGAGTTGGACAGGACTGAGCAACTGAGCACACACACACAGCATTTGATGGGGAAGGGCAGAGGCAGCTGGGTTTTTCACCAATGCCTAAACCTGCTTTGCTCATATGATCCTAGCATTCTGATGCCAACATGCAAAAAAAAAGTCCCTCATACAGTCCCTTTTATCATTTCCCCTAACAGGGTAGTGAAAGCTATGATGTCAGCATCAAGATGCCCTTGATGTGGTCACCGATTACTGGATCTGTCAGGGACCAGTGCCATTCGAGTGCCCATCAAGTCATTCCTGTTGAAGGGCAGGATTGAAATCATTCTCGTCCAGAGTCTAGCTGGAGGAGAGGAGGGAAGAATCCAGACTCTAGACATGTCAACCCAAGAGTTCGCCAGGACGGTGGCAAGTGCCTGCCCTTCCATGAAGCTTTGCTCAGCCATCTTGCCTCCCCAATGTCTCTCTTCTGTGATCTCTCTGCATACCGATTATTTGCACCCCCTTTTGACATTTACTGCTGTGGAACATTATTCTGTACTGGTTTCTTGAGTATTTATCTGCACTCATTCATTCAGTAGTGGGAGACATTGGATGGTCAGGCCTCTGAAGACATGATGCATGCATGTATGCTGAGTCGCTTCAGTTGTGTCTGACTCTGTGTGACCCTGCAGCCCGCCAGGCTCCTCTGTCCATGGGATTCTCCAGGCAAGAATACTGTGGGTTGCCATGCCCTCCTCCAGGGGATCTTCCTGACCCAGGGATCGAATCCCCATTTCTTAAGTCTACCTGCATCGGCAGGCAGGTTCTTTATTACTAGCACTACCTGGGAAGCCCAAAAAACATGATTCTGGGCTGATATTTCGATGGTGAATGCTGCCAGTTCAGTTGCAGACTGAGATTAGCAGACACAGTGTGGTGAGGGTGTGCTCTGGGGATGGACACCCATGGCATGGAATGGAAGGAAGCAGCCCTGGGCAGGGGAGGGGCGGGCCGAGCCAGATGCAGTCTCACTGAAGGTCTCAGTCAACCCCACAGGGGGCACTGGGGCTGGGATGGCCTTTCAGAGCTGCCCTGAGTTGGGGTCCGAGAGGCAGGCCTTTGTGCCTCTGCATCCCATCAGTCGTTAAATGTGGGCTGTTCCATAAAGGAAACATGACCCTGGGAGAGGCAGCTCCCTTTGGCTGAGGCAACTCCTAAAGTGGCTAACAGCTGAGGGCCATCTGCCGGAAACACTTTTGGCAGCTGGGGGAAAAGTCCTTCAATTCTGAAGAGGGATCACAGTGGTATGACACAGCACCCACAAGGATGAAACACAGCACACACAGGGAGCACTCCAGATGTAGGAAACAGCAAATACAGCAGACCACGATGAGAGTTCCCTGGGTGTGTGCAGTGCAATGGGGAGGAGGCTTACAAAGGCGTGAGAGAGAAAGTGCTAGAAGACAAGGAGAGGCAGCCAGGAGCCTCTGGCCTAAGAGCTTCACATTTATTCCAGTAGCAATGGGAGCTATTTGGGGGCTGTGAGCAGGAGAGTAACAGGATTTATTTACTCTTTTAAAGATCACTCTGGCTGTAGCATGTCAAGTGGGGAGACAGTAAGGCACAATTGTAGCAGGGAGGGGTGGGATCCCAGAACCGTGGATTAGGTATAGGGCAGTGAGGCTGGGAAGAAGCAGTCAAGTTTGGGGTTTAATCTTGGAGGTAGAGCCAAGAATAAAACTGTGGATCAGTTGGATATAGATCTGAGGTTAACAAGAGAATCAAGGTGACTTCCAGGTTTGTAGGCTGTCTAGTTAGGGAAATGGGTGGAGCTTTAGGTGGGGGAAGACTAAGAAATATTCTGGGTGTGAGAATGTGTGAGTTGAGGACAGAGGGGCAAAGGAGGGTTAAGAATCACTCTGATAAAGCCATTTGCAGCAACGGGGATGGACCTATGGATCATCACACTGAGTGGAGTAAGCCAGAGAAAGACAGAAACCATACGAAATCACTGGTATGTGGGATTTAAAAGGTGGTTCAAACGAACTCATTTACAAAACCGAAATAAACTCAGAGACACAGAAAACAAACTATGGCTGCCAAAGGGGAAAAGAGAGGGGTCAGTTAGGAGTTGGGAATTAGCAGATGCACACTATTATATATCTAAGAAACAAGGACCTACCGTATCGCACAGGAAACGATGCAAAGTACTGTAATAACCTGTCACAGGAAAGAATTGGAAAAGCAATATGTGTAAGAAGCAATCACTGTGCTATACACTCAAACTAGGACAACATTGTACATCAGCTCTACTTCAATTAAGGAAGAAAAGAATTGTTCTGGACATGGTAAATTTGAGAGTCTTGTCTTAGTCTTGGTTCCCCAGAAACAAATACTGAGATAGGAGATTGAATGTGGTAGTTTATTCAGGAGATAATCCAAGGAAACACAAGTAGGGAGATGGGCAAGTGAGACGGGGAAGAGAAGGCATCCAGTAGGATGTCCTTTCTCAAGCCAGTTACTAATGTGTAGACAACTGGAGCTCAACATCCCTGGGGACTCTGGAAGACAGTATGCGTTTCAGACTAGGCCTACCCAAAAGGTAAGGAGGCTAGAATGTTTGTCAGGCACTCCTGTGAGTGCTCCTGGAACCATCACCTCCTTGGCACTTCCAGCCTGGTGCAAGCTTGAACAGAGCAGGCACTGTTAGCTGGAGTAAGTCCTCCTACAAAGAGGCAGTGGCTGCCAACCAGGCTGGTAGGCATTGAAATGGTGTGAACTGAGGGGATACTGGTGGGAAGGAAGAAATTCAGAGTCAAGACCTAGTTAAGACCCGAGATAACATAAGGAGCATTTTGTCCCCATAACATGGGGGTATTCAAAAGATCCAAGTGCAAGGGCCGAACTCTTAGTTCAGTCTAGAGTCACAAAGAGAAGACCAGCAGCTGCATGAGGCAGTGATCGGTTCAGAGTGAAGCCCGTGGGCAGAGCTGATTGCCACTGGCACATCTTTGAAGGCACCAGGTCAACATGAACTACCTATGGTTCCAGAACCTCAGTGGATTGATTGGGACTGAATGGATCATCAAAGGATGTCAGAGTTGCTTCTCTGGGGATCTTGCCTGAAGACTGAGTAGGTGACTTTCTCAGGGTCATCCATAGACCTGAGATTCTTTAAGTATCCCTCTTTTACAAACGCGGAAACTGCGATGTGGGAAAAATATTTTTCTTAGACTTTATAAAAAGTTTGCTGACTCCTCTGCTAGAGAGCAAGACACACATGAAAGCTCAGTAATCTTTCCATGAAGGGGACTTGAGTATTTTATCAATATTCATGAAATATTAAGATAATAAGCTTGTCAAAACATCTCAAACATGAAAGCCACGTTCTTCAGGATTCTTTTCTTCTGTTATCATGCTTTGATTCTGTGTCATGACAGTCCAGATCCAGCTTCCCAGGCAATAGTAATTACTCCATTACTTAATTGAGGTCCTAATCAATTAGGATCTATTGTCAAATGCAATCATCTATTTATTTTAAATGGGCCTTCTTTACTGAAGCCACAAGTACTGAATGGAAGTGTTGGGGTTTTCCTACAGGAATAGTTGAATTTAACCTCTCACTGTTCTCCTCTCCCAGCCTCGGGATCATTTTCTGTTTTAGAACCAGTAACTGTTCTCAAGGCGTGGGTCTTGCTTAAACTAAAAAAAGGAAAAGCATTGCAATTTAAAAGTAAACAGTGTCCAATTGAAGAGATATTCCTCAACCATCTCCATGACACCCTGGGAGAGTTGCTACTTTCCTCTCAGCTTCAACTCCTGATTTTAGCAATTTCTACTTGGATCCTTTGTGTTTGGCCAACTTTGCTCTTGAAGTGTTTATAATCCTAATCAAATAAACTCCACCCTTTAGGTTCTCATTAACACCCAGTCAGCCAGAGATTCTTAACCTGAAGGTCAAGCATAGCCCTGAGAATATATTGGGCTAAGAATTTACAGGTTGGTTTCAAGGATTCCATGGGCAATTTGAAATTACAAAATCTGGTGTGGCTCTACATTTAGGCTTTTCCAGGTAAATGTCTTTCCATAACTTCTTAAAGGCACAGATGACCTAAAACAAAGCTAAATACCATTTTGTTTTTCTTGTGTGTGTGTCAGTTGCATCAGTCATGTCCCTACTCTTTGTGACCCCATGGACTGTAGCCCACCAGGCTCCTCTGTGCATGGGGTTTCCCAGACAAGAATACTGGAGTGGGTTGCCTTTTCATTCTCCAGGGGATCTTCCCAACCCAAGGATCAAACCTATATCTCTTGTGTCTCCTGCACGGACAGGCAGAGTCTTTACCATTGTGCCACCTGGGAAGCCCTTTGTTTTTCTTATCCCCGTTTAAAAAGAGGTTTTGAAACCAACTCCCTTTAAAAGCAAGTTCCCTTACCAAGTGCTTGATTAACCTCTCTATCCAAAACTCTGTTCCCTTTCTTTACCCTCAGACCACAATCCAGTTTAAAATGAACACGGATCAACCGGAGTCGGATAACTAATGTTGCTGTAGTCGATAACATCGTTAATGTAGTAGAATTGCTCTTATCTTAAAAGATGTCATCATTAATGTGCAAACTCAGGTTGTTTCTCCAGGGCAAGATAAGTTCCTGGATCCCCAGAGCCATGGACCATCTGGTCAGAGAGTCATAAACCAGAGACATCCTTCCTCCCCGAAACTATGATTAAGAAACATGATGAAAATGTCATGAGATGACGATTCACCCCAACCTCTTTGTTCTTTCTCTTTGAAAAACCCTAATTCAAAGACCAAGTTGGAATGAATCTGAAGTTTGTCTCCTGCTTGCTTGCTCAGAGAGCTGCAATAAATCCCTACTTTACAGCTAACTCCCACTGTCAGAGCTAGGCTTTCTACGCTGCAGGCACCCAAGTCCTTTGCTTGTTACAGTTTTATACAAACAATTTTCCTTTGTTCAGTATTTTCCCTTTAAAGCAGCTCTTCAGGGCTTCAACCGGCTGCTCTCCTTCATTGAACCATCCCAGACTAGCAGCTATAAATCTTTCTTTTGCCTTCATACTAGGTTAACTCACATTTAATCCTCCAAAGCCATATTGTGAGGTGGAAAATTATTTCTCACCCTCTGATTCTTAAAAGTGTTTATTTTTTTTTTCCTGGAATGGATACCATTAAGGGTTTGTCTTTGTCCTCATTTCCTCAGATAGCATTTCCTTCTGTTATTAATGTAAGCAAAAAAAATGTAGGAATCTCACCACCTTGTCACCAAGTGAGATAGTTTCAAATCATGTAACAATTGTTTCAGACATTTTGAAATTTGTTTGTGCACTCATTACTACTTTATAAATTCACAGTAATTATTAACTTACAGCTAAATTTTTTTTTAAGCACACATATAGCTGTCATTTAAGAACAAAATTCAACTGAATAAAATTTGAAGAGCTGATTGGCCGTATTGAACCAGTCGTGAGTCGGCAGCATCCTGACTAGCAAATACAGGGAGGCTCCAAGGGGCGACAAAGAGGGAAAGCTTTTAAAAACAGGACAAGCAGGTTAATTATCATATGTGAAATCAATTGCCATCCCAGGTTTGATGCTCAGGGCTGGTGCACCCGAATGACCCAGAGAGAGGGAATAGGGAGGGAGGAGGGAGGGGGGTTCTGGAGGGGGAATACATGTATACCCATGGCAGATTCATGTCAATGTATGGCAAAACCAACACGATAAAGTAAAGAAAATTTTAAAAATAAATAAATAAATGAAGCCAGAAAAAAAAGAAAAAACAGGACAAGGAAGCTGTCAATAGGGGGAAAAGGGGGAGGGGGTTTATTACGTCATCTTCCTTTTGAGAAAAAAGGGATTTTATAAGGTGGGATACCTCATCTTTCTTTGGGGGATGAAGAAGGCCCATATGACCTCTCTGGTACAGACCAGAAAATTCCTGCCTGACCAGCTAAGATAGGCAGATTAGGGGAGCCTGACAAGTCAATTAAATTATGTATTAAGTCTTGGTTTGGTGGCGTGGCCCAGCATAACTGACTCCATTTCAGGCCTGTGGTTTTTTTTTTTTTAAATAATATATGACAAATGTATTTCTTGATGTTTTGCTAATTGTGTTTCAGCATAAATGTTTTCCTTTGTAATCCTATGCATTTTATTTTATGTGTTTAAAAATTTTATTGAGAAAAGGGTTTCATGATACTGAAAAAGATAAGAATCTTTAATTGGAAAAATAGGAGTCCCGGAAAGAAACAAGATATCAGAGAAAATTAAAGAAATGAAAGAAGAAAAAATTTTCCAGAACTGAAGGATATTAATTTTCAGATTGCAAGGGACCTCCACGTATTGAGACCAATAAATGAGAAATTCCACATCAAGATCTAGAACCACAAGAACCTATGTGATAAAAATCACCAAATTCTTCCGAAGAAGAAGCATAATATGCAAAGAATTGGGAATCAAGAATTCATCAGATTTCTCATTAGCAACACTGGAAACCAGAAGACAATGGAGCAAAGCCTTTGAAATTCTGAAGGGAAAATATTCCCAGTCCAGAACTTTATGTCCAACCAAATCATCCATCTTAAATGCTAGTAAGTGCAGAGTATGAACATTTTCAGACAATCCAGGAGTTGAGAAATTTGGCTCTTTGAAAAACACCGATGCTTTTGCTCCAGCAAAATGAAGGAAGAAATCACAAAAGCACAAGACAAGGGACCCAGGAGACTGGTGATCGAGCCTGGGAAGAAATGAAACAAATTCCCCAGATCATAATGAGATCATGCTTGCTCTGTAACCAGCTAGTTTAATTGCAGTCTGAGAGAACAGCCCCCACAAGACTCCCCTCCCTTCTGACACCAATTGCAAGTTTGGGAGGTGCTCACAAAATCACCCTCAGATTTGACCATTCAAGAGACGGACTCACAGAATTCACGAAAAACTGCTAGATTCATGGTTACACTTTATTACGAGGAGAGGATCCCAATTAAAGTCAGCGAAGGGAGGAGGCACGTAGGTTAGGGCCCAGGAGGGGTCTAGATGCAGAGCTCGGGGCTCCCTGTATAGTCACAGGCAGCGTGGCCTCCTCCCAGCCATGGTGTGCGGCAATATACAGGGAGACCACTGACCAAGGACACCCGAGATTTTGGTGTCCAGCATTTTATGGGGGCCCAAGCGTCTCCTGCTCACATGACTGACCTTCAGTCTCCAGCATTTGTGGAAGTTGGGGTAATGCCGTTAGCCTCTAGTTGCTCTCGGATCAGCACTGAGACAGCACATGGCCCAAAGTCTCCATCAGAGATCACACCATTAGGTTGTCAGCAGCCGAGGCTCCTGGGCAAACGAAGACATCCCACCGCAGGACATTCCAGAGGCCGGGAGATCACCTCCTAGGAAACCAGGGTAAAGGCCAGCCCTCTCTTTCGGTGACGTGAATTCTTCATTACACACTCCACAATGCCAATGAGCTTCTCTGTCGTTTCTTGCCCTCCAGGTGAGCCTTAAGCCCTGCTTGGGGGATACACATTTCTTACACAAAGGGCACTGCTCTTCTCACCCTACCCATAAGCCCCTCATGTGTCTTCTCTGCTATTGGTGATGTGTGGAAGGCAGGGGTGTGGTCATTGCAAGAGAGTAAATTCCAGGAACACAGTGATTAAGGCCTGGGGAGTTCTAGAGATGCCACGGTTGGAGGACATGTTATTCTACATTTAGGCCATAAAATTCAGAATGGGAAATTTAACATGTCCAGAGAACAGATCATTTATGTTTTCCTGCATACTTTAGGCTTCATGAAGATGACCCACAAAGCACAGTAACAACCTTTGATTGGGTCGTTGGAAGTCTGCATTCACAGGCTGCTTAATGGATGATACAGCATCATGAGGAAAGAGTATTAGAGACGTGCAGAGGCAGGAAAATCTGTATTGTGTCAGTAAGAACAGGTTCTGAAGAGCCATGGCATTGCGAGTAATAGTCTTGTTACCTTTTCTTTCGTGATCAGAGATATAAATTTAGCCAAGGATAGTGCTTTTGACCATAAGGAACAGGAGGGGACACCCAGGAAGAAATCCCACGTGCAGTGTTTGAAGAGTCAACACACAGAGAAGAATCTGAGCATTTAGCGATATATCCTGTGTGTGAGCGTATACTGATGAATTCTACCTGTGCTCAGGAATTTTGTGATTCATTTTCTAATAAAAAATTTTATATAGACAGAGAACATGCAGGAATTATTTTCTTGGCATCCCACATACACAGGGGCAACCTTCCTCCTAGCCTGTCTGATATCTAACCTGCTGCTGTCCCTGAAAACTCAGTCTTTTCTCCACGAAGCCTGTTTCATGATACCTGAGACCAAGATCTAGGTATTAGTCGAGTCTGATGAACTTACAACTGTGAACTTGGGAGTTATGGTTAACAGGGTCAGTCTCTTACCAGCCTCACCATCTGTAGTGGATAACTGTCCAACCCCTCTCCTTTCTATTACCACCTCACCTCTCATGAGGTATCTCTGTTGTATATAGTTGTGGGAGTTGGTGATTATCTCTATGGAAATCAAAGGAGCCATATGCCCCTTGTTACCTGAATAGAATCACATGACTTAGCCTCAGCCAATTGGATGCTTTACCCTGGGACTGTAAATCTGTAAATCTGTAAATCTGTAAAACTGGCGTTGATAGTTGAGGTGATCCCAGAGACAGTCCTGTGCTCTGGAATTTCTGCTTGGGCTCCTATTGTCTCACCCTCCTGAATCCCCTTTGCTTTTGACTGTTCCCAAGGTAAATTTCATTGCCTCCCTGCTATTCTGTGAGCCTCTAGTATTCTTGCAGCCAATAGCCCTTTACAAATTTCATACAAGATTGCCAGGACTGATTTTGTTTCTTAAGAAAAACAATTAATACTGGCTGAATCAGAGTACTATTTATTTCTTTTTTCCCTTTTTAAAAAATATTGATTTTTTACTGACTTATTTGGCCGTGTTGGGTCCTGGTTGGTCGTGTGGCCTCTCGTGATGCACGGGCTCTCTACTTGCCGCCCGTGGGCTCCGCAGATGTGGCCCCGCGCCTAACTGCTCCTCCGCGTGTAGGACCTTACTTCCCCCACCAGGGAGCAAACTCGCTTCCCTGCATTGCAAGGCAGAGTCTTACCACTGGGCCACCAGGGAAATCCAGACTACCTATTTATTTCTGAGTTTGTTGTTGTTTTGGTATCAAGAAAAGTTTGTTAAGTTTTTGCACATGATAAATTTCACAGCTTGTTTGCAATCCCAGGATACACTTATGTAAAGTCTACCAGAAGCTTGAGAGGAAATTTCCATTTCAAAGTCAAAGCTTATAAAATATATAAGAACAAGTCATAATCTTTTTGGTGACTGTTTAATTTTGAATGTGTTAATAAACAGCTTTCTCAACTACTTATAATTTTTGCTGTTCATAGAAAATACTTTCCAAATATAACATTGTGAAATGTTCAGTTATATAAATAAGAAACTAAAAAATCTCAGTGCTCATTCCTGACACTTATTTACTCAAAGTTTTAAAACAACTGATGATATTTTAAATTGCATATTATGGATAAATGTCATTTTATTTTTATTCTTGGTACATTATTACAGATAATTTACATAAGTATATTAATAAAGACACTGAGATCAGCACAAAACAGATTCCTCTTTTGGCACAGTTAACATATTGGCAGTCTCCATTATGTTTAAATTTGTTACTATCACATCAGAGTATATGTGAGTGTGTTTTTACAGTTCTAAAACAAGTTTTTTTCTTCCAGTTTTATTGAAATATAATTGACATATAGCACTGTGTAAATTTAAAGTGTACAGCATAATGATTTGACTTATGAAATAATGATTGCAAAAAGTTTAGTGAACATCCATCATCTTGCAAATATATAAAAATTGAAGAAATAGAAAAAGTATTTTTTCCCTGTGATGAGAACTCTTCAGATTTACTCTCTTAACAACTTTCAAATATAACACACAGCAGTGTTAATTATGTTTTATCGTGTTTATTATATCCCCAGTACTTATTTATCTTAGAACTGGAAAGTTACACCTTTTGACTTCATTCATTTAATTTCCCCCTCTCCCTTCCCTTGCTTCTTGGAGATCACAAATCTGATCTGTTTTTCTGCAACTTCTTGGTTTATGAAGCATAACTGATTTGTAAGCAGTATGCTAGCTCCTTTTATACAACACTGTGTTTTCCTATTTCTGTACATTTCAAAACGACCACCATGCTGAATCTAGTTATGATATGTCACCATACAAAGATGTTACATAATTATTGTCTATCTTCCCCACACTGTGCATTTCATGCTCATGACTCACTTGTTTTGCAGCCGGAAGTCTGCACCTCTGAGTCTCGCTCACGTGTCTCCCTCACCCTCTGGTAAGGGCCTGTTCTCCCTACCCATGACTCATTCTGTTCACTTCTGTTTGTTCATTTGCTCTCGGTTTTAGATTCCATATATAAATGAAACCATTCAGTATTTGTCTTTATCTGACCTATTTCACTTAGCATCATGCTCTTTAGGTCCATTCCTATTGTTGCAAATGGCAACCGTTCATTTTTTTTATAGCTGACTTACATTCCATTGCATGTGTGTGTGCATATATATATGTATATATATACAAATTCTTTATCCATTAGTCTATTTTTTTTAGCATAATTGTCCGTAGATTCATCTAAGCTCTTGTGTGTATTGGTAGGTTTGTTTTTGTTTTTGTTTTTGTTTTTTACTAGTATTCTATACTATGGATTTACCAGAATTTCTTTAATCATTCCCTCTTTGAATGACATCTGAGTTTTTGCAGTTTAGGGCTGTTATTTATTTTTATTTATTTTTATTAGTTTTGCCATACAATGACATGATATCACCATGGGTTTACATATGCTCTCCCTCCAGGACCCCCCTCCCTCCTCCCTCCCCCCGGGAAATCTCGTTGCACCAGCCCCAAGCATCAATCCTGGGCTGGCGATTGATTAGACATATGGTAATTAACATGTTTCAATGCCATTCTCCCATATCATCCCACCCTTTCCCTCATCCACAGAGTCCACGAGTCTATTCTATACATCTGCGTTCCTTTTGTTGTCTCCCATGTTGGGTTCTCATTACTGTCTTTCTAAATTCCATATATATGCGTTAATATACTGTATTGTTGTTTTTGCTTCTGGCTTACTTCACTCTGGATAATGGGCTCCAGTTTCGTCCATCTGAGTAGAACTGATTCAAATGAATTTTTTTTTAATGCTGAGTAATATTCCATTGTGTATATGTACCACAGCTTTCTTATCCATTCGTCAGTTGATGGGCATCTAGGTTGCTTCCATGTCCTGGCTATTGTAAACAAATATCCATTAGTCTATTAATAGGCACTTAGGTTGCTTTCACATCTTGAGTATTGTGTAATTACAATGCTGCAATGAACACTGGTTTTGCTTTCTTTGGATAGTACCCAGGAGTAGAATTTCTTTACCATACACTAGTTCCATTTTCAAGTTTTTGAGGAACTTCCACACCGTTTTCCATATTCATTGCTCTAATTTACATTCCCACTAACAGTGCAGGAAGGTTCCCTTTTCTTCACATCCTCTTGCCAATACTTGCTTGTTGTTTTTTTGATAATGTCCATACTAAAGATGTGAAGGGATATCTCACTGTGATTTTGGTCTGCGTTTCCCTGATGATCAGTGATGTTCAGCATCTTTTCATGTGCCTGTTGGCCATCTTATGTCTTCTTTGGAAAACTGTCTTTTCAGATCTGCTGCTCATTTGTTAGTCAGGTTGCTTGTTTTTGGATGTTGAGTTGCAGTTGTATATATATATCTTGGATATATATATTAGCATCTTGTAGGATAGACCTTTTGCAAATATCTTCTCCCATTCAATAGGTTGCCTTTTCAGCTTGTTGCTGGTTTTCTTTGCTGTGCAAACACTCTTTAGTTTGACATAGTCTCATTTGTTTATTTCTGCTTCTGCTTCCCTTGCCTGAGGAGACATATCCAAAAAAAAAAAAAAATTGCCAAGAGTGATAGCAAAGAATGCACTGCCCATGTTTTCTTCTAGAAGTTATGGTTTCAGGTCTTTAATCCATTTTGAATTTATTTTTCTATACGATGTGAAAACGTAGTATAATTTGATTTTTTTGCATTTAGTTGTCTGGTTTTCCCAGTACCATTTATTTGTTTGTTAAAATTTCCTCCAAAATTTTTAAAATAAAATTTATTGATTGATTCATTGGCTGCACTGCATGGCACATGGGATCTTAGTTCCCCAACCATGACCATATGCCCCCTGCTTTGGAAGGGCAGAGTTCTGACCACTGGACCACTAGGGATGCACACCCCCAAACCCCAAAACAAATGCTGACACTCTTTTTTTATATTCTTTTCCATTATGGTTCACCACAGGATATTGACTATAGTTCCCTGTGCTATACAGTAGGACGTTGTTGTTTATCCTGATACTGTTTGTTGAAGAGGTTGTCTTTTCCTGCATTGTATATTCTTGCCTCTTTTGTCATAGATTAATTGCCCATAAAAGTGCAGGTTCACTTCTGGGCTCTCTTTTCTGTCCCATTAGTCTATATGTCTGTTTTTGTCCCAGTACCATACTGTTTTGATGACTATAGCTTTGTGGAATAGTTTGAAATCAGGGATCATGATACCTCTATTTAGGGTCATCTGCAGTCCCATACAAATTCTAGAATTATTTGTTATAGTTCTGAGAAAAATGCCACTGGTATTTTGATAGAAATTGCATTAAGTCTGTAGACTGCTTTGGGTATTATGGTCATTTTAACAATGTTAATTATTCTAAATCATGAGCATTAGCTATCTTTCCCTCTGCTTGTGTCATTTTCAATTTCTCTCTTCACTGTCCTATGTAGTTTTCCAAGTATATGTCTTTTATCTCCCTAGTTAGATTTATTCCTAGGTATTTTATTTTTAGGGTATATGCTAAAAAGTAGTTCTTAAAAATCCATTTTAAAAAGTAAGATATGGATTATAGTCTCTATGTAGAATCCTCAAAAATCTGCTGCATACCACACCTTTCCTGGATACTCTCTCTTCTCCTGTTTAGAATTTTAAACTGTACTTTTCTAGGCTTAGATAAAGTCCTACTTACTGTTGACATCTTCCCTTTGTCCAGCACAAGGGGAGTCTCTCTTCCATGTGCGTAAAGCAACTATGTCCCTTCTGTGATAGAACAAGAGGCAAGATGGGGCTTTCCCTGACAGTTCCCCATTTGGACTTGGGTGTTTCTATTTTATTTTATTATATGCATGTTCTTCTCCCACGTGTCTTTTAAGCCCCTTATGGGTCTGAGCTAGTTCTTGCACAGAAGCTCTGTTTGTCACTTGATCAGTGTCAGACTCCACTTTTGCCCTCAGACCCATTTTTATCCACTTACTGCACTGTTCCCTATTCTGTCACCCACCATCTTTCCCACTTCACCTCAACTTCATGCCACATGTACTATTTTTCTCAGAGATTTTTCTGCAAACAAAGTCAATTTTTTAAATCTTAATTCATTTATTTTAAGAGCATTGGGATGGAAATGCTTTTCTTTCTCACCGTGGGAGTCAGTGGGATTTAAGTTATCCACATCAGCCAAGACCAGCTGCTGTCATGGGAGGCTGACACTCCCTGAGTTGAGAAGCACTAATATAAAGAGAGCAGTGAGTTCTTGCTTTGTGTGTTCTTGCTTCCCCAACTCACGTGTGTAAATTCTTCTCCACTCTCTCTTTCATTTTATTGTAGACCTACTTCTCATCATTCTCTGGGCCTTATTTTCCTTATCTATAAAATAAGAGAAATCTAATAGACATTCCTTCTGGTTGCTTCCAGCTCTGACTTTAACCAAAGTCTGTGATCACAAGAGTCCGTGGAGCCCCAGGCATGCACCCTCTTTGCAGTCGCCACTCAGTGGTGCATTGCTGTGTGTCAGTTGCCCAGCCCAGCCTCGCTTGTCTTCACCACGGAAAAGAACGATGGCCCCTGTCCTCCCCCGTCTCAAAGGACCCCGATGAAGTAGACAGAGATCCTTTTACTTGCTCAAAGTGTTCAGGGAATATAAGAGGTATGAGCTTGGCTCTACCCCCTAGTTTCCATTGTTTCAATGATTACTGACTTTCTCACATTTTATTTCCATAAAGGGAAGAGAATCCTAGACATGCTAAATATATTTTAGCGTGTAATCCTAGTTTAAGTTAGCTAAAGGGCAACTGAGCTATAAAATCATGCTGAAACCACCCAGAAATCATGTTTGTTTCAAAAGCAGAATATGGGGGCCTAGTAGGGTTGATGGCAGTCAGGATATGTGACTGAAAAACTGGTCCTCCTTTTTCCCCAGTGTTGTGAACTTCTGGAAGCCCCAGCTTTCTCATCCCTTAGATGAGAGATTTGGGCCACACCAAATCATCTTTATTTTCTCTCCTACCAATCATCTTAAATATTTACCAAACCTCTTAGTTCTGAAAAAAAAATTCAGGAGTCAAATTTTTAATTGGTTCTAAAGCTATAAAATTAAAAGACGCTTACTCCGTGGAAGGAAAGTTATGACCAACCTAGATAGCATATTTAAAAGCAGAGACATTACTTTGCCAACAAAGGTCCGTCTAGTCAAGGCTACGGCTTTTCCAGTGGTCATGTATGGATGTGCGAGTTGGGCGGTGAAAAAAGCTGGGTGCTGAAGAATAGATGCTTTTGAACTGTGGTGTTGGAGAAGACTCTTGAGAGTCCCCTGGACTGCAAGGAGATCGAACCAGTCCAACCTAAAGGAGATCAGTCCTGGGTGTTCGTTGGAAGGACTGATATTGAAGTTGAAACTCCAGTACTTTGGCCACCTCTTTCAAAGAGCTGACTCACTGGAAAAGACCCTAATGCTGGGAAGGACTGGGGGCAGGAGGAGAAGGGGGCGACAGAGGATGAGATGGCTGAATGGCATCACTGACTCAATGGCCATGGGTTTGGGTGGACTCTGGGAATTGGTGATGGACAGGGAGGCCTGGCGTGCTGCGATTCATGGGGTCGAAAAGAGTTGGACACGACTGATCGACTGAACTGAATTGAACTGAAAGCTATAAAATTTGAATAGGAGTTAAGATTTGGAAACTGACCTCATATAGTAGTTTTTTTTTTTAAAAAAAAAGGTGAAAAAAGTAAATGGAAATTCCTTATAAAATAAGAGAAAATATATTTCTCCAACATGGTTTATATTAATATATAAAGTCATCATTTCATATAATTCTGTTTCTGAATAAGTACTTCATATTTCATTATGAGCAATATTAGTGATGAATATATTTGCCTGCAAATATATCTTGGAAAACTGTTGACTATCTGCCAAAATATTGGCAACCCTCAACACTTAAACCTACAAGCCTGTTTGAGAATATGTCATATCTCAACACTAAATACTTAGGCCAACTCACCTGTCTAGTCATTTGCTAACAGCAAACATACAGGGACAACTTGCTATCAGGTTAGCAAGGGTTACACTTGGAATTTAGAGAGCAAACTGCTGTAGGAGAAGAAAAAACCTTTTCCTTCTACCCTTCTAGGTTAGCAGCTGGGGCTCTGTAACAAAAGATGGATTGATAAGAGGAAAGCATACACACTTATTTAACATACGAAGCCTTCGTAAGGAAATGAAGACCAAAAGAAATGGTTAAACCTGAGTGTCCATACACCAGGGTCTGTGAAAAAGTTGAGGGGAAATGTGATAGACACATGGGTATGAGTGAAGTAAAACTAGGGGAACTTAGCAAGACCTGTTCCCTTGGACTTTTCGTGGAGTCCCTCCTTATTGGCGATAAAGATGTCCGTTCCCTCTGAGGACAGGGAAGGCAGCTCTAGATGGAGGTCTTCGGCCTGCTTTAGGGAAAGGCCAGGAGGTCCCTGCTGCACCTGCTGTCTCTCAGTTTCCTTCAGCTTGAAACACTCGGCATGGCACCGCATTTGCTCTGAGCTCGGTCACGGCAGAGCTAATACGCTCATCATCTTAGGAACACGGGAATGGTTCGGCGAAGAGCAAGCCTCTGGGATTCTTTGGCGTGAGTGAGTGACGAAGCTTGAGCCACTTCTACATTATGGGAAATGAGAGTCCAGGTTTTTATTACTCTCATGTTACAATCGCTGCTGGGGAAGGAATGGATAATGAGCAGAGAGTGTAATTTTCTCTAAGATCTGTCCCTCTGCAGGAGCAAGTTCAAAATCATATGACTACAACATGAAGTGGTCATTCTCTGATTTGTCTTGCAGATGTAGCCTTCCCAATTATCTAGAGCTGAAAAACTGGTTTGAGTTATAAATGCTTCTTCTCCACTTTAAGAAAAAACTTACAAAAATATATATAACTTCATTCACTCTGATCAGAGCTGAGTAGATATCTCTTTGACTTATCTATGCAAACAGGTTTTGCTAAGCAACCTAATTAGTTAAAAAGCACAGGGGAAGTTGTGGGGAGGAGGAGGGTAGGACTTTTTCTACTAGAGAGAAGTAACTTTTAATCCCCCCCCCTTTTTTTTTTGCCACACCACATGGCTTGGGGGACCCTAATTCCCCCGCTAGGAATCAAACCCAGGTCCCCCTGCAGTAGAAACTCAGAGTCCTAACCACTGGATAGCCAGGCAAGTCCCTTAAAGCCCTTCAAAAGGCATTGATCTCTTTCACGATCATTGGTGCACTGATTTTTGTTGTTGTTGTTGTCATTGTTCATTAAAGCCAATAAATTTGGGGATTACTACTCTAAGTACCGAAGATTCATGCTGAATTCCTAGAAAGATGACATGTGAGTGGAATTAATGTCTGAGCTGCTTACAAACGTACGAATCTAGTCTGGGTATTGAATGAAGGGCTTGTGCCTTTTAAGGGAGATGGCACATTTTCCTAGGGGGTTATTAAAAAGCTTCCAGAAATGATAAACTGCCTGGGGTTTCCTTCAAAGTAATCTGGAGGAAGGGGGAAGAATGGGAAGATGGAGGAAACAAGACTGGCCAAGTGTGGGTCACTGTTGAGCCTGGTGGTGGCTACGTGAGTCTTCATCACGCTGTACTGCGTACTTGTTTGAATGTATCCGGGATGAAATATTTGAAAGTCTTTTTTCTTGTTTTCTTTAAAGCTCACAGAGAGAATGTGCTCAGGGAATTGAGGAGGCTCAGCAAAGACACAGACGACAAGGTGGCTGATGGGAAAGTGGGGGCTGGAGGGAGGACGCAGGCCAGCCGGGCAAGTGTGCGCAGAGACTTGCCTGCTGCTGCCACTTGCTTTATGCCCCCGCTGGGCGGTCAGGAGGGATCAGGCTGGGGTGACAGCAGGAAACACCTTCAGTGCCTCTTGAGATGCTCAGCCATGGACTCCCAGCCACGCCCTGTTCTGCAGGCCCCCCTCCTTATCAAGTCCACTCAGTGAATGTTCTGGCTCAGAATATTAACATTTTTAAAAAAACAGGATGGTGCTTTCCTCATTTGCATGTTTGTTCATGGCCTTCTCCCCGTGGGCCTGTCTGAATGTGCAAGTCGGCGGGGAGGAGGAGGGGGAATTCTAAGCAGTGAAGGGGGTGTTAGAACAGAGTGAAAAGAGAGAGTTCGTATTCAGCTTCTGGCATCTAAACATTTTTACCCACTTTGTTGAGAAATAGGATTTACATTTTCTTTTTATCTATTCTGAGAAAAGAGATATCAAAAGCCTGGTCCCGGGCACCAGAGAGTTTTGGATTAGAGAGTTCCCGGTGGTACATATAGGGGAGAGCAGAAAACCAGGCTTCCCACTCCAGCCCAGAGTGGGAAGAGGGATGGGGACAGCAGAGAAGGCAGAGGCTAAGATCCTTACTTCCTCTCCCTGCCCCATCAAGGAAAAGGTTGGAGGGCTTCCCAGGAGGCGCTAGTGGTAAAGAATCCACTTGCCAATGCAGGAGATACCAGAGACAGGGGTCTGATCCCTGGGTTGGGAAGATCCCCTGGAGGAGGAAATAGCAACCCACTCCAGTACTTTTGCCTGGAGAAGCCCCTGGACAGAGGAGCCTGGCGGGCTGCAGTCCCTAGGGATGCAAAGAGGCGGACATGACTGAGCACACACAACAGCTTTAGGAATATTTAGAAAGGTCTTGAGATGTAGATGGCAGCAGGGCATGGCTCCTGCTCCCTGCTCATGGCTCTAGGCTCCTGCTTGCACCAGTTTGCAGGCAGTTTGTCCAAAGTGAACGCAGTCGCGCGGTAGGATTAAGCAGAGGGAGGATGTAGCTCCAGGTGGTACTAATGGAACCTCGAGGGTCCCATCAGTATGTGAGGCTGAGGGGGCATGCAGGAGACCACTGGATGAGAGTTCAGGAGCCCAACAAGCTCCCCACCCCTACCTCCAAGCCAAGGCCCGATGGAGAACACAGCAGAAACTCTGCCAGATCCACGGTGAAAGGGAAAGCAGAAGTTAGGCTGGGCTGGAGTGTAGGGAGCAAGCCGCCAAGCTGGACCAAGCTGGACCAGCAGCAACCGAGGAGCATCACCAGCAACCGAGGAGCATCACCACAGCAACCTGACCGTCCTTCCCCAGAATCTCGAGGGCTTACAGTCCAAACCCCAAGGTGCCATCTCAGAAGACAGAGGATTTCTGACATGCTCACTGTTTTTATGTGAAGAAAGCTGGTACCCTTATCACATCATACTTAGATTACCTGATGACAGGCAAAGGTCATTCATTTCTTTGTTACCCAGGGGGGCTCTTGAAAACCTTACATTTTATCTGAATGTCTCAGTGTAGCATCAGAGACATTGGGGTCTTGCATTTTTTCTGTGTATATTTTTTGTGAATTTTGTTTCAATTGCTGCCTTTGTAGAAGTTGTTGGTGTTCAGTCACTCAGTCGTGTCTGACTCTTTGTGACCCATGGACAGCAGCACGCCAGGCTCCCCTGTCCTCCACCATCTCCCGGAGCTTGCTTAAACTCATGTCCATTGAGTTGGTGATGCCATCCAACCATCTCATCCTCTGTTGTCCCTTGTAGGAGTAGCAACTTTATGACTGAGGAAGGAGAGGCTGTGGGCATTGGGCCTGGGCACCTGCTCCTGCCAACTGCCTCTCCGGGGATGCTGAGTCCTGCATCGCACACCTAGGGCCTTCCATGAATAGACCATCCACCTCAAATGCCTTGATGGGACTCCAGTCACCACCTTTGTCCAGACCCGTCCACTTGTCCCTTCACCCTCAGTGGATCTGAATGCTGAGCCTTATAATGACAATTAGGATCATATTGTACTGACCCAAACTGCCGGGCCCTGGACCAAATGCTTTGCATCACCATCACTTTTAATCTTTAACAGTCACCTTATGCGATGGCTACCAGTAATATCCACATTTTCCAGATGGGAACACAGACGCTTAGGGAGTACAAATATCTTGACCCCAAATAGTAAGTGGCAGAACTGGGTTTTGAGCCTTTAGCTCTGAACCACCGCACAGCTTCCACTTAACCTGGGGACACAAGCAAAGAGCTTCCTGCGGTGAGTGCAGTGTCTTCCCAAGACCTGGATTTGGTCAGCATCCAGCCAGAGGTGCCTGTTGCACCTCCCAGCTCCTCCCTCCTCCTACCGCCCTGGTTGTTGAGGTCCCTGCATGTCTGGCAACCTTTGAGATACTCTTCCACCTTTACCTCACATTCACCACTCAGATGCGAGTGTCACCTCCTGGTTTCTAGAGCCTTCTGTGGCAATGAGTTGTTCCCTCTTGTGTGTTTCCATGGCATCTGGCATGTGGACAGGATATCTCACACAGAAACATCATTACATAGATATAAGACAATCACCCAAGGTGGACTGGAGGGTCCTCCAGTCAATACCGTATTCATTTCTGAGGGCCTAACCCAGAGAAGGCATGGCAGAGACTGGGCTGCCTTGCTTAAGCCTCTTCCAGTCCTCCACCAATGTGTCTTTCAGCCCAGCAGAGGCCAGAAAGCAGAAAAACGACAGTCAAAGCTAGGTTCCTATGATTAATTTAGGCCTTGCCAATCAAATGCTTTCATGCAGGACCGATTCAAGACTTAGCTGTGTTTGGCAAAAGGCAAGGGGCAGGGCACTCATTTTGCTGGAGTGGGTTTTGGTTTTTAAATTGTGACGGCAGTTCTTCACGTCAGACGGATCCATATGGTACGTAGTCTGCATATATTTGTCATGGGGGAGAAACAAAAATAAATTTAACAGAATTGCCCTCTTAAAGGTTGCCAACAACTTCAGAGAATCCATATCAGTCAGTCCCTTTTCACCAAATCTATTAACCATGATTTTCTCACTTGCCTTTTCAAAGAAAGAGGGCTTTGTATTATGTTTGATTTAGATCTATTAGAAATTCTGTTAAATTTGCATAGATTTGGGGCTTCCTGGTAGTCCAGAGGTTAAGAATCTGCCTTGCAATGCAGGGGACACCGGTTCGATCCCTGGTCCAGGAAGACCCCACATGCCTTGGGGCAACAAAGTCCGTGTGCCACAACTGCTGAGCCCACGCCCCGGAGTCCTGTGCTCAGCAGCAGGACATGCCACGCGATGGGAGGCACCACAAGAGAGAGTAGCCCCCCCTTGCTGCAACTGGAGAAAGCCCTCGCACGGCAACGGAGACCCAGCACAGCCAAGACTAAAAGAATGAAGTTTAAAAACATTGCATAGATTCTAGGTGATGAGAAGAGGGTTGAAATAGTGACCCAGAAAGACAAGCTAATCAAAAGGAAGGGTTCTTGCTGGGCAGCAAAGTGCAGGCGGGCTGGGACCTGAGACCCTTACTGGCAGTGCTTGCACCTGGACAAAAGTCTCCTTGAGCAAAAGAAGACTAAGAAATGATAAGGGGCTTAAAATAACTGCACACGCGCAGTTAGGGCAGACACAAAATGGCCAAAGCCCAACTGCCACCTCTGAGGTGCCAGGAGAGAAGGCAGGGCACCGTGCCTGATCCCTGCACACAGCACCACTGAGGGGGTGGGCAGACCACCTCCCACCCTTCCAGCCTGGCCCAGCGATCTGCCCCTACCCTGACCCCGTTTGAGGAGCCAGCTCACTGCACCTTGCAACCAGGGAGTGAGCAAGGGAGCGTGTTACTTGTCTTCTGTCCCTCGAGAGTCCCAGCAAAGCCTCACCGGAATTCTCATCTGGCCTCTTGTGCATGCTCAGTCACGTTGGACTCTTTGTGATCCCATCGACTGTAGCCCTCCAGGCTCCTCTGTCCAGAGAATTTCCCAGGCAAGAATACTAGAATGGATTGCCATTTCTTCCCCCCAGGGTATTTTCCCAACGCAGGGATCGAACCCACATCTCCTGCCTCTCCTGCATTGCAGGCAGATTCTTTACAGCTGAGCCACCATCTGGCCTCTTAAGCAATTTCTATTTAAGAGTCCAAGAATCCAGATCTGTAACAAAGTCAACAGATTCTGTTGAATCCTCCAAATCGCTCCAAAGAGGCAGGAATCTCAGTTTCCGTGCAGTGCTCAGTCTTAACTTTTCTTTGCGTAAAGCAGATTGTGCTTCTATGACATCTGCGATATACAGTAAACTCTAACGTGCACCAGAGAAGCTCCTGGGGGCAGGGGAGTGAGGACAGAGTGGAAAGTCCTGGCAGAATTTTACCAGCCAGGCAAAGGGGTAGGAGGCTCAGGCGTTTGCTGAAGATCCCAATGAGCTGGTAACCAAACCAGCTCTCTTTCTACCACGCACCTTATAAAGCAGCCATATTTTTAATAAACTTCTTGGTAGGAGTTGAGGATGACCAGAGCAGGCACCCCTAGAATTAAGAAGCCAAGCATCCTGAAGTGCTTCCCACCTCTGGTGTAGCCAGATGGGAAACGGACACCAGAGCATCAGCAGAGCCGCAGGGATTAGAGGCAGCAAGTCGTTCAACAAGGCCTTTGGTGCATCCCCGTGGACAATGGCACTGGGGATGGACAAATATTTGTAGGAATCTTCATTTAAGAACCATGCAGGCCAGAACAACTGGTCTTTCACAGCTCTATAGTGGTGGTAGTTTAGTTTCTATGTTGTGTCCAACTGTTGAGACCTCATGAGACCCCTCCAGGGTCCTCTGGTGCTTGGAATTCTCCAGGCAAAAATATTGCGATGGGTTGCCGTTCCTTTCTCCAGGGTATCTTCCCAACCCAGAGACTGAACCTGGGTCTCCTTCGTTGCAGGCAGTCTCCTGCATTGCAGACAGACTCTTCATCAACTGAGTCGCCAGGCAAGCCTCACAGCTCTGCACCCAATGCTGAAACGAAGTCCCAGCTTTGAGGTGATGCTGACGGTTCTCTACACTGGTGTGCAGGGGCCTTCCTGCGGTGTGAGTATGTACATCGTGTTTTCAGTACCCTGGCAGTGGGGCTGGAGCAAGCATCCATTTAGTGAGTGCCATTTAGTGAGTGTTTAAAGATAACAATGTGCCCACGCTCGGTCCTTCCTTTAGTGCTAATGGACGGGAGCGAGCTGCATGGTTTCTTAAATAATACAGCAGCCTCCTGTGACCTCCCCCTTCTCAGGCAGCTCCTGCCACCAACTCAATTATTAACTTAGAGCCGCAAGGAACATTTCAGACGTTACTCAAGTATTCATCATCCACCCTACCCCCACAATGATATAAAAGGAAAACAATCAAAGACACTTAAATAATCACAATTTAAATATATATATATATACACACACATTAGAACAGGCTATTTTATTTTAAACTCTAGGTGGAAGTGGATTACTGTTTTCCTTAGAAAGTATTTGAGAATTTCAAATCAATTCCTACTTGCCCCTTGCCCCCCGGCACTGAATCCTGATTTTTTAACCTCGTCTCCACAGATTCATGCCTTCTTCTTCAGCTGTAGTCAGTACCACGGGTCTGATCCTGAGCGTCTGCTACTGAACTAGATAACCAGGATAATCCTACCTCAACGTGCTGTTAAAATTTGGCATCAAACCACTCTGTGATCCAGCTTCAGTGTGGGCTAATCTCTCTGGCCTAGAGACGTTTATTTTTTCACCCACCAAATTTCTAGCGAGCCCTTCTCTAAGGCAAGCACTGTATATATCACGACTGAGGTTCAGTCTCCGACCTGGGGTGGGGTGGGGCGGGGTGGGGTTCGTGGTCGCAGACCCAAACACGCATGCTCACAGAGACAGAGGTACTTATTGACTCCTAAAGCTCAAACACAGACGAAACGTGAGCGCGAGAGGCCATGGGCCCGAGAGCACAGAACAGCTGGTTCTGCTGGGCGGAGCCCCCCGAAGGGTTTACACAGGAGGTGACAACTGAGAGGGGCTTTGGCAAATGAGCTGATTTTTACCAAAACGAGCTGAAGGAGCTCATCCAGAGCCGGGAAGGGTCCGTGGGGCCTAAAGGCAGATCAGAGAGGGGTCGTGTGGGAGCAGGGACTGGCCACAGAACACAGGGCCAGAAAAGGGAAAGAGTCTCCAGGGTCAGGAACTGCAGGCAGTACGACTGTGAGCGAGGGAAGCTGGGCCCCAGAGGAGATTACCAAGGAGGCAAGCTGCTTACCTGCTCTGTGCAAAGACACATTTTGCCTCAACCCTGCTCAGGCCTCCCAAAGAACATTCTTTTCTTGTCAGGAGGAACAGGGAGAGAGGAAATAGCCCACACAAATCTATGGCTCCTACGGGAAAAATATGTAGATGACACCCTAAGAGAGTGAGTCGCCGATGTCACCTTCAGACTCACACGACAAAGCATTGCACTTGTTGTTTTTACCCAGCACACTTGAAACCTGCAAGGCCTGAGGTTAACCCCGGCCATTACCCTGCTTGACCAGAGGAGGGTCCTGGCGCCGACCTGGTAATACCTTGGAATACCTCCTCAAGGTTTACGTCCTTCTCTTCCTCCTTTTCAAAATCTGCTGGGTATTTTTTAAGACAAGCTTTAGTCCCGAGAGCCTGCCTTCCAACCACTATCTGGGGCCAAAATAGTCACAGTAAATGAGCTCTCTCTTTTCTGGTAAATTTTCACTGGCTCTCGACTGTTTTAACACTGAATCAATTATGCGTGTTATGGGAACCTTTGAGACCATTTCTGCTTGGAATGGAGACTGAGTCTATGTTTCAGGAATGACAGACTCACGGAACTCTCCCAGGGTCCTCATCATAGATTCCTGCCAATAGGATTCTGCTTGGTGAGTAAGAGCCTCAGTACTGGGTCAGTGACTGCACTCCCCAGTCCTCCAGGACTCAACACAAGGCGAAAGCGAGACTCGAACAAGGTGTGTGAGGAGACGGACTGGGGGAGAGGCCAGGGGTGCCTGGCCTCCCACTCCAGCATGTCCCCCACCTTTTGATCCTCTAAAGACTTGGAGCAGAAGCTTCAATGTATGGCAAAACCAACACGGTAATGTAAAGGAAAAAATTAATTAATTAATTTAACAACTTTGAGCAGAAGTAAAGTGAATAATTTTTGTGGCTGAAGAGAGCTTTTCAAGGGTCAAGAGTTATGATACATATGGCCGACTGACTGAGATATAGCCAGTCTGACCTCTGACAAGTGAGGTCCCTACCTACTTTACCCCGTCACCTTTGCAGCTGGAGACAACCGTGGCGCTCTTCCGAGGACCCCCATGATTAAAAAGCAGTAGGAAAAAAATGATGAGAAGGAGGTTTGCTTATCCCTAATAGAGTCAGTCACTTGGCTCAGCAGTCATACTGGGACACTGGGAATGTAATGCTTGCTGACTCAGCATCAGAAGGGCTTTGTATTTAGCTGAGTTTTCAGGAAAGATCAGTTTCCAGTGACCCATCAGTCCATCCATATACCTATCGCAGGCTCCCATTTCTAGGTGAGCTCAGGACCCAGGACAAACTACATGGAATGGTCCTATATGCACTTTTATGCTGATGAAATCAAGTTGATATAAAGGCTAAGAGAGGCAGAAGGGAGAGGAGTGGTCGAGTATACGTTTCTTTGGTGGTGGAGAAATTTCAAAACAGAAGTGTGTGTGTATGTGTGATATATAAATAAAATCCTCAGGTGTCTTTTCAAAAGGTCACCCAAGAGATAACAATGAACTTTTCTATTTTGAACTACTTTAACAGCTTTGGAATACTTTAGAGAATTGATGATTAAACACCTGTACACCTTCAACCCAGCTGTCAGGCCTTAACATTTTGCCATATGTAATTCGGATTTCCCTTCTTCTTGATAATAAAGTATAGAAGAAGATTTTTAGAGTAGAAAAACTACTCTGTTGATATTGTAGTGGTAGATATATGCCATTACAAATTTGTGTAAGCCCATAGAGTATGCAGGCTTCCCTGATAGCTCAGATGGTAAAAAATCCACCTGCAATGCAGGATACCTGGGTTTGATCCCTGGGTCGGGAAAATCCCCTGGAGAAGGGAATGGCTACCCACTCCAGTATTCTTTCCTGGAGAATTTCATGGACAGAGGAGCTTGGTGGGCTACAGTTAATGGGGCACAAAGAGTCAAACATGACTGAAGTGACTAAGTATGAGCACATAGAATGTGCAACACCAAAAGTTAACCCAAAGATAAACTATGCTGTTTGGGTGATTATGAGGTATCCGCATAGGTTTATTGATTATAACAAATGAAGCACTCTGGTGGGGATGGTGATAATGGAAGTGGTAATGGGGGTGTCTGGTGTACATGAGGGTAGAAGGTGAAAGGGAAATCTCTATACCTTCCTCTGTTTTACTATGAACCTAAAACTGCCTAAAGGAAATCAGTCATGAATATTCATTGGAAGGACTGATGCTGAAGCTGAAACTCCAATACTTTGGCCACCTGATTCGAAGAACTGACTCACTGGAAAAGACCCTGATGCTGGGAAAGATTGAAGGCAGGAGGAGAAGGCAGAGGATGAGATGGTTGGATGGCATCACCGACTCAATGGACATGAGTATGAGCAAGCTCTGGAAGTTGGTGATGGACAGGGAAGCCTGGTGTGCTGTAGTCAATGGGGTCACAAAGAGTTGGACATGACTGAGTGACTGAACTGAACTGAAAACTGCTACACCAAAGTTTATAGATATATATGGCTTGCCAGGTGGTGCACTGGTAATCAATTAGACTCCGGTTTGATCCCTGGGGTGGGAAGATCTCCTGGAGGAGGAAATGGCAACCCACTCCAGTATTCTTGCCTGGGAAATCCCACGGACAGAGGAGCCTGGTGCGCTACAGTCCATGGGATCGCAAAGAGTTAGACATGACTAAGCACCCACACACATATATATGTATATATAATATATATATATATATTTGAAGTACTTTATGTATCTCTCTGTGATAACATATTCCCCTAGAAGTGATAGCTATTCTGAATTTGAGGTTTATTACTCTATGCATTTATTTATAGATACATATATACATAAATGTATTAATATATTAAGAATTAATTAATATATGAAAAATGTATATAGTTTAGCATGTTTTTAAGTCTGTTTCAATGGCATTCTTCTGAAGCTTGCTTTGATTGTTTAAAATTTGAAGTTTACTATGTTGATTCAAAAGGCATTCTAATTCCCAATCATTTGATTGTGGTCTGCTTTTGCCCTCTGAAAGTCTTAGGGTATCACCTTGTCACAAGTGGTTTTGCAATTCCTGACAGAGTGCCTTGGTTGTGTATTTATTTTCAGCATTGTCCTGGGTACTTGATGGGTCCTTTCAATCTGGAAATCCATATCCTTCAGTTCTGAGAAATTTTCTTTAATTATTTCATAGATGATATCTTATCTTTGGTTTTTCTCTTCTCTTTTCCTATGGACATTCTATACTAATTCTCCAATTTTCTTATATTTCCTCCTCTTTTCATGTATTTTTGCTCTGCCACCTGAAACATATTTCCAACTATATTAATTTTCTAATCCTTTTATCGTTTTTAAAGTATGTCTTCATGTTTTAAATTTTCAACAAAATACTTGTTCTCTGCATGTTCTCTTTTGATAGTATCATGTTCATGTTTTGTGGTTGCAAGCTTTTCCTTATCTCTTAAGAATATCAATAAACTTTTTTAAAAAGCAAGTTTTCTTCTACCTGCACAGTTTGTTCCCTCCAGGTTGCATTTTCCTGTTTGTTAGATTTGGCCTATCTTGTTTGAGATTTTCATTGGCAGGCAGTAGCCTTTGATTGTCTGGAGATTCAGATATTCTTAGAAAGCTCTGGGAATGTGTTTAGGGTTTATCAACCTAATGATCCAGCCGGCCGGCCCATTACACTGGGAAGCCTAATATTATCTGTGCCTTTAGGTGTTTCTTCTTCATCTGCAGATTCTTTACAGCAGACTCTTGTCTCTGGGGCAGACTCTTCCAGTCTCCTGCCCAGAAGGTGCTGGTCTGGGGCCTGACTTTCTGGTATTCCAGAGGAGGTGGGCAGTGGGTGCAGAAGGCTACCATTTATCTAACACCCCACCCTTTACAATACTCACATTCTTCATCCAGAGACCACCTTCAGAGAAAATCTCTGAGTCTTCTGCCAAAGGGAGGGAATAATGAGGGAAGATCTGTGGATCTGAGTGCTTTTTCGATAGACTTGGACAAGCCTCCTTAGCAATCGGGTTTTTTTTCCCCTCAATTTCAAAAGTGCCTGCTGCTGCCAATTCCCGGAGCTCTGCAGCATTCATTCTGTGTTATTAAGCAGATTGGGTCTCTATTTTCCCCACTGCCAGTTTTGAATTCAGCTTTCTTGGCTCTGCCAAGCAAGACCCTTCACCAGCCATTTCTCCAACTTCCAAAATCTGGTTGCTGCTGTCTCCTCTCCCAGGCTCCCCATTCTTGTGGGTTGTGTCTTTTCAAAAACCCGTCCACTGTCATTTTAGTGAGGTTTCAAGAGGCACCAGAAGTAAATGCGTATAAGACCCCCTCCTTGTAGAAATGAGAAGGACTCAAGCTTCCCCTTTCCTCGTCCTCCCCTCAAAGCCAGCTAGTTCTGTAGTTCAGTGCCTTTAATTACCCATTTATTGGGCAGATACGATGGGTTAGCCCTGGACTTGTCTCAGACCAGCACCATCCAAATGGATAGACTCTGAGCAAAGGTTTGCTGAGTTGCACTGCAGTGACATGAGTGTCCCGAAGCGAGACTTGGGCTGGCTGCCCGGGGTCCTCTGGCCTCTGAGTCTATCCTGACTCTTGCCCGCTCCCCTCAGTGGCCTTACAGTAAGTTCCCTACATACGAACCTTCAAGTGGCAAACTTTCAAAGGTGCAAACACGCATCTGGTTCCAGCAAGGAGCCAGAACCTGTGCCTCAATGTCCGGCGTGGGTTCAGCTGCAGCTCGCCCTCTGTCTGCTGTTGCTGACAGCTCTTAAGCTCTGTCATCTCCCACCGTCTCCCCCTCCTCCAGTCAGGAACGCTTCCTGCCCAGTCACGTGATGCCAGCCCCTGTATGCCAGCTGTCATAGTGAACTACTGTACTCGTAAAAGTGCTGTAAGGTTAAAACTGTTTTCTTTGTTTTTTTGTGTTTGTTTTTCATGTATTATTTGTGTGAAAAGTGTTATAAACTTCATGCAGTACAGTACTATATAGCCATTGGTGTTAGCTGAGTACCTAGGCTGACTTTGTTGGACTTAAAAAGAGTTACTATGCTTTACTTTTCATGAGCAGCAACCTTTCTAAATTCTGGGCTCCTCAGGTTCAAACTGATGGGTCTTAAACCTTATTAGCGCTCTGCTCTGACTCAGCATTCAAATGAAAAAGAATAGGCTTTGAATTCTTGCCCCCTAAAAACACTTTCCACAAACACCCCATGAAGGAAAAAGCAGAAGCAGCGTAGGCTGAATACCAGTCTATGGTGCGGCTCTCATTAGCTAACCGAGTCCTTCTCATTTCTAACCCTATAGGATTGAACTGCTTTGTTCTTTGCCAAGGTCACTCACACGGTACTAAAGATTTATTGTATGTAATTAATATCAAGTCCTGATGACTCATTGTTTAAATGACATATTCATTGTGACCTAAAACCTTAATAAGCCTAAACCCAGCGATATTGCTGCATATCTCAGGCCAGTCTAAAAAGAGACACTTTTAAAAAAAAATCTGAAGTGTATTTTTATACATTTTCTCATATGCCAGGTACTGTTCTAAGCACTTTACAAATATTGCATTACCTCATTCAATCCCTATAAAAATGATATGACAGAGGTACCCTTGGTACCCTCTTTTTACATCTGAGGAAACAAGCCCAGAAAGGTTAAGCAACTTGCTCAAGGTCGCACAGCTAGCAAGAGAAAGAGCGGAGATTCAAAGCTTCACAGTCAAACCGCAGAGTCCCTAAGGGTACAGACTGTGACATGCAGTGGTCTAAGCCAGTGCAAATGGAGTGCGCGGACACCTTTAGGCATCACCTTTCCAGACGGTGCTACTATCGTGAAGGGGTCAGAGGCCAGGGATGCTGAGAGACACGCTCTATTGCGCAGGACAGCCCACAACAAAGACACATCAGGCCGAGTGTCGGCAGTGCTGGGGATGGGGAGCCTGCTGGGGCACGTTGGGGTGCTAGCCGTGGGTGCTCTCCACACAGTTTGGTGACTTGTTTCCCCAGGCATATGATAGAATCTGCATTTCTTTATTGTTTTCTAATTTTCTTGAAGTATAGTTGATTTACAGTGTTGTGTTAATTTTTGCTGTACAGCCAAATGACTCAGTTATATGTATATATGTATTTGTTTTCATATTCTTTTCCATTATGCTTTATCTTTTCCATTATTTTTTAAAGGATGTTGACTGCAGTTCCCTGTGCTATGCAGTAAGACCTTACTATTTACAGAACTTGCATTTCTTTTTTAAAACATAAAATAGCTATTTATTTTTAGTTTTTCTTCATTTAGTTTTCACTGCTAATTTCTTGTCAGGATTTTATACCAGTAATGTCTTTTTTTCCTTTTCTTTTTAATTTAATTTTGTTTTTATTTGGAAGATAATTATTTTACAATATTGTGATGGTTTCTGCCATCCATCAACATGAATCCACCTTGAGTGCTTGCTAAGTTGCTTCAGTCGTGCCCACTCTTCGACCCCATGGACTGTAGCTCACCGGGCTCCTTTGTCCATGGGATTCTCCAGGCAAGAATACTGGAGTGGGTTGCTATGTCCACCTCCAAGGGATCTTCCCAACCCAAGGATGGAATCCATGTCTTCTTCGGCTCCTGCATTGCAGGCAGATTCTTTACCGCTGAGTCACTGGGAAAGCCTGGAATCATCCATAGAGATACCTGTGTCCCCTCCCTCTTAAACTCCCCCCGCCTCCCTCCTCATCCCACCCCCTAGGCTGTCATGGAGCCCCTGCTCTGGGTTCCCTGAACCACAGCAACCCCCACCAGCTATCCAGCTTATGTATGGTGATGTGTGTGCGGCAATACTGCTCTCTCAAGTCGTCCCAGCTTCCCTCTCCCCCACTGTGACCCTGAGTCTGTTCTTTATATCTGCATCTCCTCTAGAATTTGCATTTAAGTTAAGTGGCCACATAATTTGCTCTGGCCAATGTAATGTCTCTGGAAGGAATATAGGTCACTTCAAGGCAAAAATGTACAAAGCCGGTGCATAATACCATGTTTTCTTTTTTCTGCACTGGCCACCTGGGGAATCTTGGAAACACAAAGATGGAGCTTCCCTCGGCCTGTGTCCTTCTACAGGCGGATAAAGCAGAATAGAGCCCTTCAGTTGGCCCATGACAGATAAACAGTCTGAGTCACCAATAATACCTGGTATTTTAAGTCCCTGAGATTTTGTGTTTGTTACACAGCATAACTAGGGTACCCTGACTGATGTACTGCCAACCTAGTGTAGATACAGTTCTTTCTTAGCATCTGCAGGAGTCTGAGTCCGGGGTCCCTGGAGACACCAAAATCCAAGGATGCTCAGTTCCTTATGTAAAATGACCGGTATGGCTGGCCCTCCTTACCTGAGGGCTTGAACCCAAGGATGCAGTCTGTGGGTACAAAGAGGCAGGCTGGCTCTCCATATCTTCCAGAAAGGAATGGTGACCCACTCCAGTATTTCTGCCTGGAGAATCCTGTGGATGGAGGATCCTTTCCATAGGGTCGCACAGAGCTGGACACAACTGAGAGACTGAGCACGCAGACACACACGTGTTGTGTAACCTGACTCAGCTCTTCTACTCAATTTGCATGTTTCTCCCCAGATGAGTTGTGTCCTAATCTTGTATCATGGGGCTCAGTCACTCTTCTTATATTAAGAATTTTGCTTTGTGACTGGGCTGAACAGATTCCATGATGATGGTCCTGTTTCCCTTTTTATGTCCCTGCAAACCTCTGGCGTAAGTTGTATAGCATTTGTTGCCATAACAACCGTGCCACTCAGATGTTTCCAGTTAACACACACATTTGCTATTCTCATTACACCTCAACCAGCTCTGGTGAGGTCAGATTTCATTATAACACCTAGGATTATGTGAATGCGGTGTGGGCAGCCTCTAGTCGTGGTATTCAGCTTTATTCATGAGCCTCACTGCTTAAGAAATCTGTGTGTTCTGGCTTTGCAATTGTAGACCTTCATTCATAATCAAGTTAATCTACACAGAGATGAACTGGAGTTTCACTGAGTTTGGGTTGATATGGAATCATTTGTTGGCAGCCTCACAACAGGTTAATAAACAGCCCACACAATAGTTAACAAGCATTGTACCTGCTAATGAAAACTCTGGGTATTCAGTGGACAATATGTCTAGATTATAGAGCTGGAACAAAACACACGAGCATGTGCTGTGGAATCCAGCGGTGAAGAAGCCGTAGAGACTACTACCACTTCTCCCCGGAAGTGAGCTGACTGGAGCATTTCTTTAAGGTCCTTAAAATGTCAGTCTTTGGAGTTCTCAGCGGTCCAGTGCTTAAGACTCCATGCTTCCTTTGCAGGGGGAACAGGCTCCATCCCTGGTCAGGGAACTCAGGTTTCACATGCTGCTGCTCCGCAGCAAAGAAACAAAAACAAAAACAAGACCCAGACTGAAGGCTGAAACAGCTGGGCTCCCTGGGGTGCCTTTTGGTCTCCATGTGATCTTTCCACGTGGCCACTCCCGCAGGGTGACCCATAGGTGCCCAGCAAATTCCCACACACTTGGTGACTTAAACAGCACGCTTATCTCACACTTCCTATGAATCTGCATGGCCTAACCTGGTTCTCAGCTCAGGGTCTCCCAAGGCTACAGTTAAAATGTTGGCTGAGCTGCACTCCCATCGGAGACTCAGCTGGGGGAAAACATGCTTATAAGCTCATTTGGGAAACTTCCCTGGTGGTCCATACCTAAGACTCCACACTCCTAATGCAGGGGGGCCTGAGTTCAATCCCTGGTTAGGGAACTAAATCCCACAGCCACGACTAAGTGTCCACCTGCCACATGAGAGGTCCCGCGTGCCGCAGTGAAGACTGAAGACTCCGAGTGCCGCAGCGGAGACACAGCGCAGCCGAATGAATGAATAAGTATGATAAATATAGATATTAAAGAAGAGCTCCTTCAGATAGTTGGCGGAATTCATTTCCTTGAGCTATAAAACTAAGAAGCCTGGCCTCGGCTGGTTGTCAGCAGGAGGGAATCCTGAATTCCTGTCTAGATTCAGGGGGAAAGAACATGAATCTCACATTTGAATGAAGGAATGTGTGTTGCATTTTGAAAAAAGCACATGGGAAGGGGTATCTGTTGGCATGATTATCTTTAGAACTTAGAATCTGCCACTGTTTGCTCTCTGGCCACAATTCACAGACCTCCCATTTTCAAAATATACTTATTTCTTCTCTCCTGGTCTTTGACATCCTTACCAAGGTACGGCACAAGCAAACCCTGTCACATGCCAAGACTCAAGTGGAAAAAAATTACAAGCATTGTCTGGGAGCAAACCTTTCAATGGGGGATTTTAAACCTGAGCTGAATTTTGGAATGGAAATGGGTTAGTGTTATGTAGAAGCTTGTTAAATGAATGATCAGAGACAGGAATACCAGACCACCTTAGCTGTCTGCTGAGAAACCTCTATGCGGATCAAGGAGCAACAGTTAGAACCGGACATGGAACAATGGACTGGTTCAAAATCAGGAAAGGAGGATATTATACAAGGCTGTATATTGTCACCCTGCTTATTTAACTTATATGCAGAGTATGTCATGTGAAATGGTAGGCTGGATGAATCGCAAGCTGGAGTCAAGATTGCTGGGAGAAATATCAACAGCCTCAGATGTGCAGATGATACTACTCAAACGGCAGAAAGTGAAGAGGAACTAAAGAGTAACTTGGAGAGAGTGAAAGAGGAGAGTGAAAAAGCTGGCTTAAAGTTCAGCATTCAAAAAGTAAGATCATGGCATCCAGTCTCATCACTTTATGGTAAATAGATGGGGAAACAGTGACAGACTTTATTTTCTGGGGCTCCAAAATTACTGAGCATGGTGACTGCAGCTATGAAATGAAAAGATGCTTGTTTCTTGGAAGGAGAGCTATGACAAACCTAGGCCACATATTGAAAAGCAGAGACATCACTTTGCCAACAAAGGTCCATATGGTCAAAGCTATGGTTTTTCCAGTACTCATGTATGGACGTGTGAGTTGGACCATAAAGAAGGCTGAGTGCCAAAGAATTGATGCATTTGAATTGTGGTGCTGTAGAAGACTCTTGAGAGTCCCTTGGACAGCAAGGAGATCAAACCAGTCCATCCTAAAGGAAATCAACCCTGAATATTCAGTGCAAGTACTGATGCTGAAGCTCCAATACTTTGACCACCTGATAAAAAGAGCTGACTTATGAGAAAAGACCCTGATACTGGGAAAGATTGAAGGCAAAAGGAGAAAGGGGTGCAGAGGATGAGGTGGTTAGATAGCATCACTGACTCAATGGACATCAGTTTGAGCAAACTCTGGGAGATAGTGAAAGACAGGGGAGCCTGGCACGCTGCAGTCCACGGGGTCGCAAACTATCCGACACAACTCAAAGACCAAACAGCAGCAGCAGTGTGGAGTCCGACCCTGCTTTCTGCTTTAATTGTGTCTGTTTCATCTCCCCAAAAAGACTATAATGTTTTAAAACTATAAAGAGCATAGAGACATTGTCTTCTTTGCCTTCCATGTCTGTATTCCCTCAATAATTCAGGTCTCAAGGGAGGGACTGGGCTCGTTCCTGCTAAACACACAGATTTCTCAGTTCTCCTGGGGCCTTTGTGTGTAAATTACTGCCAAATCTCAGAAAAATCTGATCTGAAAAGATGTCTACCTATCAACCTCTCAGAAAGAACTGTGGATCAGGAGCTAACAGACAAGCTGTGTGGCGCTGGGCAAGTGACTTCATCTCTCTGAGTCTTGGTTTCATTCTCTGCAGAATGGTGGGACTGGTGTTCTAAGTCCTTGCTAGAGGCTAATAATCCAGATAATAAGTGGAAACGGCTATAAAGTTCTTGAACCTAGTTTTCCCTTCTCATCGGTCTTCCATCTTTATCTGTGATGAAAGGAGTGGGTCCCTGACCACAGCCTCTATCTTTAGGAATGGAGCAAGTACAAACTCCTAACAAACAAAGAAAACAGCCTCTTACATCAAGAAACATAGCGCAATTTTGAGAAGGTGGCTGAAGGTCCAGTGAAATGTCTTCCTTTAGGAATCTATCTCGACATGGAGTGGCAGGAGAAAAGGAGAGAGGAACACCCTAGGCCTTTGGCTGTGCCCACCTGCACACAGACGTCCCTGTGGAAGGTTTAATCTCGAAAACTGTATCAAGGCTCTCCCCTGCTCCTCACCCCCATGGGAAGTAGTTTGTGGTTGGATGAGTTAGCTGGTGAGGTGGCTTCAAGAACAGGTCCACTCCTCATTCTATAGAATGATCTTTAAAGAGATGTTTTGATGCTGAGATACTGAAAAAGATTTTTTTTTTTAAATCAAAGCTGACTCTGAGCAGAGCTTTGAGGAAAGTTTCCCCCCCCCACCCAATGCATTTGACCTTTCCATTTGGGTTATTTTTCCAAACTTACCTTGCCCCAGAAACATTACAAAATGGCATCCTAAATTTAACCACAGTTCTCTTCCCTTTTCTTCTTAAATAAATAGAACATGTAGTAAGGACAGAAATCAAAGTCTATTTACAGAAGCGTGTGAATGACTGATAACTGCTCAAAGCTAGATTCTCAAACTTTACCGTGCCTGGGAATCACCGAGGAAGCTTGGTAAAATCCTGAGTCCCCGCAATGAAAATAAATGCACGAAGAGTCCCGTCAGCAGCCTCCCAGGGGGCTTGCTCTTGTCTCCATGGCTCACGTTTGCCTGTGAGAGCAGCGCACAAAGAGCAGAACTAATTGATGAGGATCTTCCCTGTTTTAACATCCATGATTCTTTTAATTATCTCAGCCCACAATTCCCAAACGTTCATAGCCTTCCTGCAAGATTGGCTTTTTCTCTTAAAATCTACCCAGGCAAGTCACATATGTGTTCTAATTTCATAAGCTCTGTTCCCTTTGGAAATGCTTTTGATTAAACCCAATTCCCAGCTCAAATTAAAATTTAACATTGGGGATTAAAATACAAACTAAAGAGGATCCCAAATTTGCTGCTTTTCCTTCCCTCTTGGAGTCCTTAGCACCACTGTAGCTTTGCTAATAGCACCCTTAGCTGACTCACGTTGCATCCAGGGTCGAGTTCAGGGACTGAAAATGCCTTCCATTACCCCTCTGGCCAACAGTTTCTGTGCCTTCCTCTGAAGACGATGCCGCTGCTCACTGGCAGTTTGGAACTTGGTCTTTCTGATGATTTCTTATACCCCTGTGCCGACTCACTCACTCACTCATTCATTCACTGGACCAACAGTTCAAAGAAGGGTGGAGGGAAGCAAAGAAGAAAGGGTGCTTCTTTGTTCTTCAGGAGTTTGTACTTTCTCCATCCCTAAGGACGGAGGCTGTGATCAGGGACCACTCTCTTCATCAAGGGTAAAGCTGGGAGACCGAAGAGAAGGCAACACTAGGCCCAAGGATTTTATAACTGCTTCCACTTATTGTATCAGTCATTAGCACCAAAATGGACTACAGCATCAGCCCCATCATTCTGCAGAGGATGAAACCGAGACTCAGAGAGATGAAGTCACTTGCCCAGGATCACATAGCATGTTATTTTGTCTTCAAATCCACCGATTTTTCTGTTATAGCAACAAGCAAACTGAGAGAAGCCAATACTTAGCTTATATTTTCCAGTCTTTGTCATTAAAATCTTCCTGGTTATTAAAATGGAAAATTAGTTCTCTGTTTCTTTATTAAAAATTTCTGGCACTTTTTGTTGTTGTTGTTGTTTGAGTAGGCAAGCAAGGAAAAAAGGTGCTAATCATCACCAGGGCTTCCCAGGTGGCTCAGTGGTAAAGAATCTGCCTGCCAATGCAGGAGACGCAGGAGAGGTGGATTTGATCCCTGAGTTGGGGATATCCCATGGAGGAGGAAATGCAACCCACTTCAGTATTCTTGCCTGGAAAATTCCATGGACAAAGGAGTCTGGTGGGCTACCATGGGATCGCAAAGAGTCGGACACGACTGAGTGACTGAGCATAAGGAATGACATTAAAGTGGAAATGGCTTAAACATACTTTAAAAAAATCTCCCCAAGAAGATGATCAAAAAATGAATCCCTTAAGCATTATCTCAAAACACAAGAGCCGGCAGAAGATTCAATACTTGATATAATGTCCCAACTAGTTCAAAATCCATACATGATGAGATAGAAAAAGGCACCACGGATGCGGACAGTAAGGAGCTGGGAGAGGGACACAGAGCACGTAGCCACCTACAACCTTGTTGTTCAGTGCGATCATGGACCAGCAGCGTTGGCACCACCAGGAGCAAGTTCATCAGAAACGCAAATCTCAGGTCCCTGCTAGACCAACTGCTTCAAATCTTCAGTTTCAAAAGATCCCAAGGGAACTGCCTGCAGGTAAAGTTTGAGAAGCATCACTCTTCAGCGCTGTCTGTCCATTAATGAACAGAGCAGCGGCGGCAGGAAGGGTTGCACAGTAGCTGGGAAGCCTGACAACCCAGAGCTCTGCTGTCCCTTGGGGGACTCTTGCAAGGGTAACGAAACTTTCCTGAGGTTTAGCTTCCTCAAGTATAAACTGAGGTTTTGCTGGAAAAGGCTGTTGTAGGGAGCTTCTGGCAGAAAGCTTTTTTTAGTCCAAATGGTGTAGGATGGTTTGTGTGATGAGAGCTGAGTGGCATGCATATCCCACGTTTGGTGTGCACGATGAATGCTATTAATAAAGATGTGAATCACAAATTTTACTCCCATTTACTTCCCATCTCAGGGAAGAAACAGTCGGCATTGCACAATTCACTGAATTGGGCAGCCGAAGTCTGATTTTCCTTCTGGAAAAAACCCGAGAGTCAGGCCAATGTTGGCGTCAGCAGGAATCCTGATTGAGATTTCCAAAGCAAAAGTGTTGCTGCTAAAAGTCCACATGAGATATTTTTTCTGTTTCCTCATTGCCTTGCTTTAGTGCCTCCCTGTCTGAAGCTTCTTTAATCTGCAGGCTTTCAGCTCCACCCTTAAAGTTTTGACTTGTGTTATTGATCCTAAAGTAAACACTGACTAACGTGGTGGCAAAGTCAACATATTCTTTGAAAAGCAATTAATCTGGGTGTCGAATGAAGTCAGATGTCAGAGACCTAGACATTAGGATTACAAATTCTATTATACAGTAGGGCTTTGAAGAATATCTTTCTCCAGGTAGTAACTACAACAGACCAGTTACTCTGGGTGAGGAATGGAATCTATATTTGGCAAGGACTGAGGAATAATTTGACTTCATAAATCAATAACTATTCTGAAAGCCTCTATTGACCTCTGATCAGCAAGTCTAACAGCAAGGAGAGGTTGGTAACTATGCCGCTGGTGAAAAGCAAGCCTGTTGGTTAAACATTCGCTGGAAGCCCTGGCCTTGGATAAAAGCGCTCCTCGTCTGACCACGTGTGCTTGCTGCTGTTCTGGGACTGCCGGAGACTTCGTTGCCTGACTCCACACATCCTGGCTGCCGGAGGAAGAGGGTGATCTGGGCTGGAAGTGTTGGGCAGAGAGAATTCTTTCTTCAGTTTCTCTTTTCCAGCACTGGGCCCCAGGTAGTGGGATCTGTGTTAGGAGATTTTTAAATAATGACAGTTACCGTTCTTAACCTTTCCCAAGAGCCTCAGAACAATACCCTTCTCAAGCTTGCTCCCACCTCCACATGAAGGATGCCAGAGTCATTTCTTATGTGTGCATGCTAAGTCGGTCAGTAGTGTCTGACTCTTTGTGACCCTACTCTCCTCTGTCCATGGGATTCTCCAGGCAAGAATACTGGAGTGGGTTGCCATGCCCTCCTCCAGGGGATCTTTCCAACTCATGGACTGAACCCGAGTCTCTTATGTTTCCTGCTTTAGTAGGCAGGTTCTTTACCACTGTGCCATCTGGGAGCTACTTAATAAATATTTTTTAAAATTTAATTACATTTTTATTTTTAAAGACTTTTTATTTTTTAAGCAGTTGTATGTTCACAGAAAAACTGAGAGGAAGGTACAGAGATTTTCTATACCTGCCTCCCCCCAATCCTGACACACACACATGGAAGGCGTCCCCCATTACAGTGCCCCCAGCAGTGTGGTACATTTGTTACACTCTCTGAACTTACATTGACACTTCATAGGCATCTAAGTCCACAGTTTACGTTAGGTTCATTCTTGATGTTCTAGACTCTGTGCATTTGAACAAATGGGCTTCCCCATTGGCTCAGAGGTAAAGAATCTGCCTGCAATGCAGGAGACAGAAGAGACGCAGATTCAGTCCCTGGGTTGGGAAGATCCCCTGGAGGAGGGCATGGCAACTCACTCCAGTGCTCTTGTCTGGAGAATCCCATGGACAGAGGAGCCTGGTGGGCTACAGTCCATGGGGTTGCAAAGAGTGAGACATGGCTGTATCGACTTTGCAAGCATGCAGAATGTAATCAGGAGATTATCAGACAGGGTGTTTTCACTGCTTTAAAAATATTCTGCTCTGACAATGCATCCCTTCCCACCCTCCAACATTCCCTGTTTTTTCCTGTTTCCATGGTTTTGCCTTTCCCAAAATATCATATAGTTCGAATCATATAGTATGCATACTTTTCAGACTGGCTTCTTTCACTTAGTAATATGCTTCTAAGTTTCTCACGTGTTTTTTCATGGCTTGATAGCTCGTTTAATTTTAGTGCTGAATAATATTCCATTGTCTGGGTATAGCACAGTTTATCCATTTACCCACTGAAAGACATCTTGGTTGTTTCCAAGTTTGGGTAAATGTACATAAAGCTGCTGTATCTATCCATGTGCAAATAAATACTTTAAATAGAAATAAATTACTCTGTTGTGCTTCAGCTATATATAATCATCTGTTTGAGCACTGACTGTATTGAATTGCATTATTTATTTATATGTCTATTTCCCTTCCAGAGCTACGTCTTTTTAAAGCAAAAGTCTCTGTCTTATTCATCTGTTTCTCCATCACTTGGTGCCAAACCTATGGTCATTAGTTTCTCTCATAGGTCACAGGTTTCTAGTTTCTGGGTAAGTGGGGTGGTGGCTGGAAGTAAACTCTCTTACAAATACCTTAGTGATGAATTTAACAAGCTCTTCTTTAAAAATATAAATACAATAAGACCTCAATTAAAAGTGTACGTTTAAGGATTTCTCCATAAAAGGAAAATTAGGAGATTAAGTACTCTAAGCTATCTGGTAAAAGAAGAATTGGATTCCAAAGTTTGAAACAATTCTATGGAAGCCTTTACTAATATTTTCTGTTTTCACGGAAAGAAAATGAGCAGCAAAGAGCAACCTAAATAGGAAAATACCAGTGATGCATTCATTACACATCTTTAATTAGTACTAATGGGTGCTATGTAATTAATTCAATTCACCCTTCCTTCTTCAGTAGAAACATCTCTCTTCCCTGCAGTTTCCAGGAGATGCTGTAAATTTGTCCTGATTTGCTGCAAATAAGATGCTTTCACTTCCTGATGCTGGCTCTCTGACATGCAAATGTTTGTTTCCTTTCTGATTTAATGGATAGGGGCTGACCTCTGGGCTCTTTTACTGGAGAATAGCCCAGATGATTAGAATATTTGACCTAGCTCAGTAGACCTTTCTCAAACCCCTTCCCCAAGATCCAGGATTGTGTCGACTTACTGTTATTCCTGCTAATTTCAGCTTCAGAAGGACCCACTGCTTCCCCAGATCTCAGCCTCTCTCTCCTAATAGACACCAGAGTGGGTTCCAGCCCCTGCTCTACTTTCCTTCAGTATATTTAGCACCACAGTAACGTGTCTCTTTATTTCCTACCTTTAATCCCTGTCTGAGGATTGTAAACTATCTCAACCCTAATAGTCTCTCTTTCGTAACATTTCAAGTTGAGCCATTCACCATCATCCCTCATTCACTGAAACACATGTAATGTAATGTGTCGGCTGATGAAATATCAAACTGCTCTTTTGATTAATGACTTCAGATAATATACAAGGTCATGAACAGTGTTTATCTTTAGGATATGGAAGGCAAAGAAAATAGCTTACATGTTTCAGAATGTGGTGATGGCCACTCTGCAGTACCTATTCCACCAAGATGGAAAAGAAGACGAAATTCCCTTTCTACTCCAGATGTATTCAGGAGGGCTGAGAAGAGAAAATAAACAGCTATGGAGGAAGACAACAGCAGAACTCTGCATAACGCAAAGTGCAGGTCAAGGACAAAGTGGCCTTAACCAACCTCACACGAAACAAATAATACGGCTATGTGTGTTTCCTAACAGTGTGACCTTTTGGATGCATATGGAGAAGGAGAGTCTGGAGCTAACCTAGACGGAAACAATGACAAAACTGATCTGATGACACTTTTTTTTTCTGGGAAAAGTCATTTTCAACATTACATGCAAAGAGAAAAACTTAAACCCATTATGCTAGGGCCAAGACTGTTATTAGCCATGTAGTGTGTCTGTGGAAGGGCTTCCCAGGTGGCACTAGTGTAAAGAACCTGGCTGCCAAAGCAGGAGATTCAAGAGGTTCAGTCCCTGGGTTGGGGAGATCCTCTGGAGGAAGGCATGGCGGCTCACTCTTTAGGATCCCAGCTTTAGTTTTATTTAATTAGCTTACTTATTAAACTAACAGTTCATTTACAACATTGTGTTAGTTTCAGGTGTACAGCTTCAGATTATTTTCCACTATAGGTTATTACAAGTTATTGAATATAGCTCCCTATGCTATACAGTAAATTCTTGTCATTTATCTATTTTATATACAGTGGTATCTATTAATTCCATACTTCTAATTTATCTGTCCCACTGCCCTCTCCGTTTTAGTAATGGTAAGTGTATTTCTTCATCTGTGAGTTTGTTTCTATCTTTCAAATGAGTTGATTTGTATTATTTTTTAGATACGTATGAGTGATGTCACATGATATTTGTCTTTCTCTGTCTGACTTACTTCACCTAGTATGATAATCTCTAGGTCTGTCCATGTTGCTGCTAATGGCGTTATTTCATTCTTTTTTATGGCTGAGTACTTTACATGTGAAAAATCTCCCTACTTGACTCCTGGGCATTGACTTTGTTGGATCTTTATCCAAGAGGCCTTGACAGTGGAAGTTCAAGTTCAGAAAAGACCCTCAGTGAAAGTGTCCTCGGTGTTCTACTTATTTATCTGGGTTTCTGTTTTTATTTGGATTTTAGCCTAATATCAATAGCTCTTTAACATTAGGTGTGCGTGCCAAGTCACCTCAGTCCTGTCTGACTCTGCGACTCCGTGGACCAGGGCCTGCCAGGCCCCTCCACCCGTGGGACTCTCCAAGCAAGAGTACTGGGGCGGGTGCCGCTTTCCTCCTCCAGGGGGCCTTCCTGGCCCGGGGATCAAACCTGTGTCTCGTGTGTCTCTTATATTGCCGGCGAATTCTTTACCTCCTGAGCCATCAGGGAAGCCCGACTCTGGTTAAGCACATTCTAGAATCCAGTCAGGGCTGAAGATTCTAACCTTCATATCTCAGTCTCCTTTTCTGTGAAAGAGAGATAATAATAGCACCTCCTTTGTAGGTTAAATAAAGCATTTAGTATGGAGTCCAGCACTCTGGTGAGAACTCAGTAAAATGCTTGTTGCAAAAATTTCCACTATTTTTTCTTTCTTGCTTTATCTCTCTCTATTTTTTGTTACTCTCATGAGAACAGTCCACTTCAAGAAAGCATAGGTTGAAAAAAATTAGGGTCTAGGGAGCATCTGGAGGGGTGGAGTCTGTCGATGTGTTAGCTTCTCTGCTTTTTGAAAACACGTGTGACACGGTGTTTGGATGAAAAGCAGGAAAGAGCTTTTCACTGTGCCTGTGCTGTTATCCTTTCATTCTCCAGGGTGTTACTTTAGCACTTAGCTAGAGAAAATGTACACACATTTACAGAAAGAGCTCAGGGCTCCTCACACCCCTATCGGGTTTCACCATTTGATTTACATTTAGTGAAATAAATTATAAACTTTTATGAAAGTCACCAGAGCAAAGTAATGGAGAGTTCCAAGGAACAGAAGGAAAGGAATCGATTTCTTAGGTGGGAAATACTTGCCTCCTGGGCCTATGAGGAATAAAACATGAGGCACTCCAAGCGCAGCTGGAAACGCTGTGGATGTTTTGGGTACCAGCCTTCGGACAGGTCTTATAAACATCCAAATCTAGATTAAGTTGGTTTCTATTTGTGAGGACCTCATTCACCCTCATTTCAAGTGTTGCCACTGGTAGGTATTACAAGCTCCCATGAGGCTTATACATCCTATTGCCCGATTCACGGGAGCTGTGAAAATGAGGGGTCCTCAGGTATATTTTGTAGACCGGCTTCCTTATCTCATGTCCTAAAGCAAAAAGGAGAAATAATGTTACACAATGAGTAATATTGAAGCTAGAGTGTGGTGGTTCTTTGAGCTGAAATAAGTGGCAACAAAGCCAAAAAAAAAATTAATGAAAACATGTTTTGTTCCTACTGGAATAGTGCCCCTCTAAGCCCTGTCAGCCCGCAGGGCTAACTGCCAACTTGCTGTCAATCACAGCTGAAAGGAGCAGCGGCACACTGGTGGTTATTTGCATAAGCTTTTTAAAAATGCTCATTTACATGGAGGTATCATCGCAGTCAAACCGCACGAGAATGGGCTGTCCTTGAAATTAACTGACAGCGGTGCTCTGGACTGCACAATAGGCTAACCCGGGAGACTTTAAAACGTTCTGACGCCCGGGCCCTGCCCTTGATCAAAACAGACCCGTCTTCTGGAGACTGCGCCCTGGTGTTGGTGTTTTTTAAGGCTCCGCAGGTTTTTGTAACAGGCTGCCAAGGCCAAGGACAGCTGGCTTGGCCTCTTGTTATGAAGGAGGTTATCGTTTCAGATCACCCTCCATTAGAGAAGCACCAGACCATCGAGGAACCGCAAAGAAAGTGAGGCTCACATCCTGGGTGCTCAGTCGCTCAGTCATGTCGGACTCCTTGCAGCCCCCCCAGGCTCCTCTGTCCATGGGATTCTCCAGAATACTGGCTTGGGTTGCCATTTTATCCTGAGTACACAAACCCAATCTTGAAGAGCTGGTAACCTCTCGACATTAAGATGCCAGTGGTGGGACTGTCCACATCGTGTCACCCACCCTCCTGCGGACTTTGGAGGGGGCTGGGATACAAGCTCTGCGTGGTGGAGAAGGTGTGCACCGCTGAAGGCAGTCACTCCTCTGTGTGGGCGTGGGGACAGGGACTGTCGTGGTGTAAACTGCACAGAAGTGCTGAGTCGAACACACCTAGGCTCTGCTCCTGGCCTTGTGAACTTGAGCTAGCTCTTAACTTCTCAGCGCCTCCATGTCTCTATCTGTAAAATACTATATACTATATAGGATGGTTGCTGCTACAGTGATTTTTTGAGATTACTATTTGATATTATAATAACATTAGTTCCAAGTGTATAACGAAATGATTTGATACTGTGTATATTGTGAAAGGAGAACCAAGGAAGTCTAGTTAACATCCATCACCACAGGTAGTTACAATTTTTTTCCTGTGATGAGAACTTCCAAGATCTACTCTTTAAACTTAAATAAAAAATATTTACTTATTTACTTGGCTGTGTCAAATAATATGTAATTATTTACTTGGCTGTGTTGGGTCAGACTCTCTAGTTGTGGAGCTCGGGCTTTGGATTGGTCCGTGGCGTGTGGGATCTTAGTTCCCCAACCAGGGATTGAAAGTGCGTCCCCTGCACTGCAAAGTGGATTCTTCACCTCTAGACCACCTTGGAAGCCCTGCTTAATTCAATTAACCAGAGTGAGATGGAGTCGGACAGGACTGAGCACTCACGCATGCAAAGTTTGAAGCTGTTGAAGAATTCTTGGTTGCAGATGTGGTCTCATGTTCTATATCAGTGGAAAATGGGAGTGAAAGCAAGAAATGTAATCAGAGCAGAGATTCCGGTCATCTCCTTCAAGGGTCAGGAAACATGTATTGTGTCTCTGTGGTTGTCAGCTTGTATGCGTGTCTGTGTGAGCGTGCGTTTCTTAAACTAGGATCCTTGAGATACTGATAAAATGCCTTCAAAATGAACTTCTAGCAGCCAAAATAAAAAATTTTCAAACCAAAAGCTGAAGCCCATAATTTCCAGGCATGATAGAGGCAGAGTACATTTTATTTTTATTTTATAAGACTGATAATGACATCATAAATTTTACAATATTTTTCATTTTACTACCTCAAAACATACTTTATAAACATAAGCTAATTAATTTTAAAACTACCTCTACGTGGCATTCTTATTATAATCTGTATTCTGTGCAGGAGAATGGAACATAGAGTGATTACATGATCCATATATTTAAGTAGGAGCCAGGAGTCTTGGCTCTCAGTCTCCAGTTTTTACCTAATCATTGGAACATTATTTGAGTAAAAAAAAAAAAAGGCCTCTCAAATAACCTTTTTGGGCCAATTATTTATTTCAGAACAGTTTGGTCATAAAAAGAAATCTAGCATTTCCTTCCCTTTATTAAAAACTGTTGTCATGGAAATATTTTAGTTCCCTATGTCCTCTAATAGCCCACATCTGAACAGGTCATAAACAAGATTGACTGAGGTCCAGCAAAGCCTTTTACAATGGTAGTGAGGTTTGTAACAGGCTGCATTACAGAACTTTTCCAAAGTCCATTTCTCAGGATAAGGAGATAATAAAGAAATATTTAAGGTTTGATTATTCTGTATTACCATGGCTTCTTATCCTAGCCGGTTCAGCTCCTCCCTCCTTCTACACCAAATACACTAAATCTATTACTCTTTCCCATGCAGAAATTTTGTATGTTGTTTTATTTTGATCAGCTAATAAAAATGAAGTTCTGTTTACTAAAAGTCCCATGGTGCCTCTTGGAGACAGTTTACTTCCAACATTGGGAACTGATGATATTTTCCAGGGCATTTGGATTTGGTTTTCGCTTTTTAATCAAATGATTTCATTAACTGGTACAGTCATTCATTTCATTCTGGCTGGTGAATCTGATCAGTATATGATTTTATATTCACAACAAAAACACTGCCTCAGTATAGGAGCTAAGCATCAGATTCTGTGAATTCATTTAAACACAGTGGATGAGAGAGTGATCAAGAAATTCAGCTCAGAGCAGGAAGGTTCTACATCCAGAATGGATGAGATGAGAGAGACTGGAGGTGCCATCCTGATTCACGCCTGGACCCTTGACACCTGCACCTCGCTTTATTTCATTCTAGTAATGAGTTCCTCCTGGATCCTGGGCTAATTTGGCACATATCTTTTTGCAAAACTGGAGAAAATAAGAAATGAGTTTTGTTTTGAGATGTCCATGTGCATCCTGGAACTGGATGATACAGGGCTGGAAGTGGGGTGGGACAAGAGTGGAAAGAACTGGCTTCTGAGGCCGTGAATGTAGGAAATGCATCAGGGTGTGACCTACAGCTTTATGCTCATTTGTGTGGGAAGAAATGATACACCTACCTGCAGGCACACACAGGTGTGTGCGCAGAGCCGGCTCAGAGGGCCTGGAGCAAAATACGGAAAGGACTGTGTTTATATTTTAAGAGAGAGACCAAGATGGTTTGTCTAGACTTGCAGCATTCATAATAACAAGATAAATCATTCATAAAATGTCCTTTATAATGCTGGAGCTGAAGGTGAGAACAAATAGCTTCTCATGCTGGGTCAGACTGCTGCCAACCAAGCCCATACCCTGACAGTGGCTGGGGGGGTTGTGTCATGGGACACCGAAATTGACCTCCTGGTGTAAAATTCCAAAGGTCCACGGGCCTTAGTGGAGACAGCCCCCTTCCCAGAGGCTGCGGCCTTGCTGTGAGGATGGATGGTGCGAGCCCTCCTTGAAACTGTCACCCACTGACTTAACCTTGTCTTGAATTCACTGTCCTTCTGAGGCCGTCACTTCAGCGGCCAAGCTTCAAAAGCTTGCTGTTCATGGCGTCAGGTCTAAAACCACCTCTGTTAAGTTTCAGAGGGTGCTTTCTCGTCTGGGTGTTCCAGAATGTAGTGAACAGACTGGGCCTGCTGGAAAGGATCCAGTGGGTGAGAGAAGGGAGGGAGTGGGGTCCAGGCCCTGGGTGTGCGACTGATCCATATAATCAGAGTAGGTAGCAGCAGGATGCAGCTGTGCTTGGGTTGATGTTTCTAAGCGTGGTCATGGGCCACCTTTTGGATGGCTTCTGTTTTCTCCTAGAACCAGGAATCAAAGGCATCCTCCAAAAGTGAGGGAGTGGAAGGGGTGTCAGGAATAAGAGGGCACAGCTGAGTTGGAGATGATGAATTCACAGTGGGCAGAGATTTCTGGGCTTCATTACCTTCTCTAGTGCTTTCCAGCTACCCAGGCGCTGGCTGGGATAAAATAGAAGCGACAGAAGACAGGGAAACACAACTGGGGAGTAACTGCAAGAGCAGGACTAAAATGAGAGACTGGAATTGTTTTTTAAAATTTATTTTAATCGGAGGATAATTACAAAACTGTGGTTGTTTTGCCATACATCGTCATGAATGAGCCACAGGGGCACTTGTCCCCTGTCCTGGACCCCCCTCTCACCTCCTTCCCCACCTCACCCCTCTGGGCTGTCCCAAAGCACCAGCTTTGAGTGCCCTGCTTCATGCATTGAACTTGGACTGGTCATCTGTTTCACATATGGTAATACACATGTTTCAGTGCTATTCCCTCAAATCATCCCACCCTCGCCTTCTCCCACAGAGTCCAAAAGTCTGTACTTTATATCTGTGGAGAGACTGGAATTTAAGTTAGACCGGGAGGGCAGTGAAATGACTATTAAGAGGTCTCAGAAGACTGCAGAAAGGATAATGGTCTCGATTATGATGCCAAAGGACATGGGAGACTTGTAAATTGGGATGTGAGTCTGTAGTCTTTAAGAGATGGTCTTTAAACCACCCATTTTGGGGGTTGGAGCAGTTGGGATGTTGACAAGGTCTAGGAGAGAAGAGGAGAAAGCCATTACAAATGAGGAGGTCAAGTGCCTGAGAAGCCAGGCAGCGGAGGGACAACACTGCATCTGTTTACTGCATCCCAGGAGTCGAGGTGGATGGGACAGTGGTGAGCCAGACACCCAAGCCTGCGTTCAGTGTAGGCATGTGGAGAGGGGGTCAGACCCGAGGAGGCAGCAACCAGAAGGAAGGTGGCATGATGCCACAAGCCTCAGAGAAGTGCTTTACAGTGTCAAGCTGAAACTTTAATGATAAACTAAAGAATATAATGCTTTCTTAATGTGTTGCTGTTTTAACATAGGATAACCAAGGCTGTAAAATAATAGATTTCTGATTAGTTTATAAAGAACTTGAGTTTACACAGTTATGAGGAAGTTCTGTTATTGTAAGAGCATAGGAGCTTTGTTTGCTTTGTATTAAGTGGAGCTGAGGCTTCATGGAGCAGATGCTGGGGACCAGGCGGAGTGAGTGGCCATTGGCTAGCAGGGCTTACTGGAACTGTCTACCAGAAGGTAACAAGGCCATTTCCCCAGGCTCTGTTTCACCATGAAAAGCAGAACCTTCCTTCCCTGTGATCTAAAGATATTTGGTTCTAGGAGAAAGGAAGAGAGAAGAAGAGAAATTATTTTTGTGACCTTCCATGAGGAGTTAGCAAGAACTATCTCAGAAGTCTTCCTGCTGAGACAGGTGAGGAGGGCTGGTTCAGATAATCTGAGTTTCCTCACCATCACCACCTTTGGATGCTCAGAAATGTTGCTTTCACTTGGCTGCTTTGCCCGTCTTAGTAAATGCTAAGACTGGGCAGGCAGCCAGGGTGTATGAGGCTTGCTGCTTGTCCCCAAGTGCTTCTGAGGTCATTAGCCTCCGTTCAATAAGTAACACCCGCCCTTCCCTCCCAGATTTCCATTACAGCTGACCCTGGAGAATTCCACAGAGGCATCCGTACTCTCCCTCCCGGGGCCAAGGGAGAGCTCTCTGGGTGTGAAACATAACACCCAAAGCTGTTTTGTCCTAGCACAGGCGTTGAGTTCTGGTGATTTTACTCCACCTTTACGGTTCCCAATTCACCTTCCAAACTCTTGCTTTGTTGCCAGGTGACAGGCTTCAAACTCCCTGAAAAATCTAGCAGGTGAAGTCGAGAAACCAGAAGCAGACTATGGTGCAATCCAAACATGAATTCAATAAATTGTCCTGAGTTCTTGGATGTGAAGTTTTAAGAAATGCTTACAGCTGATACCCCAGAGAGGAAGGCTTCCAATATCTACTGTCTTCCATAGTTCTCAGAATTTTGAAATCTGGACATACTTTGAGACTGTCTCTTCCCATTCTTCAGAATTGTATGTTCAATGACCACATTTCATTTGGGCTCCTTCCCTGCTCTCATGCCATATGAGACGATGCTGTCAACTACTCCACTCTATCCTCCCCTCCCCCTTGCACTGGTCCGGGACAGTGACTCAGGCTGGACCTACCTTGGTTTGACAGAACAGCTTGGGCTGCAAGCAGTCTTCCCATTTATTACACAGAAAGAGGCAGGCTGCATAATGGAGCCAAGTACAGACAAGCAGAGTTAAGTGCCAGAACCCTTATGATATTCTCTGTACTTCTAGAGCCAAACATATTTTCCTATTTGCATCTAAATGGCATCCTAGGATAAACATGGTTCTGCACTTTGCTTTTGCTTTTAATTAAATGATATAACCTTGAGCTACTTCATATCTGTATAGAGAGAGCATCCGCATTTATTTTTACAACTACCTCATCCTTCATTGTGTGGATGGATCAGTAATTGATTCCACCACTTCTCTATTGATGGACATCTGGGGTTATTTCCAAGCTTCTGATATTTCAAATGCATGTCACTTCATATTTTGCCAATGCTGTTCGTCCTAGAAGTAGGATGACTGGATTGATGTTACCAGTGTAATTTTCGCCAGATATAACCATGTTCTTCTCCACAGAGATTGTTTGGCATTCTCACCAGCAGCACGGGAAAATTTTGCTTCTCCACAATCCTGCTCACAGAGTGTGTGGTCAAACCTTTGGTCTTCTTTTCAGTATTTCAACCCTGTCCTGTTCTCTCCAGTCTTGCCCTCCGTGACAAGCAAAGCAGCTGCTTACCAACATCCATCATATCAACTTGATAAGACTGGGAAACAGTCACTGGAATATAGTCTAGCTGCTGCTGCTGCTGCTAAGCCGCTTCCGTTGTGTCCGACTCTGTGCAACCCCACAGATGGTAGCCCACCAGGCTCCCCCGCCCTGGGATTCTCCGAGCAAGAACACTGGAATTGGGTTGCCATTTCCTTCTTCAATGCATGAAAGTGAAAAGTGAATGTGAAGTTGCTCAGCCGTGTCCGACTCTTCGAGACCCCATGGACTGCAGCCCACCAGGCTCCTCTGTCCATGGGATTTTCCAGACAACAGTACTGGAGTGGGGTGCCATTCCATTCTCCATATATTCTAGAGATACTAGTGAATAGAATCCAAAGTGGAAGAGTTATCTGTGTTGTCCATTAAATGGTGACACAACCAGTAACACTGAAAGAATAGCCCATGACACTGGAAGGAGGTAGGGGTAGAGGCGGGAGAAGGGAGGACAGTGAGCAGCCTGGGCGTTGCAGTTGGAGGTAAGAGATGGGAAGAGTGAGAAAGCCTAGGCTAAGCATCCCCTCCTGTGAGCTGTGAGAGCTGGTCTGGTTCATCTCCATTGCTAACTCATAAGGCGAAGCCACTAGGAATTAGAGAGGACTTTCAGTATATGAAACCATCTTTCTCTTTTCCAGTCTTTCAGGAACTAAATCATCCCAAGCCCCCCCCCCCCCCCCCCCCCCCCCCCCCCCCCCCCCCCCC